>CM029547.1:21235136-21835136 GCA_017141385.1 Sogatella furcifera | reverse complement strand
CTTGTGCCTAAAAGAAAAAATCAAAGCTGAAAGTGATCCAGGTAGAAAGTCTAACTTGTTGATTGAGAAACGTGTACATAAATTGCGTGCAAAAGCGTTCTATAATAAACTCCAGGACAAAGATGAAAATCTTCTTATCTTATCCTTCAACTGCCAGAAAAATCTTCCAATCCCCAAATTGCCAGACCAATCAACTTATTATTCAAGACAAATTTATGTACAGAATTTTTCAGTTGTGAGAGGTAAGTCACAGTTGAACAAGGAATCAGTCACTTCTTATTGCTGGACAGAGAATAAATTCGACAAAGATTCAAACACCATCGCTTCATGTGTTTTTGACACCTTGAGATCTATTGATTTGACCCCCTACAATAGGATTAGACTGATATCTGATGGGTGCGGCGGACAAAATAAAAATAGCATTTTTATAGGAATGTGTAGCTTCTGGTTGAGTTCTGTGGCACCAAGTAACATTGAAGAAATTGAGGTAGTATATCCCGTTACAGGGCACAGTTTCCTTCCAGCAGACAGGGTTTTTGGGAACATTGAAAAAATTTTGAAAAAGAAAGAAGTCATAACTACTTATGAAGAAGTATACGATATTATATCTGAGCATGCAACTATAAAAATCCTTGGAAAAGACTGTGAAGTAGCTGATTTTAAAAATTTAGTTAAAAGAAACATGAAAGATACCCAAAAATGGCCTTTTAAAATCTCCCAATGTAAACGCATTTACATAAAAGCTCGAAAAAATGCACGAAATAAAGTTCTGGTCAGAGGTGAGCCCACGTATGTAAGTGATTTGTCTGATAAGTATTGGAACCTAATGAAAAATGGTAAAAAACCTAATCCGGACTTGAATTCTGACATTATAGAAGAGAAAAATTATCTTGCAGAGGAGAAAAAAAAAGATGTCGACAAACTACTTAAAAACATTTTGAACAAATTATTTGTTCAATAATTACAAATGTGGTCTTAATAGTAGATCAAATTGTTTCCTACAATTTGAGATGAAATTGATAATTTTTGATTCAATATTGATCGAGCTTTAGTCATTCTTACATCTTGCTAGAGTGTCTTTTTTGCTTGGACAAACTATATATAGAGACAGATAGAGTCATGAGGAGAGACTATCTTTTTTCATACACATGTATTAATTCAAACAAAGTGAAACTAGACATAGAGTAGACTCATAAATGGCACACAACAATATGTGGGTTGAGAGAAATGACCCGCCTTTGGCCGCCTTTATTTAAAGAGAAAATATTACAATATTGGCTTAGGTGTGCTGTGCATACTCAGTGCTGTGGTGTCCCTTCTTAACAGTGAGAACACGACATTAATATGGCATGCCATACAAGAATGAAGTGAAAATATCAACATTAGTAGAGAAGGTTGCATTCAAGAGGGCAAGTAATATTTATTTTCAGATTATGAAAGGTTTATTAATAAACATATTGTGTTAATAAACTTATCAAACGTAAATTAATGCTGTCTCATGCTGTTTGATCTTTTCAAACACATACTGCTTACTAGAAATTTTCAATATATTTCTATATTGACTTTTTATTACAGATAATATTGTAAACTGGGAGGAGTTTATGAGGCAAGGTGTTGCAGCTGAGGAAGAGGTGCCTCCACCACAAGCTCCTCCACCACAAGCTGCTCCACCACCTCCATTACCTCAACCTGCAGCTGGAGGTGCTCAAAGAGGCCGAGGCCGTGGCCGAAGACCTAGGAGAGGGAGAGTGGGACGTGGCTACGCTGGTCGTGGTCGGGGGGAAATTCCCATCCCTCCTGAGGTTGTCCCCATCCCTCCAGAGCATGCAAATCCAGGTCAGGTCCGGCCATGCGTGATCTGCATGGACCATCCTTCGACACATATATGAGGAGGTGACATGCAAAAGCAAACATATCCAAAAAAATCAAAATTGAGATTATTAGTGGTCTGCATTCTACGGCTTCATTTATATCTCGAGATGATATCAGATTCAAGCATAAAAAATTATATCCCATAGTTTTCCGTCCTCGAAGATCAGCATTTCAAGCAAAAATGAACGTATCCATCACTATGTTCAATGCAAAAAACGACATATCCCACTGGCCAATGAGAGGGCAGTATTCAGTGTCATGTGACTTGTTTGAATCCCATGATGCACTACAAAAGTTTGGTTATGTTCAGTACAAAACTTTCTAGTTCAGTGCATGTTTACCGGTATTGAGTTCGAAAATACAGTTTACAGTTGTAGTTAATTTTGTTTCTCTGTATACAGTTTATTAAAAATGGACGAGAGCCTTATTTCTGTGAAAGACGGCAATTCTGGTTCAAGAAAGAAACAAAAGACTATTAGTGCGCGAGGAAAAAAGAAGATTGAAAAGTACAGTGCTCCTTCAGGATCCAACACATTCTTTCCGTGCTAACATAACAACAAACGTTTGTGCTTTGTGTGAGGCCAGCGGATGCTAAACAACTACGAGACGCTATTTACAAGTTTCCGGATAAATTTCATCAAGATTCTAAATTAAGTTCATTCATGAGCTTCAAGAATGTTGAAAGAAGACGACCAAACCAAAAGAACAACACCAGTAAGCCCAAGCCCCGCAGTTACAACGTGGAGTTTCAAGTTTTTAAAGTGAATGGGAGGGTAATAAAAATTTGTAAAAATCTGTTTCTGCACATTACAAGAGTGAAACCAACAAGATTGAATAACATAGCCAATAAAATTACTTCAAACAGGAGCTTGAGGGAGACTCGAGGAGGTGATCACGTTAGCCACAAGTCAACTGCAAAAAAAGAATTGGTGCGGCAGTTCATAGGTAACTTGAAAGGGAGAGAAAGCCACTACAACCGAAGAAAATCCAAGCGAATTTATTTAGATTCCGATCTGAACTTGATTAAATTGTTTAAAATTTACAATAGTTCAGTTGGTTTGGAGTTACAAGTGACAAAGTCCATGTTTCGAAGAGAATTTTGTTGGTTTAATATAGGTTTTAAATCACCAGCAAGTGACATTTGTAGTTTTTGCAACAAAATTGATATACAGATGGCAAAGGAAAAGAGTGCAAACCCACGATGTAATGACACTATTAATAGCCTGATTTTAAAAAAGAGAGTCCATAAGATTCGAGCAAAAGCTTTTTATGAGCTGATGAGAGAGAAGTGCCCAAATGACTTATCTGTCTGCTTTGATCTACAACAAGTGCAACCGTTACCAAGAAGTCCCGTTCAAGAAGCATTTTATTTGCGTCAATTGAGCTTCTATGCTTTATGTATGGTTGATATTGAAGCAAAATCCCCAGTATTCTACACTTGGACTGAGCCTGAGTCCGGAAGAGGATCAACAGAGGTGTCATCTGCTCTTTTTAACTATTTGAAGAATCTAAATTTAACAGGAATTAGGCGTTTGCGGTTATTTTGTGATGGATGTGGCGCTCAAAACAAAAATAACATTGTGATCCACACACTGATATATTTTCTTGGGACTCACTGTTGTAATGTTGAAGAGATCCTAATAACGTTTCCAGTAAGAGGCCACAGCTTCTTACCAGCTGATAGGGTTTTTGGCCAAGTTGAAAAGAAACTACGAAAGAAACCTGTCATTCAGAATAAAGAAGAATACTATTCGATCTATGAAGAAGTTGGAGAATTGAGAAAGTTGGGTGAAAACTGGAGCTTGCTAGACACAAAAAGTTTGTCAGGTTGTTTCAAAAATATTGAGTTAATCAGCCAGAAAAAAAGAATCATTATAAAGGAGTGTGTTGTCAGAAGTGATGGGAACAAGACAGTAAAAGCTGTTACAGTGAAAGCAATGGAAAATTTCAGATTTGAGGATGAGAATGAAGCATTTTTGAAGTTGTACAAAAAAGGATGGTCGCACAGAAGATGTTTTCAAGAGCCAATTGAAGCATTGCCTCTCGGTCACCCTATCTCCTCAGCCAAGAAAAAGGACGTCGATTCTCTTTTAAAGACACTTTATGGTGATGACTGGAAGAATGATGAAGCTCTTTAGTGGTACAAGAATGTAGTAGAAAATGAAGAGGAATCTGAAGAAGCACACAACGATCCTGATCCATGTGACTGTTTAGAAGAAGATTGTGGACTCCATATTTTATTTATCCAAATATTACAAGGTGATGACTTATTTACATATTTTGAAGATACTCTATATTCATTGAAATTTTCATAATTTAATTACATTCTTACTTATGATTCTTTTTTATTTTGTGTATGATACTGATCCATATGACTGTTTAGAAGATTGTGGACTCCATATTTACTTATCCAAATATTACAAGGTGATGACTTATTTACACATTTTGAAGATACTTTATATTAATTGAAATTTGCATAATTGAATTTATATTCTTACTTATGATACTTTTTTATGTTGTGTATTATGCTTACATCTCTTTCGATAGACTCTTTTTTGCTGGAACATTGTGCCCAAACAAATCAAAACATATCCACATGCGAATCAAGCAAAAAAATACATATCCTCCTGGTTCAGTCAAAAAAAAACTTATCCATACTTAAATTGAAAATAACAAATTAATCCTGTGAATTCCATCAAAAACTCTTGTTCTATATTGATATTCTTTATTTATCAAATATATATGCATTTATTTGAAGACAAATTTTGATAATTAATTGAATTAATCAGTTTTTTCACATTCCTGAAAATTCTCTTACTTGTGATATGTTCGCTTTTGCATGTCACCTCCTCATATGTTTGCCTTGTTTGCATCTATGTATGTGTGAAGGATGTGCCCAGCAGAACCAACAAATCCTCCAGAACGACGAGGAATTCCAAAATTTACGGTGCCCCTTATGCAACGTGATATGTGAGCAATATGCTCGTGTTTTTTATTAAATTTCTTAATAATTACAAAACGTTGTTAACATGCCAATTATTTGTTAGTGCTTTTCATTTCTATATTAAAGATGTTTTTGTGTATATATTCTTTTTAAGGGCAAGTTATTTATTGATTTAGTGCGTTATACATATTTGTACATATATTGTATATACCGTAATTGATTAATATATTGTATTGTTCACTTCCTTATTGAATATACTATTGTGTTTATTCTATTATTGAAAAATTCAATTCAATAGTTTATGTTATGAAGAATTGTGAACGTTTATAGACTACCATATGTTTATAAAATAAATTTGTATTACTGAAAGTCATTTATAGAGTTCATAGTCCAGTCAATGAGTGCAAAAAAGCACCCTTTAGGGGAAATAAAACATATGAGGCTAATTCTTTCTCCATCGATTACTATCATTATAGACAAGTGTTCTCCCAAAAGTCCCCACCCCTACCCATCTTGCTTCCCCATCAGCACCCCCTCAAAGTTTCCATTTCTAAGGATTTTTCAATTGACTTTTTCTCAGCAACCATTGAAGATAAAAAACTAAATTTTAGCTTATTATTTAGGAAATTGATCTCTCTTTATTTCATGTCATTATCATTACACTCTAGACAGTGTGGTTCAAGAGTTATACATGTAAGAATGAGAGGAACCCCTAAATTTATGCCTGAAAATGCTATTATTTTCCAAATAAAAGTTTACCGGTTTGTTCTACTGAAAAATGTCTCATATAAAAGTTGTAGATCTTTACAAGACCTACATTTTGAAGTATACAAACATATATTTTGCCCAAATGTAAGGGGGGAAAAAGTCCGTTAATATGCGATAAAAACCCCCTGGCGTGCCAAAATACCACGAATTGAGAAAACTTAATACGGAAATAATACATTTAGGAGAAAACATATAAAGCTGATTTTTCCCACATCGATAACTATCATATCGGCAAGTGTTCTGCCAGAAGTCCCCGCCCCTACCCCTCTTGCTTCCCCCCCAGCAGCCCCTCAAAGTTTCCATTTGTATGGTTTTCTTATATTGCATGTATCTCAGCAACAATTGAAGATAGGAGGACGAAATTTCTCTCATTTTTTAGAAAATTTAATTCTCATCATTTCATGTCGTTATTATTTCACTCTAGCTCCTGTGGTTCAGGAGTTATACATGACAGAGTGGAGGAAGTCCCCAGAATTATGCCTAAAAATTTCATTCTTTTCCTAGTAAAAAATCACAGGATTGTTCTAATGAAAATGTCTTATATAGAGCTTGAAGAGCTTATATAGAGCTCTTATATAGAAATGAAGAGAATCCAATTTCCTAAATAATGAGCAAAAATTTGGTTTTTTATCTTCAATGGTTGCTGAGAAAAAGTCAATTAAAAAATCCTTAAAAATGGAAAATTTGAGGGGGTGCTGGGGGGGGGAAAGCAAGAGGGGTAGGGGTGGGGACTTTTGGCAGAACACTTGTCTATATGATAGTAATCGATGGGGGAAGAATTAGCATCATATGTTTTTTTTTCCTCTAAAAAACACACATTGACTGGACTATCAATGATGATTTATTACTTATAATTCCTTTTCACAAATCCTCTGTTTAGAGTCCTTGTCTAATTATATCATAGAAAGGATATAATATTTTTTAGAGTGATATGCTACTAATATAAAATGCAAATATTTTCCCACTCTTGAAGAATAATTTGAAGAAGGTAAAAAAGGTATTTTTTAAAGAAAATATGATTAATTTAAAATACCGATACTTATTTTCTCAATTGGATACTATATTCGTTAAAACTTTAAAATAACAAAAATCCAAGTACCCTTCTTTAAAATAGTTTTATTTAAAACTACGGCGTTTTATAGCCATTTTTGAGTGACAATATTATTTACACAATTTTAATCACTTTAAAACAATAACAATCAAAATACCCTTTTTTTTAAAGTTTTATTTCACACTACGGCGTTCTAGAGTAATTAATAATATTTACACTTGAAAATGGCTCTAGAACGCCGTAGTGTAAAATAAAAATATCTAAAAGAAAATTCGCTCCGGCAGCTGGAGGTCGGAAAGAGTGCATTTCATATGCAATCAATGTGTTATCAGCCGTTTCCAATTGGATTTGCTATGATAGCTAAAATCATATGACTTACGATTATGAATTTAATGGTAAATTATATTCTTGAAAACTTCTTTTCTTCTAGGGCTACTGTATTTGAAACTTTAAAAATGAATAAAATCAGAGTACCCTTTAAAAAATATTTTTTATTTCACACACAACATGTTTTGGCTAATTTGCCATTTTCCATAAAAATATTTTTTAAAGGGTACTCTGATTTTATTCATTTTTAAAGTTTCAAAATTCTCGAAAACCCATGGTAAACACCATTTTTGGAATATCATTTTCTCCACCATTTCTAATTGGATTCATTTGTTCGATATCTTAAACTGTAGGGAATAAAATGGGTATTATACATACCAAGTTCCAAAGCGATCAGGTAATTGGTCGAATTGCAGTGATTTTCAACCCCTATTTTCACCCCTTACCCTTGGACCGATTTGACTGGATAACAAACTTGACCGAGATATCAACACTAATGATTTTTGTGCAAAATTTGGTTGCTCTCCGACAAGTCTTTCGGGAGTTATTGTGTTCACAAAAATCTGTACATAAATAAATATATTTATAGCACAACATTGAAAGTCACTTTAAATATATATAGATATATGAATTTAAACGGACATCTGATTCGTGTTCTAGGGGCTCGGAAACGTGTACAAAATATATCACACCATAAATTCTCGATTGTCAGGGCAAGACCAATATTGTGCATTTTTTAAATAAAATGCACTAAAAAGGGTGCTTTGATTTTTATTAATTCAGTTTCAAAATACCAGTATGATTTATTAAAGTCGACACAAATAGGCCTATTATTGTCCAAATATATTTAAACATCTGTTATTTCTTATTGGATTTTGCTTCATACAATTAACTTGGGCATGATCAAAATTATTTTGTACGGCATGTACGGCACTGTAATAATAATAATTGTTAAATAGTTTTAGACCTACCAAAGTATAATAATGTCAGTATTCAATGTTGGGTCTGGAAGAAGTTAAAAAATATTCTACATATTTGATAGTAATATAATTATTGAATAATTTTAATATACGGTACCTAATATAATTTTTTTGAGATCTATAAATTAAGAATTGAGTGAAACACGCTGTAGCTAAGCATAAGATAAAGATGAACAGCAAAAGTTGGTTAAATAAAATAATACTTATACATGTAGATATATTAATTTGAATACACAATGTAGGAATCTTCATTGCTTAGAATTTGAATAATATAAGTTTTCAAGATTGATTTATGCGATTTGAATTCTGGTACAAGCAAGATGGTGTCACCATGCTAATGCCTTCTCGATCTGTGCACTTTCAACATTTTCAACAATAATTTATTTAAAAAAATAAAGTTTCAATTATTTGATATCTTCTATCAAGAGATTGAAAGTAAATAATTGTTGAAAAACAATAATTTCACTTAATTTTCCAGCTTTAGAATGGATTTAATGCTGAAAACTGTTAATGAGCTGTGTACTAAAATATCGGAAAGAAATGGTATTAAACATATTTATTGAGATATTTGGGATTATTCTAGATATATTATCATACATTATTATGTATAATTACTCAAATTTTGACAATTGTATGGGAATGGAAATATTTATGAGAATGGGAAACTGTGGAGTTTGTGTTTTTGAGGCACGTTGTGACACCGCCTTTTTCTAGACCACTTTGCCTTAGACCAGTTTGTAGTTCGCCCTACCAGACACCACTTTGAATATTGTTATTACTTTGTGTGTATATTTTAGTATCAAAATATTGACAAAAACCACCTGTAGCTGAATGTGGAGGAATTCCATTCTTGGAAAAGTGATTCTTAAACTTCCAAAAATAGGTCAAATATCAATATTGATATGTTATTTGGACTCTACTTCTCATGCTCGACAACTTTTAGGGTGAGGGGGTAATGGATTTATTGTTATTTTATGAGTTACATCACATTTAAAAGCAGTTGAGACAATTTTTTGAGATTTTTCTAAAAAATGGGAGTTTTGATCAAATGTAAAAAATTTTCTATTTGGCCGATTTTCGTTTTATTTTTTCAATCGACGCAGATTTTAGTCCTCTTTAATTTCTATTCAGAGCACTTCTCTCTAGGATCAACAGTTTTCGGGTAATACGCGAAAAACTAAAAAATTGTACCTTCTACAACCCCTCCCGCCCTATGCTCACCCCCCAGGTCCGGGGACTTTTAGTATGTTAACCTCCCAACTAGTCTAAACAAATTCCCGAGGTCAAAAATTGGGGCATATTTCATGCACTCTATACCTGTGTGGACAGGCTTTATTGACTGGACTATTTGTGGTATGTCGTTGATTTTTTGATTGATTAAGATAGATTTTGATGTGTAGATTGCGAATCCGAGTGATGCCAAAGCTGTAAAAGTTGGCGGCCAAAATTTCGGTTCTATTTCTAGTCTACCACAATTTCCGTCAAAATGAAGCGTCGGACGAAAAAAACCATTCTTATCGGTTTTTTAGTAAATTAAATTTCCAAGAGAATGGCACTGAATTCATTCCTCCATCTTCATTAGAAACCGAGTTATGATTTTTCCAGAAGCTGATTATGAGGGCCAGAGGCCACCACGCTATCCATCATACCTATTGTTCCACGAATTTGTCGTGATGGATCCAAGGCAGCTTTATTCTAGGGAGATACTGTGTAGAATTCATAAAAATCCATCCATCTTTCAAACAAGACAGCATAACCACAACACCAGATTCAGGAACCTTTTTATCACTAGTGTGGCTAGGAAGGCACTATACCAAAGGCAGTTTAATCATCTAGTACCTAAATTATACAATCTACTTCCTGAAAACATAAAACAAATTGCTCATTTTAAAAAGTTTGAAACAATAGTGCACAACCGGTTGATAAGTAAAGAAAGACAGATCATAGAATCTATTATTTCAAACAACACATAATTTTTTAATCAAGAATCATCAAACCAACTCATTTTCACAAGACTAACTTACTTACTAACTCACTTACTTATTACTATAATCACTAATTCGCATAAAAATATAAACCTACTCTAGGACATGGCATGCCATAGTAGAGTAGGTCAATTTCCATTGAAAAAAACAAAACAAGTAGTCACATTTAGTCAGTCATTACACGTTAGAGATTTTTGCATTATTGTTATTTGTTTTTATTATTGTATTATATTTTATGTACGTTTTTTGTGGAAATGGAATTTATTTATTATTTATAGTTAGTATTTTCAGCAATAAATGGTAGGTACTCTTATTATATTAGCTATTATTTATAAAGATCTATAAATTCTTGATTAAAAGAACATTGTTGGAAAATTAGTTTTTTTCAATTGTTAATCATTTTCAATAATTTATTTATTGGTACCTAACTTTGTAACTATTGAAGGTATAGTTATGTTCTTGGTCTAAAAATGTAGAGAATTTCGTCCTCCATAATTATTATAAAATTATGAACCAATCCTTATATTTTTTGTTAGTCTTTGCATTATAAAATGTAATTTTAGGGATTTTTGGGGGTGTAAGGGGTTTCTATAATCGTTGTGGCACATGAACCATCCAATATAGAAGTACGATTTTTATTGTAAAAAAAACGCTTTTGAATAGAGTTGTTTCTTTCAGGCTGCCATCGTTGGATCAAACACGAAAAAGGTGATTTTCATGGATGTGAGAAACAAATATTGCACTATCTGTGCTCGTGAAAGAAGAGAGAACAAAATTTCTAGGTTTGTTAATAGATAGAAATCTCTCATGGGATAGTCATGTTGACCAAGTTATAAAAAAAATATCCCCAGGTTTATATGTTTTGCGTAGAATGTCCAATTTATGCAGTATACAGACACTGAAATTAATACACCATTCTGTAATACATGCGCATCTAGCTTACGGTCTATGTATTTATGGCAGTACTAGTAAAACTAATCTTGACAAAATTCTCAAACAGCAAAAAACAGCTATAAGAATCATGCTCAACCTTGATAGAATTGACTCTGTAAAAATAGCTTTCCCACAACTTGGAATCTTCACCGTTTATTTCCAATACATATTTGATGTTATTACCTTCTTCAAAAAATATGCTGGTACAAACTAATTATAATTCACGTTTTGGTCGAATTACAGAAATTCACAGATTACATATTTTTGAGAAAAAAAAAACAATTTACAGAGGAGAGAAATATTTTCTGAAGTTACCAACTAGGTTATAAGTATTAGAAGATTCTCAAATATCTCGAAAGAACTTCAAGGAATATCTGGTGAACCTATCGTTATATCCTTTATATGAGTTTGACGCCAATTTTTAAATAAATTATACATTTCTTTTTTAGTCTAGTGATAGTCTAGCCTAGAGTAGTAAAATCTTCGACACTATTCTGATGAACTTGTACATATTTAAACAAATAAAGATTTTCTCAATTCAATTCAAAAAATCAATGCAATAGCTGCCACTGACCATCCCTGCTATAAGAACTGGACAGGAAGTTCGTCCAGCATGGAAGGTGACATCATTTTGGAAGGATTCTCCAGAAGCATGGATATGTATGGGCCATTCTTGCTGATGGCGACTCGAATGTGTATAATAAACTATTAGAGTCTAGACCATATGAAAACTATACAATTTCTAAAATCGAATGCACCAATCACCTCCTCAGGAATTACTGTACAAAACTGAGAGAAGTTGTGGTGCACAAGGACTCAGGTCCCATTGCTCTCAGGAAAACGTTGGGAAACAATATAATGAGACTGAGAATTACTGTCAAAAAAGCAGCTAAGTACAGACAGCTTCAAAACGATTGTCAACGAATTTCACTCCTCCAGAATGACATAAGGAATTCAGCCAGTCACATCTTTGGGGAGCACATACATTATAGAGAAATTGCTTATTTCTGTGATGGAGCGAAAGAGAATGAGAAAATTTTTTATTACAGCTATGAAAGAGTGTGGAATTTATCAAAAGATAATGAGACACATTACCTTGAACTTGAAGGCAAAAATTGTCAAGTAATAAATGTAAAGGGCAGGGATTGTCATAATTCTTGCCAATTTGAAGAGGTTGCGACATGAAAAACTAGGTGGCTTCCTGTCCTGAAAATAGTTCTGATTATTCTTTTCTGAACTACCGCTCTATTAAGCAAGCAGCAGAAGCACATGGACTGAAAAAATCAACGCTTCATTTTAGATTAAGTAAAATGAATGAATAAAAAAGAAAATGAAGGAAAAAATCCCCAGGATGTAGATTTTGAAAAAGAGCATGAAGACTTTTCCTCAACCTGTTAAGCCAATTGCAGTAGAAGATATGGCTTCAGTGTAGAATTCGAAATATTCACATAGGCCATGAGTAACAAGAAGCCATGACAATAACAAGAAGCCATGATTGTGGACTATTGCATTGAGAGGTCAAAAATCAACTAATGTCTCACTTATTCCATGACAAGAGAACTAGCTTACAAGTATGCTGTCGCCCTTGACCTCAACAAACGCATTCCTCAGAAGTGGCACACCAGCAAGTCAGCTGGAGAAGAATGGATGTATCACTTTATGAAGAGGCATTCTGATCTTTCTCTTAGGCAAGCTGAAAACACCAGTTTGTCTCGCAATAGCAGTTTCAATGCACATAATATTGAATTTTTTTTTGATAATCTAGAAACTCTGCTTGCAAAAGTGAATCCACCACCTTCAAGAAAAGTGAATTTAGATGAGAGTGGTATTAGCACTGTATTAGAGGCACCAAAAGTAATTGCAGCTAAGGGTACAAAACAAGTGGGACAAGTAGTGTCTGCAGAAAGGAGAGAGCAGATTTTGTGCCTTCATTTGTACAGATGGAAGCTATTTACCTCCTGTTTATATTTTTCCAAGAAAACGACCAAACGTTGCATACATGATAGGTTCACCTGAGGGCTCCAAAGACCTCTATTCCAGCAATGGTTGGATGAATGGAGAACTTTTTTTAGAGTCTTTGAAACATATCCAGGTGCAAAAAAAGTGCTCCAAATCAAATCCTCTAGTTTTAATTCTTGATAACCATGAGTCGCTTGTTGGTCTAGATGGGGTTATGTATTGCAGGGACAATGGAATTCATTTGCTCACATTCAAATTCAAATTCAAATCAATTTATTCAATACTTGATACATTACACAATATTTTATAAACACTAGTACAGGCGATGAGTAAGAAATGGAATATTAATTTAAAAACAGATTATAAATGTAAATGAACATTACTCCATGCTTGGACAATAAGTCCGTGTGCATGGAGGAGTTGATTCAGACAGAAGAAGAGAAAAGTAAATTAATTTATAGAAAGCTATCAGTTGATCATTCTGCCTTCGCAGTATAATTCTTAATAAACATTAATATTACCAAAAGTTGTGTATTATAAATATGTGTTATAAGATGGAATAAAAAATAATTATTATTATAGTAATAACAATGATAATTTGTGACGCTTAGGGGACAATAATCTAATAAAAAGACTTAATAAATCAAGTGTTAGAAAAAAAGAGAAAAAAATTGCACTGAGAGATGCTATAATTTTAAATGTATGGAGACTGCAAAAGAGCACCTGCAGCCACTGGGCCAATACTGAGAAGCCACCCACTCACTCTGCGCTTGTAGGCGTCGACGCTACTACCCCCTCTTGCTAGAATTTCTGCAGGAGCATTACAGTATAGCCAGTGGGCTAGATGGAAAGAATTTAATGACTGCATTGAGTTTTCAAGACGTGGGATTTGGAAGTTGCAGAATTGACCTAATCTAATTCTTGTAGGATAGTTATGCTGAATTTCTGTAAAAATTGAATATTTCTTATTAATAAAAATTAAAAGGTTTTTAATGAAGAGCTGTTTAATATTTAAAACTGGGAATTCCTGGAAAAGTAGATGAGTTGGGTATCTGCTATTTTTTAATAATAGTGTCTTAATCAGTGTTCTTTGTAAGACTGCAAGGGTCCAAAGGACATTGGAAGAGGCTCCACCCCATGCCATATTCAAGCAGAGACTGCACATAAGCATGGCAAACGCTCTTGCAGTGACCAGCGCCCAACACTCGCCCCAGCTGCCCAAAAGCGTAGTTCAGTTTTCTCAATTGCTGCCTGAGATACTGCACATGAGCCACCCAGCACAGTTTATGGTCAAATACAACACCCAAATATCGATACTGTTTCACTTGTTCTATTGGTGGACATCCACAATCAACCGACAATGGATTGCCACATACATGCATCCTCAGCACTAAGTTTCCAGGGCTGCAACGTTGGAAAACTGGGAGACATTTGGTTTTTTCAATATTTATTGACAGGACATTATTGTCAAACCAGTTCTTCAACTTAACAAGGTCGGCAGATGCTTGATTGAAAGTTTCATTCCAGGTTATTTATTAATCTATTGGAAAAACACACATTGGTTGAAAGAACAGGCATAGCCCTTGGTATTTCAAAACACAATTTTCATTAAAATATAGTCCAAAATTTGAGGTTACAAGTCCAAATTTCTTCTTCAAATTTGACATCCAATACAGACCAGGTGAAAGTAATATTCCAGCGGATGCCTTGTCAAGGGTCTGTGCAAGCATAGGATGTTTGAAAAATGACGAAGACCACGAAATACCACGAAGATCTCTGCCATCCAGGAGTAACTGGATTTGCATGAAAAACTTGCCCTGTACTGATGATGTTAGGAGTTTCCTCTGTGTAGTTTGCTCTGAAATAAAACCTAATTATTTTAAAAACAAGAACTGCTTAATCAAGGCAACCAGGCCATTCAAACGACTGAATACTGATTTCAAAGAACCGTGACAATCACAAACAAGAAACAAATATATGTTGGTTCTTGTGGGCGAGTATTCAAGATTCCCGTTTGTTTTTCCATGTGCAGATATGACTACCATAACCGTTACTAAAATATCATGTCACCATCCATCTTACATTCATTCAGATAGAGGAGCATCATTCATGTCAATAGATCTGGAGAAATTTCTGCTTCAAAAGGGTATTGCAACAAGCCGATCCACGCCAAATTATCCCCAAGGTAATGGCCAGGTGGAGCACTTCAATGGTATAATCTGGAAAGCAGTTACAGTGGCATTGAAAAGCCGTGGACTGAACTCTAATCAGTGGGAGGAAGTTGGTTGTCATGGCAAAATTATTGTGACACAATCAACATTTATGCTCTAAATTTTTCTCAAATTCCGAATTTTCCAGTCTTTAGTGTTTTGATCTGTGTTTTGGTGTTCTCGGACTTTCTAAATCGTAAAGGACTTTTCTGAATCTAAATTACAGTGAATATAATCAAGAACTTTTACCATGTTTTCTATCGGCAAAACATGGTTATGTTGGCAAGGTGGAATTACCTTCTGGTCTCCCCACCAAATAAAGCCATACGCTAATAATAATAAGTGGGAGGAAGTATTGCCAGATGCGCTCCATTCTATAAGATTGTTATTGTGTACATCAACAAACTGTACTCCCCATGAGCGAATGTTCTTCCATGTAAGAAGTTCAACAAATGGAAAATCCTTGCCATCGTGGTTGACTTTCCCGGGACCAGTCTGACTTAAAAAGTTTGTGAGATCATCAAAACAGGAACCACTGGTGGAAGAAGTTGTACTCACAGAAGCCAATCCAGAATACGCTCAGGTATGGCACAAAGATGGGCTAGAGCATAGCTTCCTTTACTAGAAGGCCCTGCCCTAATAACATGGCAACGTCGCATTGTGGGTACAATCCATCTATCCATAACTGCATTGAATGCAGTTCCAAATCATACATGTTGACTTGATTTTTCTCTCTTTTGAACATAATTTTTATGGAATAGGTTCATGAATCTTTTTGTATAGAACTCCTTATGTGTTTTCTGAACTGGTTTGTGATAGAGATTAGCGGAAAAGATTGAAATCAGACAATTATGTGTATGTCAAAAGATATACATGATATGTAGCAAGTCAAATGTGAGAACGCACACAAGAAACTCTGATAAAACAGCTGATTGAAAAATGATTTCAATGCTTTCAAATGGACCGACTTTCCTACTCTACATAGTTGTCAGTTTTGAGGCCATGGCCTTATACGAGGAGGCTATGTAATTAAGGAGGCTCGTATAAAAGGAGACTATGGCTAGAGTCAACTGTTTCACTCCGACATCTTTCTCCATACCCAAAAGTAAATGATGAGAAAATCAGTGGGGGTGAATGATATGATATCATCATATGCTATTCAAGTTGTTATAGTAACTGTTATTATTGTGTTATAAGTTGTTATAGTGAGATTAGTGAGTTTTTAAATCGATTAAAGCTCTTGCTAAGAGTCTACTTTATTTCAGCCCTATTCTAGTGTAATCATTTGATTCATACATTCCTAGGGTTACTCTATGCTCTTCTGTCTCTACTGAAATACTTTTCTCAATGTGCGCAGGCTATACAAGCTTATATCACTACAGCATCCATTTTGGCCAAATAATCTCACTTGAAACAATATTGTTCCATGAATGTAACATTTTGAAGCATTCAACATCATCATGCTGAAATTGAATCTCCTGGTTGATCATGATCATCGTCGAGGCTAACTATATAGAGCCAAATGAAATATAGGTATGAGGAAAATTTTGTAGAAGTAAGCATTGGAGCTCACAGATGGAAAACATATAGAAAAGAGATATTATAAAATATATGCAGTAGTGAGTAGAGGATAAAGAGCTCCAAATTCTGTAAAGAGATTTTCAAGACAACCAATCAATAGCAAGAAAAAATAGCAATTTCAAACACAATTCAAGTGTGAAGCGAGACTGATTTTATATGTTTTCAAGAAGTAGTATCATGATATTTCATGTTAAATTAATATTTTTGCATAGATTTACGTTTTACAATTTCAATCAAGTTTATCCATAAAATAGTTTTATCAGGGGTTTCAACGTTTCAAAATTGATTGCTACCTGGATTAAATATTTTTGTAAATTAGCGATTTGATTTACTTCACTACTCTATTAACTATTGAATAATTATAATGTCTTTTCTATTTATTCCTTTATCAATATCCATTGTTGAATAGATGGACAAATAGAATAATGTTTGCAACTGTAAAAGTATTTTATAGCTTTATGGATTTTTATTACATCAATATAGAATTTTAATTCATTTGAATGAGAGTTTCAAAATGAATATTGCACTGCAAGTCGCTGATTTGCCTCATTTCTCGTACCGTTTTAGTCATCGATTGATTTAGAATCGTAAAACATTTTTGATTCGCCCCAAAAAATAAAGTTGAGTCTGTAGAAGGATACGATTGCAAGTAGAACCATTCTGGAAAAATTATCAAGAATTCTATTTTAATTAAGAACTTCTATCTTAATTTTTCATAGGATTCTAGATTAGAAAATACTTCATCATTGCAATAAGCTAATTTTAAATATTATAATATTGCAATCACCCACTGCTTCAAAGTTCACCTAAATTATTGTCACAATTTCAACAAATAAAAAGTTTTCCTATCTACTTAAATTCAGATTAACTCACGTCCAAGTCAGCAGTACTAGAACGGCTCAGCGGTGGAGATTCAGTCAGTTGGTAGATAATTTCTTCATCAGTATCAAATTCTTCCTTATTTATAAGTTGATCCTTTGTTTGACTATCAACAATCACATCAGAAAGAATTTCAGCAGTGGCCGATTTTGGTTTGTCAGCATCCTTTCTTCTAGCGCGAGGTCCTTTCTCTTTTTGTTCAGGTTGTACAGGAGGCGTTTCAGTTTCCGTCTCCATCAAGTGGAGTTGCATGTGCTTGGTGAGACTTTGCTGAAAATATCACGAGATGGTATTAGTAGAGGATTTCCATTTTAGACATCAACTTTCAACATTTATATGATTATAACGGGTGTTTCAAGAAGGTTAATTATGAACTAATATTTTTTATTGATATAAGTTGTAGATAAATAAATTCTCAAAAACATGAATGGCCGTGATTGTATGAACTTAGTTCAAATCTCAAAAACCTAGATCGAAAGGAGACAAAACATAGATAGCGTAAGTGAAAAATCAATATTTGATCACAATTTCTGAGATTGGAGTAAATTTTCATCAATTACGGACTTTTTCATTTTTCTTCAGAATTTAATTATCTATAATTTTTAACAATAATTGAAATCACCATAACAATGAAATAATAAAATTTAAAATACTAGTTTATGATTAAATATCAAGTTACAATTTATTACTGAAAATCACGTTTCTAGCATATGTTACCCATTATGTGAATGGCCATTCAAGCTACAAATTTCTAACTGGTTTCATTGAATTTATCAGCTAAGTTTAGCTGAAACACATTTTACATGTAGAACATGTAAACACACGCATGTAAAACATTTTACATGAAGTCTCTAAAAAGTCAATACATTTTATATTTTATGAGAGCATGGCAATCTTCCACCAATTTTGATTCTGTGAGAAGAATTTCTGGGGGTAGGCCTAAGTCTTATAACTTCTTCCACTGGTGTAAGGAATCAGGCTGAGAAGTAAGTTCTTCACCTCCTTCCTAAAACACCCTGTAGCAATATTCAGAACATCTTTAGATTCATTTAATAAAACGTGATTGAGGGATTATGATCAAATATTCATCATAGGCGGATAATTATCATCTTGATGGCGGCAAAAACTGTTTGATAAAGACTGAATTTCTCATTTCACCTGTCAACATAAATTTGAAGACATCAAATCCAACATCGACATTGAAGCCAATCCTTCTAAACAGCATATAATGAACAAGCTGTAACTCAAATTAGGAAGATTTATTTACACACACAAAATTAAAGCCATTTGAACACAGATTGTTATGATTGCCCCGTTATAAACAAAGAAATCTTAAAAACCGGTTCTATGTCTTGAAAAATAATTTAATTCTCGATAGGTTTCAATTTATCAAAATATTTTTTTGAGGACATCGGAAGGATTATTCGAGATTTCTCCACACCTAAAAAAATAATTTTGATTTGTAAACCTTCAAACAAAACGTCTATCTGAAATAATCATGGATAGCGTACGGTACATAAATGGGGGATGCAGTAGAATGCAATAAAAATACATCACTACACTACTAAAGATGTGAAAAATATCGGAACTATGGTAACTTTTTTCTATTTTTTGGTATTCGATGCATCGATGGTAGTGATGTATGTTTATTAAACTGCATCCTATGAACAAGTGAATAAGATAGAGCTTATTATGCAATCACCTTCCACACGAATCGCAAATGACATCCTTGAAATGGACAGACGTGGCCGGGGCCTTGGTGCTTTTGACGCACGTGTTGCTGCATGTTCCTCCTGCGGGTGAATACGCGAGGACAGCCGGGCACAGAGCAGGGCCACTGGGTGGCGCCCGGCTCGCATGAGTGCACCTCTTCAAAGTGCACCCTCAGCCGGCATTTCATCGCAAACTCCTTTCCACACAGCTCGCAAACTATTTGCTCTACAACAAAATCGTTCTATTAATAATCACTTTTAAACCTTCAAACAATGGTACGTTAAGACACACAGAGTGTGCACTGATTCCGAAAGTCGCCGCAAAAAAAGGTAGGTATCACAGTGGCCACAGTCACGTTCTAGTATTTGACGGCCGTCACTATGGCCAGAGGTGGTGCTACATACAATAAATTTTTGGCGCAGTATTTCGGAATCGTCGGGCATTCTGAACATACTAGACCGGGTTATCTTCAAAATTGAATACGTATGCTGATAAATATTGCATGCCACACCAATTCTTCACTTCAACTTGAAAAGCTCAGCTGTCCAAGTTCATTATAAAAGGAGGTAACCTCCTTGTAATGTTTATAAACTCCTCACGTCACATCAATGACGATCATATTTTTCTCCTGAAATAATTTCATTGATTCTTTCAAAATGACATTAATATTCATATGAAATATCTCTGCTGAAAACAATAATTTTAAGTAGAGTGTCATATCCAATGAAACTCCTTGATCATATCAAATTCTTCAGTAATATCGAAATAAATATAGTATCAGATTATGTGTATGAAGTATACCTATATCAGAGAGTAAGTCAATCCTTTCTTTCGCCCTAAATATTGGAAAAAAATACATCATCGCATAGTTGAATCTGAATGAGATGATGAGAGTTTCTCAACATTCTACAGCATCCGGAAGCAGAGATGGGAGCCTCTCAACAGTCTACAGAATCCAAATGCGGTGATGAGAGGTAAAAAAGTGCCCATTTATACTAGATTTATAAAAAATGTACACATAGTTTATCATCATATTCTGGATGTTTCTTAAATAGAACGAAAAGAGTTGTTACCTGGCATTGAAATGAAGAGAAAAAATTCTTGTTAACTATCGTCCTAAAATTATGTTATACCAAGATAATGATGAGTAATTCAACTTAGTTTTCGAAAACATAGCTATAGTTTATCAAATGACGGAGGAATTCCCAAAAATAATTCCGGAAATTCCCGCAATTTGACAAAATTCCCGTACCAAAATCAAAATGTTTCTATTGCCATAAACATATACTGTACATGTTTTAAACAAAGTCAATTTAGCAGTATAACTATGCTCCTCAATTTGTAAGCCACACATCTAAACTATGAAGAAAAAGATTTGTTTCATACTTTTTTTATTGAACCTGAAAGTTTATTGTACACTTTTTTGACCAATACACGATGGCTCTTATTAATCACCATTTCATTTCCGCAGAGATAAAATTCCTGGATAATTCCCTATTTTCCCGGAATTCCCGTCCTTTGGACAACCTGGATCTAATAAGCGTCATGTAATACGGGTTAGGTGTGAATCAAGCTGATCCTGAGAATGAAAAAGTGATGCTATACGAGTGTGATTCTTCATCAACCAAAGATAGCCGAATACTCCCGATCTACAGCTCAGATGTTTTGTGATTGTTCTGCTACGTTTCCAACGCTGGCTCCCAGTGGTCGACCCGACGAGAAACTCACTTACGTACAATCGCACAATGGTGACTCCATATCACTGGAGTACAGCGTTTTCTCAAAGTGATTCACGCACGTATAACATTGCCCTTCGATGAGAACTTGAAAATATACTGGATAAAAACAAAGTTTAAATTACTGAATAACATTCAACAGACAACAACATGATACAATGTTAAATCATTAGCACTCTAAATTTATTGATGATAGTATATACCTCATTCACAATTACTTGAGACAAAGTAAACAACCCCATCCAGGGTGGCTACTGTAGCAATGACAAATCATAGCAACGATTTATCTCAATCCCGACAAAAATGCGAACAAATACAAATTGCCAATGCTATGATGTGTCTATGCTACGTTTTGTATCAATAATATTAATTATTGTTTGACGTGGGCTCGTGGCTGAGGTGGCCACCCCATATTTACACGCAAACATACGCGAAAAGTTAGTTTACATTGTCTCAAGTTTCCTTGAATAGGATGAAGAGAAATATTATGAATAGAGTGTTGGAGGTTTCGACTTACTGTTATGGATGTGTTTATGCTTTTGAAGTTCTTTGAAAGAGTCGAATTCTAAAGATTCGCAGCCGGCAACTTGACACTTGTACCTTTTATGCATTCGAAGATGTTTCCTCAACTCCAAATTATAAAGATACGCTCTTCCACAGTAATCACATCTGAAATACGATCGAAAATTAGGTCAAATCAGAGACAAAAAGCAAGACATAATTTAATAATTTTGAAATATTGTCACTAGAAAATTTGAGAAATAGCTTTTCATAGTAGATTCACTCATTAAAGACAATATAGCCTACTATAAATAGTAGCTACTTAGGAGCTCATGTGAGCATCACCCTCAGAAAAACGTATATTATCACAACCAGTAACAAAATAAAACTCAATTTCTCCCTCAATCATTTTTATTAATTATTTTCTTACAGAACATGAGAAATATTATCTTCAAATTATGTCTCGTTCTCGTCGGTGACAAACCAATTGATGTCTGATTACGGCTGGTTTTCACCACTGTTGGAAGATTACATGTAGCTGAATTTTTAAAAAATTATATTTAATTAATTCAACGAAATATCAATAATTATTTCAATTTAGATCACTTAAATAACTATTACTTTGAAAATATTTCATACTAAAAATATGAAAAAAATAGAAATGAACAATGTGCACATTAAAAACATATTAAAACTACAGAACACACTAGATAACTTACTACAGATCATACTAAAATTCCGTCAAGTGCCTTTGCATCTATGCTTTTTATCCTATGTATCTTTTTCAATATATTAATGACTATTGCTAACTATTCAGTTAGCTGACTGAGCAGTAAGCACTAACCAAATACAGGTTGAAATGAGATAACCAACGGCCATAGGTGAAGCTGTTTCTCAAGAACTGTAATATTCATTACTTTGAAACGTTTCGTATAATCTTTTTATTTGTATTTTTTAAAAGAAATAACTTGAAATTATCATTATTTCACCCTTTCCTGGATGTCTTTACGAGTTGCCTGTAATTGAGAGTGAAGTCTGGAGCTTTCCCTGTTCGTTAAATTTATTAATAAATATTAATCATCAAGAGTGGGCAGTAGTAGTCGGCAAACTGCCGAACGGTAAAATCAAGCCCCATAAGAACAATGTAATTTTTATCAATCTCTTGGAACAGATAGAGCCTTCATTTATGGACAGAATTTCACGTTCTTTATGTCATTGGAAAGAGAATTCAATTCTCCAGGTGCTTGACTTTTTACTTTTTCGATTTTTAGTTTAGTCCAATAATTAGAAGTTCAATAATTTTTTAGTTAATTAATTTTACAATTGTTTGTTTGTCAATGGCGCAACAGCCCTATGAAGGGCCTAGGCCTACCAGCTGGTTGCCAGTTTCATATTCACTCCACTATACAACCCGTCCAAGCAAAGAAGACACCCCGGCAAGACGGGGAAATGACCCCAGCCCGGCCAATACCGGCCCAAAAGCCATAAATTCTCAAAAGAACCCACAGCCCCCGAACCAACACCGACCGAGCCGAAGCCACCCCCACCCCGCCAGAATGCCCTCCCAGCCCGGACAGGCAATACAGCAGGCGAATAATCATCAACCAGGATGAAGGTAACGTGTGGTCAGCACGTTGATCCTCTCAACCATAAGCCAGTCTTCACAACCAATTTTACAATAATTATTAAAATAATTTAAAATCAAAAAAGTAAAAAGTCACGCCCCTGGAGAATTGAATTCTCTTACCAATGACATGAAGAACGTGAACATAAATAGTGCATATATAGAGGCTCTGTGCATAAATAGAGGCTCTATCTGTTCCAAGAGATTGATAAAAATAACATTGTTTCTATGGGGCTTGATTTTACCGTTCGGCAGTTTGCCGTCCACTACCATCCACTCTCAAATAAGGTATTAGAGAGGAGATTATCGACTAGAAGCTACTCACTTAAAAGGTAAAACATTATCATGCTCGAATCTGTGAGTTTTCAGCTCATTTAGTCTTGTGAATGTCATATTGCAATCGGAGCAAACAAGTCCATTTTTATCAAGAACCTCATGTCTCTGTTCGTGCTTTCTCAGTCCGGGTACAGTGCAGAACCCTGGATGATCAACAAGCCAGCAATTTGGAT
This sequence comes from Sogatella furcifera, assembly GCA_017141385.1. NCBI lineage: Eukaryota > Metazoa > Arthropoda > Insecta > Hemiptera > Delphacidae > Sogatella > Sogatella furcifera. The sequence goes on along the minus strand of CM029547.1, from coordinate 21,811,564 downwards.
GAGTGCACCTGAAAACATAATTTCAAGTCAAATTGTAAAGATTAATAGAAGTACTCATAAGATGCATCAAGATATAAATTTGACCAACAGGAAGTCCTGAAATAAGAATGCTCAATAATTCTGTAGCAATTAATGAATTTCATAGTCTTTTTTGTTGATACTCGTAAAATCTTAGCCGTGCATTGGTATGGGATAGTTCATAAATTACAGACACAATAATCTTATTATCCAATATATTACAGATAATAATAGTATCTTACATCCAATTATAAGATTATATTATCATAACTGTATCTTGATACTTTTGTGTTACATAACCTATCATAGAAACCTAATAATCACACCATTGTTTGAAGTCTTTATGAACTCTTATACGTGGAAATTCATTATACAAATAGAGACGTTGAATCACATGAGAAATATGAATGAAAGCAATAAAGGTTATATGGCTACTAAGAACAACATCAGTTACAGAATTACCAATAAAATGACCAATTTCATAAGCATAGCTCATCAGCCTGTTCTTTAAACCAGCTCATGCAACGGACCCCTAGAAATCCAATCAGGAAACTTTTGAGGAGTTGTAATCACATTGACCGGTAAGTAATTAGGTATTTACCGGTAAGTTTTAGGGGTGAAACCATGATAAATAATATTGCTGATCCAGACAGATTATTCTAAATATACATGAGTCCTTACTTATATCGTCTAGTATCGGTTTTATCATCTTTAGCTCCGTGAACCTTGAGATCGTGTCTACGCAAATGGGTCGGGTTGGTGTAGCTCTTTGTGCATCCAACTCTTGAGCACATGAACGGTCTCTGCAAACATAAAACGCTCTTCATTAATCGATGTTTTGAAACGCAAAATTGAAACTACAAGCGCTAATTGTAAAATAAATATGCGATTTGAAGTTTATAAAATTATATAAAGCGTCCTAGGCCTACGTTACACCCTATTTCCAAGAAATATGCAACACATAATCGTTCATACTATACAAATGCACGTGATATAAATTATACAGTATATTTGTAAAGAGTGGATGGTCAAATATTACATGTCTTCGTCCGACTAATGTCTGCTATGTGAGAATTGCGGATTTCCATAAAAATGGAAAAATACGTTCCTTTCTCTTGAATGATATGCGATACCGACGCAAACGCAAAACAAATACTTCTCAATATATTAATAATTAATATAATCAATATATTAATATGCTGCAACCAATCAATATATTACGCTATTCGACTTTATTCAATAGAATTAACTTCATTCTTTCTTTACAATTGCGACTTGGTTTCCAAGTATTTTAAGCAAAGGATGAATGAGTGATGATGAAGGTTTAAGATGTAGGTTATATGTCTATCCACAATGTCCACTTTCACTTAATATTATAATTTCTCACTTCCAAAAATATTTTATCACAAACCATTTTGAATTTCGATAAAAGTCCACTTCAATTGGAAAGATGAATTGCAAGGTTGCAAGGTACCTAAATAAGATAAATGCACTGTCTGTAATACTTTAGTAGAAAACCATTATATGCGTCACTGGAATTCCTCATTACAGTGATACCACCTACATGTACTTTCCAAAGCGTTAAATTCAAGGTTATTCTATTGGATGTAATTTGATTGTGAATATGGGTAAGCCAGATTACGATTTGTGGTACGTCACGTTTAGTATACACGTGCTTTTGATTTGAATGACTCAAGTTAAATACTCAATTTAAAGAATTAATAAATATATCCAATCAAAAGTATATGCAAAAGTGACAAGTGAGATAGATATACTCACTTCGCCAGTATGCCTACAGTGATGTGCTGACAATTTCCAAGGCCGTGAGAAAGAGGCATTACATCCTGGGTAATCACATGCAAATGTTTTTTCAATCGGCTGCTTTCCTGAACAATAACAAGAGCACAATTGAATATAAATTTTGATAGAATAAATACTGCTCTATCAATCACTTTTTAAAAGATAATTATTATGAGTTTATGAATTTTGGGCCAGTATTGGCCGGGCTGGAGTCGTTTTCCCGTCTTGCTGGGCTCTTCTTTGCTTAGACGGACTGTAGCCTATAGTGGAGTGAATATGAAACTGGCAACAAGCTAGTAGGCCCTTCATGGGTTGTTGAGCCATTGACAAACAAACAATTATTATTGTTGGAAAGAAAATATTCGTACATCGCAAAATTTCATGAAGTAAAGTAGAAAATTCTATTTTTAGGATTGTAGTAGATGAATATTTTTCTCTTCGCTCCGGAAATGGCTGCGTTGCCAGATTGAGTGAAATTGGAACTTCTTCAAATTCGCGATTGGACCCCATACCTAGACGTAGAATTTCATACTTGATATGCCAGTAATATTAAAGAAGTTCCAAGATAGAAGGATTCAAAGAAAATATAATTTCTGTTCAATTGAAATTATTTTTTCAAATGTCGAAAATACATGGAAGATCGTAATTTGGCCTCTCAAGATTTTCAAAGTAAGGAGAGCGGTATATGCATGAATCATTGTATGTTAAAGATTGGAGTTGTTGAAGCTAATCGACTTGGATATTCGAGCTGCAAACAGCTGGTTTGTCATAAAAATAGTGAGTTTCACAACACCGAGTTATTTTTCCGAAGCTACGCTGTCACTTTTAACATTCAGTTGAATGTGTTTGCATTAGAAGAAGTTTCAATTTCACGCAATGTGACAACGTCGCTATTTCTCGGGTGGAGGGGGAATTAGTCATCTTGGGTTGTGCCGACTATAGCAAGTTGTTTCTAAAACAAAATCAGTAAAATACTTTTCGCCACACTGCACAGAAAGCAGCTGTTTTCTGTGCACTAAAGAGATTCGAAAGACGCCATTTACAGGCGGTTTTGCTACTAGCTCCAAAAGGGGGCTCTTTCGGAGCTAGTGCACAGAAAGAGACTGGTAGTTACCTATCCGGCCGCTAGATTGGGTGACAATACTGACAATGCACTGCTTTCTGGAGCCATCACAATATTATTCGAATCAGCGATCACCGCAAACATTCTTATACAATATTTATTATTCTTATTTTCGCAGTGTGGCGAAAAGTATCGTACTCAACTCTCTTGGCAAGCCTCGCCCGGGAAACTATCCTCATACCGTAAACACCTACTTTCTGTGCTTGTAGTGTAATGTACTATAGTATCATGCAATATTATACTGACATGAATAAAATACGAATTCATATTCTAGAATAACTAGATATTTCATTTTCGTGATGTAAATTAAGTTAGGTCTTCAATAAATTTGATTCATAATTAAAATCAAACTATCAGTTGATAGGAGAAGAGTTGAATATGAAATAATTGGTCAAATGGGTTGAAGTGGTTAAAGCAGATTAGGTACAGTATTGGATAAACTACTTTTTAAAAGTAGTTAGCTACAACTATTAAGGAGCTAAACTAAACTACACTACAACTACTTTTAAGAAAAGCAGCTAGCAACAACTACTTTTAAAAAAGTAGGCTAGCTACTTTTTATTTTCACTACTTTACAAAAAGTCATGATAGAATATTTTTGCCATGTGGTTTAGAGGAATAATGTTCATCAAAACGCAAAAAAGTTATAAAAATAATGATAGGCCAAGTTCACGGATGGCTGTGGTGGACTGCTGGCATCGATTTATCGATCATTTTACTATAGATTATATATGAGTTGTTGTATACAAAATGTTAACGTGAAAACTAGCGTTAAAGTAGCGAGATTTACGCTACATATTAGTCTTAAAATATAGCATCGTTACACTACAAACTACAAAGTGGGTTTCAGTAAAGTCCCTTTACATTGAAAATAGTTTTCATAGGTAACCAGAAGACTCATGCAAATCTATAATAACCAGAAATTTATTGTGCAATACATCAAAGTTAACATTGGTATGAATCAAAAACATAAGTATTTAAACCTCTATTGAGCGTGATTTGATGCCATGTTCGTTGCAAATTTGTTTCAGCATTTCAGGTGTGACTTGGGGAAAGGCTGCTGTAACTCCAGCTCACAGTTCTTCATTTGTAACCCGAATTATATTGCAACCCCCATTTGTAACCCTTCATGATACCCCAAGCGAGTAATCAGCTGTTGTCAAATCTGGACTTCTTGGAGGCCAGGACATTGTGGCAGGACAACTTGGAGATCCCCGTCCAATCCATCAGTCTGGAAACAGTTAATTCAGACGCTCAGAGAAAATAATGGTGGAGCACCATCTTGCTGCAAAATCTGCATCCAGTACATATTCCCCAAGCTGATTGACCTCCGTGAACGGAGGTCATTCCAGCCCAAAGCATGACCAGGGGTGGGTTGTTATGACAGAGCCCAGATTCGAAAACAGCTGACAACGCGCTTTGGGGTATCATCAAGATATACGCAAAAACGATATTTTATAAATGAAGAACTGAGAGCTGGAGTTATGGCGGCGTTTCCCCAAGTCAAGAAATTTGTTTCAGCTATAATGCTGAAACAAATTTGCAAACGAACATGGCAACGAATCAAGCTCTGCCATAACAATGGGAATGGAGGTTCACATACTGATGTTTCTTATTAATACCAATGCTCACTTTGATGTGACTAATTACACAATAAATTTCTGGTTATAATGGATTTGTATGAGACTTATTGTTAACTATAAAAGCTATTCTGAGTTTAAAGGGACTTTTCGTCCACCCTGTACAAAAAAGTAGTGCGCTACTCCCCAACACTGATAAGGTACAATTGAAGCACCCTGTACAAAAAAGTAGTGCGCTACTCCCCAACACTGATAAGGTACAATTGAAGGTTAACATAAAATAGAATTTTTTATTATTTCTCGTACATAAACAGTACATTACTACAAGAAAAACAACAAAAATATAATTCCTGTATACAAAATTGAATAGTGTTAAGGCCTAAAATTTGAAAAATTTAAAATTACAAATGAATATTCTATAATTTTGACATTTTGAATATAATCAAAATATAAACAATAAAGAGTCATTGACCACATTTAAAAGTTGATACTGCTGAAAAGCCCCCCAGAAAAAATATTACAACTGAATATTCTTTAAAAAAAGTTAACAATACATTTTATTATTGAGTTATACTGTCTAATACAAGAAATAATATATGACACCCCTGTAAAAGAAATTGTGTTGGGGTTATCAAATATGATGACAAGAGCGATTAAAACCCAAAAATTAATTTTAACATTAAAATTAAATAGGCTACGGTTAAGAAGACTTGACTTACCTTTACTTTTAGTTCTTTTTTTCGATGAGCCCGGTTGAGTTGGTAACGAATCTTCATTATTCTCTTCCTCAGAGTCAATTTTTAAAGGGTCATCTTCCATCTCAATTTCGTCGAGTAAAGTTGTTGGTTCAAAATCAGATACAAGACCAACGCTTTCATCAGGTGTAGTGTTATTTGAAGTTTCCATACTATTGTATGAAGCTTCTTCACTTTTCATAATAGGCATAGGCCCATACACAGTTTCTTCATTTTTCGGTCGATCAAAGTCATTTGGAAAATCTACTCTGAACATGAGTTCAGATTTGAAAGAAGCTTGATAAGCATTTCCAGTGGAGTCAGGATCTAGACAGGTAGACGAGTTGTCATCAGACAATTCACAGGATGAGGAACTAGATTTACTAATTGCATCCATTGAAATGAATAGGCAGCCTAAATTTGATGATCCTAATTTGATTTTCAAAGAACTTTCTTCGTCAATAATCAAACAAAATTCTATTCCAATGAAATTATAATTGAAAAATTTCGTAATCATTGCATTACAAGAACTAACCGCTGGTAAACTCTCTCCTCTGGTAAAGCAATTCAACTTACTACGTTCTAGTCCATTAAATTCAAAAAGCACTGTGGTAGATGTTTCACCAAATTAACTCCAAGAAAGCACTATGTCAATTTAGAAGAACAATTTTATGGTAAATTGTGATTCTTCTAATGGTTTTAATAACAAGAAGGGTTGGATTATGCTCCAAGCATGTCAGTCCCAAAATCTATGAACAATATAATGAAGCGCACTCCAAGTACAGATATTGGATTGATTAATGATTTGTCATCCTTAGTTTCATGTTAAAATATGAAAAGTAGCCCTTCATAAATTAAATCTGTATAACTTAACATTACAAATACCGAACTACGTGACTATATTATCCTCACAGATAAAAAACCGATCATGATAAATCGCGTTGAAAATTCGACACTATCCTTTGATTGAATAATTAACATTGTTAAATTGAAATTAATTGAAATAAAATAGCGATTCACATTGAAGTCGAGCAGCCCAACACTTTTCTAATTATTCAACATGGATGAGGTTTTTGAAATTTAAAGGTTAGCTTCTCTACTGTCTGACTGTCTCTGTCTTGTTGTCTTCTCGTTTTCCAATGCCATCCATCGGATCCATATCATATTGGCCTTGAACTTGGAAGACAGTCGACAGGGCGGCCACCAAGTGCGCGACAAACTAAAAGGTCGACACGACACAGCTGCGACAGACCGAAAGGCCGACACGATACAGGTTCACAAATCACGTGACTTGAGCTTAAACCAAACTTTGTGGTGGGGAAGAACAATATGAAACAGACTTGAAACAAAAACGGCGCTGTGTCGTGTCGCTTTTTTTGTTTGTCGCTGTATAATAATACTAAATAGTATTTGTAGCCACCCGGAAGAGATGGAAAGGAAGTGGTTATCTTTTTTGTCGTTAGGAGTGCTGCAGCATAATAATTGAAAAATAGGCCACGCCCACGGTTATGAATTGGCTGCCTCTTTCTGTAGGAGTGAACGAGTGAATGTGGAGGTGTAGTGTAGCCTTATACATTAAGGAATCTCTGACTGATTTTGCATGCATGGACGTTTCTAGATTCTTTGTTGAAAAAGACCATGAATTTGCATGTGTTTCCCTGCTGCATGTCAAATTGTATATAGTTGTGGTATATGTATATCGTGCTCCAGCTGGTTGTTTTGAAAGTTTTCTGAACTCACTGGAGGAGCTCACCCTTGAGTTGACTAATATGAACCCCGGTTTAAACATTGTTATTGGTGGTCATGGTAATATTGACATGTTGAAGGCTGATCTTCGGAGTTTATCAACCTCCTGAAATCTTTGGACCTCTATGTGGCTAACTACCTGCCCACTAGATTTGATGCTTGTCTTGACAATGTTATTACCAACCTGAACATTGATGATTGTGTAAGATGCTCTACTATGAATCCCCTTCTCAGTGATCACCTGGCTCTCTGCTGTGCAATTGAAGTGCCTGATGCTATTGGCCTACCCTCAAGACCTGTGGGGCTTTGTCAATGTATTTGGGTGAGGCCTATCACCCAACTTGGACAGGAGCGATTCCGTGGATATCTTAGCCATGTTCAAATATCCAGAACAACAAGGCACCTGGCATTGATGGCATCCTGCCTGAATTTGTGAAGAACCTGGGTGGTAAGGCTGTCAAATGGCTCTCTGAGTTCTTCTCAGATGTGATTAAGACCTGCAGGCTTCCACCGGAGTGGAAAGAGTCCAAGGTAATAGCAATCCTAATGCCTGGAAAACAACCTGATGAAGCCAAAAATTACAGGCCATTATCTCTTCTATGTGTGCTGCTCAAGCTTTTTGAAAGGGTTATCTTAGCGCGCATCTCTCCTGATGTTGAAAATCATCTACCCATTGAGCAGGCTGGCTTTCACCAGAAAAGGAGCTGCACTGACCAGGTGCTGGCCCTCACAACTCATATTGAAAGGGGGTTCCAAAATAAGCTCAAAACAACAGCAATATTTGTGGACTTGACAGCTGCCTTTGACACAGTGTGGAAGTCTGGCCTGCTCCTGAAACTGGGGAGGTTGTTCAGATGTACTCAACTTGTAAAATTATTTGACAGTCTTTTGTCAAATAGAATCTATAGAGTGTATCTGGAGGACCAAATGAGCAGGAAGAAGGTGCTGAACAATGGGGTCCCACAGGGGTCAGTCCTGTCTCCAGTTCTATTTAATATCTATACATCAGACATCCCAACCACTAAAAGCAAAAAATTCATGTATGCAGATGACATTGCCCTTGCAGCCCAGGCAGCTACTATTGAGGAGACTGGCAGAGTTCTCCAGGCAGACATTAACATCTTGGCAAATTATCTGCAGTACTGGGGCTTGAAGCCAAACCCAAGCAAAACCAACATCACCTCATTCCATCTGAATAATCAGCAGGCCCATGTAACACCCATGGTAAATTTCTTTAATAGCAGGATTCAACACAATTATCATCCCAGCTATCTTGGGATCACTTTGGATAGAGCACTCACTTTCCGAGAACATCTAGGAAAGCTGAAAAAGAAACTGTTCTCCAGAGTAAATCTCCTCCAGAGACTGGCCGGTTCCTCATGGGGTAGCAGAGCTGATACATTGAGGACAGCGGCTATAGCTCTTGTTTACAGTGCTGCGGATTATGGTGCCCCTGTCTGGATGAGCAGCTGCCACACACGCCAGGTGGATATGGCATTGAACAGTGCGATGCGTACAGTTACAGGATGTCTGATGCCGACTGAGACTGACTGGCTCCCTGTGCTGTGTAACATCCCACCCCCACAGCTTAGGAGAGAGGAGATGGCAGGCAGGGAGATGAGAAGAATTTGTGAGATGCCAGATCTTCCGATATACGAGGATTTACAGCTTGGCCACCCTACTCCTCTGCGGCTTAAATCCAGAAAGCCTATATGGTTATTCCACCAGCAAAATGCAAATTCCCTCCCAATTATGCAAATGTGGGCTGAGACCTGGCAATCTTCATCAGTTAGAAACAAAGAGCTGGTCACAGATCCCACTAAGAGAGTGGATGGTTTTGGGCTGCCACGGCAACAGTGGGTGACCCTGAACCATTTCAGGACTGGGCAAGGGAGGTGCCAGAATAGTATGTACCAGTGGGGCTTTGCAGATTCCCCTCTGTGTGAATGCGGGGAGATACAAACCATGGACCACATTCTAGTAGCTTGTCCTGCTACACAATTTCTTGGAGGGCTGCAAAAACTACATCTGGTAGATGACGAAGCCATACTCTGGCTGGATGATCTGAATTTTAATGTCTAATTTTAACTATTTTGACAATTCTGGCGAAATCTGATGGAATTCTATTTTTATTCAATGTTGGTACTGCTTCACAAACAATTGTTTGGTTTTAGCCATGTTACAATTAGCCATGTTGACTGGGACCTGTTGCTTGGTCACTGTGATGCAGAGGCTAACTTTGCTGCATTCTTTGAGAGTCTTCTGTCTGGCTTTGCTATCTGTTTTCCACAGAAAAAGATTGTCCCTCGACAACCAAGGGAGCGCAGTTCACCATGGATAAACGATGAGCTGCTCAAATTACGTGACCTGGTGCTCATGGCTTATGAGAGGTCCCGTGAGGATGGTCTTCAGTCCTCAAGATGAATCTACAATGCTCTTAAGAGATCATACCAGCGGGCGGTGAATGCTGCCAAATTGCAGTTCAACTATGAGCTGATTGATGGAGCCCCCAACTAGTGTAAGGCTGCCTGGGGCATCATCAGAGCAAATACAGGGTCCTCTATGCCTATAAATTTATACCGCCGTGATGGGTAGAAAATTATGAGCTATTGAAAGATAGAATCCGACGTACCAATCAAAAGTTAAGAGTGAATATAAATTATTAAAAATAAAGGGATGATTTTAACCAACCCCCATGAATCCTATGATAGTCTTGGTCGTTTCAACAATTATTTATGACATTCTAGGGTGTCAAGTAACAAAATATAGAAGTATGAGCCAATCCAAATATTTTTGGTATTTTTTTATGATAAAATGTAATTTTAGGAGATTTTGGGGATGTAAGGGTTTTTTAAAATCGCTGAAGCACATGAACCACTCAACACCACCCACCCATAGGAGTGTGAATTTGGTCTCAAATTAAAGAGAAACAAATTTCGCCGAGAGGGATTTTGAAATACGGATGCAAGTGTTTCCAATTCAAAGTTACAAACTTTCAAAGTAACGGAATAATTCCTGTGAAAAAAATATGGAGTTTTCAAAAAATTGTAACTTGGAAACGGTTGATGATACAGAGTTGTGATTGGTCTCAATCTCTTCCAAATTTTGTTTTCTAGAAAAAACATGCATGAATTTTTTTCGTCCAACGCTTGGTTCGGCTACAATTCATGAAAAAGTGAAATTTTGCAACTTTCGCCATTTACAGAATTCAAAGAATTCATGCACACTAAAGGTGCCATCAAAGATCGAGAGACTCGAAGTGATGGTGGTGACCTGTTACCTCAGCAATGAATTACAAATCGAAAATTAGTGTAACTCGACCACTTCTCAATTGTTGTAGATTGAAAATGAGAAGTAATAATAGTATCTAGAGTTTGATAAGGCGGATATGAAAATAAAAACAATGAGTTCCATCCCAGATATTGTCAGCAAAATAAAATGTAGGATAATCTTATCTTATTCACCTCCAACGTTCAATTCCCAATTGATTTAGGTATGAAATAAGTAGCTATCTATAAAGTTTATGAGAATCGTGCTTGATTATTATTTATTTTTTTCTGTAAGTACTATTGCTATCTAGTCTTGAGACTAATGAGCAAATTTTTTCTAACCTATCTTGCTAATCATAAATTAAATACAGTGAAATTCTCAATAGAATTTCTTACTGATAATAAAAAATATTATGTACACCTATTGACTGTACTACTTAAGCTATGTTTCACTCAAACACTGCTCTGCTTTTTTTCACTGAACACCACTTGCACTACACTAGTTCAAATGGTTTCCTTCTTTTGAGCCTCCGCACCAATCCTTCATTGTCCAGCAGCTGGATTGCCTCGATGTTGTTGTGTTGGTGGAGCCGTACTTCATGACTTTCTGCATACCGCTGTATTTCACTGGATACCAGGTTGACTCCCAGATCTCTATGGATGTTGCTGTTCCGCACGTACCAGGGAGCATCAACAATGTTTCTGAGCACCTTATTCTGGAATTGCTGTACGATGGTGATGTTGCTCTGTTTGGTGCAGCCCCATAGTTGAATGCCATAGGTCCAAACAGGTTTGAAGATTTGTTTGTACAGGAGCACTTTGTTTGGTATTGAAAGTGATGAGTTTCTTCCAATAAGCCAGTAGTATTTCTTGTATTTTATGCTGAGTTCTTCTTTTTTCTTCTTGACATGCTCTTCCCAGCGAAGCTTAGCATCAAGAGTCATGCCTAGATATTTAGCAGAATTTGCATGTGGTATATTGATTCTATTTATACTAATTAGATAGTACTCAACTCTCTTGTTGGTGAAGTTAACATGGATTGACTTGCCCTCATTGAGTTTCATCCTCCACTTTCTGGTCCAGACTTGAATTTTGTCAACAGATCTTTGGAGCTTTTCTGTCGCAATATGAACACTGCTGTCGACTGCTAGTAGGGCGGTGTCGTCTGCAAATGTGGCTGTGGTATTCTCCTCCATAGTTTGAATATCACTTGTAAATAAAAGGTAGAGTACTGGCCCCAAAACACTTCCTTGTGGTACTCCTGCTTTTACCTCTCTCAGCTCAGAATATGAATCTCCTTGTTTGACTCTGAAGTACCTTCCAGTCAAATATGATTGCAAAATTTCTGTGAATTGCTTAGGAAGCATTTTTTTCAGTTTGTATAGAAGACCTTCAGGCCATACTTTGTCAAAAGCTTGCCCTATGTCGAGGAAAGCTGCTGCACAAACCTTTTTTTCTTCTAAGCTCTTCTCTATCAAATTAACTATCCTATGTACTTGGTCGATTGTGGAGTGCTTTTCTCTGAAACCAAACTGATGATTAGGAATTAATTGCTTACTCTCGATTATTGGCTTGAGCCTACGCAACAATATTCTTTCAAACAGCTTTGATAACACAGGTACCTAATAATGAAATCGGCCGGTATGAAGCTACTTCATGTGGTTCTTTTCCTGGCTTGAGCAACATTATAACTTCGGCTACTTTCCATATTCCTGGTACAAATCTAAGTCTGAATGAAGAATTCAGTATGTTTGTTAACTTGATGAGTGCTGTCTTTGGCAGGTGTTTTAGGACTAAGCCAGTTATCAGGTCAAATCCTGGAGTTTTCTTTGCACTGATAAGCTTTATCTCCTTTTTAACTTCTTCCACTGTGACATGTGTTATATCTTGATTTTCCTGCACAACATTTTCGTCAGTTTCTACATCTTCTTCTTGAGGTTCATTGTGTGGCTGGAAAACTTTCTCAAGATGGTCTGCAAATGTCTGCGCTTTTTCTTTGTTATTTCTGGCCCATTCTCTGTTCTGCTTTCTGATAGGTGGAACTTGTTGAATTGGTGTTTTTATTTTCTTAGATGCCTTCCAGAGAGAGTAATCCGTATACTTTTCTTCTGTTAAGCTGCTCAGGTAACTGTTGAACGATTCATTTTTAATAGATTGTATCTCTCTTTTCAGCTCTTGAGTTAGATTATTTAACAATATCTTGGGGAGAACGTGATTGTTGCCACTTTCTTCTAGCTCTTCTTTTCTCTGCAATCATTCCTCTTATTTCTCTTGGATAGTTATTTCCAGTTGTTCTTCTTCTATTTGTTTGTGGAGTATTACACCATGCAGCCTGTTAAATATCAGTTACAAATTTCTCCAACTCCTCATCTATCTGCTCTGCATTTATTAAAGGCACATTAAGATGAATTCTCTCCTCCAACATTCTTGCAAAGCCATCCCAATCTGTATGCATGTTAACTAGAGTAGGATAAGAGCTTTGCTTCTGTAAAATAGTGTCACTCAGCTTTAGAATAATAGGAGAGTGGTCTGAGTTGAGATCGAAGCTTTCCTCAATTTGAAAATAACTCACTGAAATATTCTTTATTATAAAAAAGTCTATAAGATCAGGTATCTTGCTTGTGTCCGTAGGCCAGTAAGTTGGTTTACCGGTTGAAAGAGCTTCACATCCTGACTCTCTCATTGCTTCATAAAGAACTTTTCCTTTATGGGTTGTTAGTCGTGATCCCCAGTGAGTGTGCTTTGAATTGAAATCACCTCCAAGTATGAATTTTGCTCCCAACATGTTGAACATTGATAAATAATCTTCTTTACTGATAGAATATCTAGGTGGACAGTAGATAGCTGCAACTACAAATCTATAATTTATTGTTTGTACAGATATGCCTGTTAATTGTATTCTCTCAGTTTCAATTTTAGCTTCTTCATTATGTTGTAAGTTATCTCTAATGATGATTGCACTACCCCCTCTAGGAACGTTGCTAGGATGTAGGGCGTGATAGGTCCTAAAACCTTTGAATTTTACGTAACACTGCTTAGTAAAATGAGTCTCTGAGATAAGACATATATCTACATTATCTATGTTTAGGACTGCTTCCAACTCCTGTCTTCGTTGTACGAGTCCGTTTGCGTTCCACTCTATTATTTTTAGTGAATGAATCATTTTTACTTATGTTGTCTAGTATTCTCTAATTTCTCAAAGCGAGACTGAAGGTATGAAATAATTCTCTGCTGGTTATCAAGTTTGGTTAGGATGGTTTGTAGAATTTTCTGGGTGCTTTCCTCTCCTTCATCTTTCTTAATCTGTTGCCTATTCTCATTGGAAACGATCTCGGCGAAGGTCAGTCTTCTCTTATTTGGTATTTGAGCATGTGACTTAATAGGAGTTTGAGCTTGAGAATTATTTACATTTCTCGATGGTAAATTCTTTGTGGTTGCCCTACTTGAGTTCCTGATTTTCTGTAACTCAATTGCCACTGCACATCCGCGGTAGCTTGCTGGGTGTCCCTCTCCACAATGAATGCACATTGGTAGGGCATCCCTGGGCTTCAGGCAATCTTTCGTTTCATGTTTACCAGCACACTTGACACACCTGGCTTCTTTATTACTATATTTATGGGTATGGTTGTAATTTTGACAATTTTTACACTGTGGTATGAGATTGTTTTTTTTTTAATGCCTCAACCTCTACTTTACAACCCAGAATATTTCTAAGTTCAAAGACTTTTTTTATATTCTCCTCTGAACTGAATGAAACCATGAACATGTCTAATGGCTCTTTGGTTTTCCACTTTAGCTTATTTACTACCTCTAATACTTGCAATCCTTTCGCCTTCAAGTCATCCTTTATGGATTCTGTGTTGCAGGAGTGATGGAGTTTTTTTATCATCACTCTTATTGGTCTGGACTGTTTGTTTTCATATGAGTGCCAGTTATGGCCGTCATTTATCAATCCTTTCGTAATATTAAGATATGCTTCTGAATCAATCGCATTTACTTTGAAAGACTCTTTACTCAAGAGCTTTATCCTGAATTTTACAGCTGCTGACACTTTTTCAGGCTCTTCAAGAGAGTATCCAAACTCTTGATACCGTCTACTATGATGGATGCGGAGGTGACTTTTCCTTTTTACTCTCTTCATTAACGTTGGACGTTTCAGTTGCAACGATTTTATTTACCTGGCGATTACTACCAGCAGGCTCTTTCTTCGGCTCAGGAGACAAGGTGTTATTCAGTTTCCTCTTCTTTGTAACACGTTTGTTGCGAACTCTGATCCACTCTGTCTCTTTTGCCAACTCCTCTTCGTTTGTTGAGTAGTTCTCGACAACTACTGGACTGCTTGGCTGTTGGATATTGATGTTGTGTTCGATTTTCTTGAATCGTGATTCCAAATCTTCTATTTTCCGCATAAGATCTGCGTTGCTCTTCTCTAACTGCATCCTATTCTCATCCGACTCCTTCCAGGCGAGGAAGAGCGCCGTCTCAGCTGCAGATTGGAGCTTATTAGATTTTATATAACGATCCGGTGAACACTGGATCGCAGTTGTGTTGGTGGTGTCCATGATCTCGTTTTTATCTTCCCCGTTTTCTTGCTCTTCAAACTCGGGCGCAAGAAAACTGGGTAGTTTTAACAAATTCCCGCTTGACGTTGTCATTGTCCGTAATTTGCGAACATAATTTTCGGAAGGACCTCGTAATTGGCCCTCGCGACCGCGGAAATGCGAAACGCGAACGAAAAATACAAGGTCGCGCGAAAGTAGGACACTTAGCTGGCATAGATACGGCGGTTGTTAACCGAATTTCGATGCAATGTTTTTGTTCCACTTTTACTGTGAACAACTAACTGCTGACTCTCTACTTCTACTTCACTTTTCGAGAGCTAACGCGATAATTTTCATTGTAAATTAAAAGGTTGTACGGTATGTGAAATGAGCCGGAAACCACACCAAGTAGTATATAAAAAATTGGAAGCATTGTGATAAATTCCGATACACAATGATCTACAAATCAAATCAATAAGTCGGAAAATCACCAATTTTGAAAATTGATTTTCAGCTCTTTTGACAGAGTTTCAATTCATGATTTCACTGTATGCTTTCAATATTGGAAATCAATGAGATTCATCGCTTGAAAAGCTTTCACACCAGATGCGACACAACACAACAAAACATTTTGTTTTAAGTCAGTGAGACAAATAGAGTGTTGACCATTGGACACAAGAAGAAACTAAACGGCTAGGAGCATTTTGTTTTTTGTATACACACTGTGCATTGTGTGCACTAAAAAAACGTCGAAACTAAATTATCAGTCATTATTATTATTATTTATATAATTATACAATATCTCATCAAGCAATTGGATTAGATAAACTGTACTGTTTTTCGAAGTATTTTGCTCATTTTGGGATGTATTTAATTGAATTATATTTTGAGTATTGATCTACAACTGTTGATTCGTTTCAATAAAGTGACATTTATTTTAAAGAAATCCTTACCAATCTAAGTACAATGAAAGCACCTGGTTTCGATCTAATTACAGGGAATATTATGAAGAATTTGCCAAGAAAAGCAATAACTCTGCTCACTTATTTATTCAATGCAGCATTTAGATTAAAGCATGTCCCTGATTCATGGAAAGTCGCTGAAATAATAATGTTACAAAAACCAGGAAAATCACCACATGAATTCAAATCCTATAGGCCAATATCATTAACTACTTGTCATTTCAAAGTTGTTTGAAAAACTCTTTTTCAAACGATTACTTCCAATAATTGAGGAGAGAGGCCTCATACCATCACATCAGTTTGGATTCAGGAGGAAACACTCTACAATCGAACAGATTCACAGAATAACCAATATTATAGAGAAGTGTTTGGAGGAGAACACTCTCTGCTATTTTCCTTGATGTAGCCCAAGCCTTTGATAAAGTTTGGCATGAAGGACTTATAAAAAAACTTGATTCACTTTTGCCAAAAAAATATGTAGAACTGATTTCGTCTTACATAACAAATAGAACATTCAGAGTAAAGCAGAATGATGACTACTCAAACTTGAAAGATATTGGGGCAGGAGTATCTCAAGGTAGTGTAATGGGGCCAATTTTGTACCTTTTGTACACATGCAATATTCCACATTGTGATGGCATCACTGTTGCAACATTTGCCGACGACACTGCTCTTCTGACTACAGGCGCCACTATACAAGAAACATCCACCACTCTCCAATTAGCTGCAGATCGACTATGCCAATGGACTAAGAAATGGAAGATAAAGCTAAATGAATCGAAATCATCAATTATAAACTTCACCAACAAAAAAGTAATAGAAACAATTGACATCAGCCTGAATGGTCATAGAATTCCATGTGAAAATACTGCTAAATATCTAGGAATGACATTAGATGTCAAATTGAAGTGGAAGGAACATATCAAAATAAAAAGGAAACAGCTTGATATTAAATATGGACAAATGTATTGGTTGCTTGGTCGTCAATCCAGCTTATCTCTAAAGAACAAGATAATTCTATACAACCAGATATTAAAACAAATTTGGGTGTATGGGATTCAGCTCTGGGGTTGTGCCTTTAAGAGTAATGTCAATTTGATACAGAAATTTCAAAATAAAGTATTGAGGAATATGGTCAACGCTCCTTGGTACATTAGAAACAGTGATTTGCACAGAGATCTACGTATACCGTTTGTGTCTAGTGAGATAAGACGATTTCCTTATCTCCATGAGTCCAGACTCCATCATCATGTCAACCCCGAGGCAGGCCTACTACTCCAAAATCAAGATATTATCAGGAGGCTTAAGAGAACGAAGCCTTTTGAATTAGTTTAAAACCTACTGGTGATAGTGAGTGCATACAGTTTCAGTGCTGCTCCCAGAACTGCTTCAGTTGTCGTTGGATGAACTGAAGTTTTTAGTCTTGTTATAGTTGAGAAAAGTGAACTGAAAATTGATGGTTTGTCTCTAAGACAAGTTTCAATGACATTCATTACAAAAAAAAAATTATCTAACCAAATTACTGAAGCAAATGACAAAAATCTATTATTGTGAAAATGTACTGGGTATTGGCCGCTCTATGAGGGTGGCTTCTTAGTTATCATGAAGCTAAGTCACGAACAGTGAGGACTATTCTTGGATGGGTGACCAGTATTTGGCCAAGTAAAAATTGGCGAGATGGAAGCTACCCACCATTAAAAGCCACAAGAATATTTTTTATTGTAAAATGCCTCAAGTGATTTGTTTGATAACACTTTATTAAGCCTAGTAAGTCACGATATTATGAGCATGGTTTTACATTGACTGAAATATTGTCTACAATAACAAACACAAAAACAGTAAGAACACACAAATAACACACTCACTCACAAACGATTGTAAAGTATTTTAAAACAAATATCAGACGTGGTATTCTCCTCCTTCAAGTTTCTCATCTGATATGTATGAAACCAGCCATATTGATGAGTCTTTGCTCAGCCACAACAACGATATTAGGCCACTTTCCAAGAAACCAAGAAGTGCACCGGCCAACACGTCGAGAATATGATGTCTGCGAAGAAGGATCCTTGAAACAGAAACAGACACCGACCAGGCTAGCAGAGGCGGATAGAAGATTATGTTGAGTGGGTAGAGGTGGGTGAAGAAGCACGCGATGAAAACAGCTCGCGACACGTGGCCAGATGGAAAGCCGTACTTGTCTGGTCCCACAGTCATGAACATGTCATCCTTGTTGACCGACGGCCGTGCTCTTCGGACAGTCGCCTTGATTACAGCCACAGCCACAACATCAATAATAAGACCTGCATGATCAGAGCATTCGTCAGTTTAGAATTCAAGAAAAGTTGGGAACATAATAGGAAAGCGAGCACAAAACATTTTCAACTATTCTAACTTTATTTTACTATTCACAAATTTCGCGTATTTTGGGGCTCGTTCACATCAGATAATTTTTATTCAGACTCTTGAATAATCAGATAAAATAATTTATTAAACAGATAAGTATCTTTAGTATCAGATAATTTTTAGAACTATATTATAAGCATCTTTAGTATCAGATATTTTTAGTTTCTTCAATATTGGCGAGTATACTCAATAAGATAGCATACGTCAATCATTGAACGTATAATGAATAAAATATCACAGTACCCTTAACTAGTTTTATTTGAACTAGTGAACTGAATAAATACAATTTTTATAACTTCAAACTTAAAACAAGAACGTTTCCGTATCATTTACTTTAAAATTCAAGTTATAAAAATTTGAATATGTCATTGCCAAAAAATAATTATAATCCAATGTAGAAATTATTCTACATAACACCTTATCTGAGATAACTTCTGGAATATCTATCTACGAGTAATGGTTGCCAATATTCCTTTCGATAACGACCCTCTGGCAAGATGAGAAAATGACTCCATCTCGGTCAATATTGGTTCAA
Source organism: Sogatella furcifera (assembly GCA_017141385.1). NCBI lineage: Eukaryota > Metazoa > Arthropoda > Insecta > Hemiptera > Delphacidae > Sogatella > Sogatella furcifera. The sequence goes on along the minus strand of CM029547.1, from coordinate 21,792,853 downwards.
AAAATATTGATTTGGTCTGAAATTGTAGATTAGAATGTTTCCTACGATTGAGACCAAATCAATAACTTGTGAACCAATATTGACCGAGCTGGAGTCATTTTCTCACCTTGCCAGAGGGTCTTCTTTGTCTGAACAGACTATACTTATGGTTAACTAGTTAACTACAATAAATGGATAGCCACATTATATGCAACTACAAAAAGTGTTACTCAATAATTGCAATTTTGCAAAATGATTCTTACCTAAATAGAAATTAACTTGCATTTCAAAAAGTGAAGGCTGCCATAATATCCAGATTGAAGCAAGCCAGCAGCCGAACCACACCAGACCGTGACATGATATCTGCAACACAAAAAAAAAAATTCAAGTCTTAAAACTACAAATTGAAAGCAATGTGAACGTGCGCTTACTTAAATTTTCACGATTTAATTAATGACAGATTGAGATACCAATGACAATTTTCATGAACCCACATTATCGTATGCATTATAGTGGGTTATAGTTATTCTTTTTAGAAGTATTCTATGTCATGTATTTGATTTTAAATTGATCAATAAATTAATTTGATATTTGATCAATAAATTGCTCTTACTGCTTTGTCAACCAGAAAAATATATTATAAGCCAATTATGATTAATTTGTTATCTAAGAGGGCGTAATCCTTGAGCAGAGAGATGAGTTCATGTCAAAATGACGGCTATTGAATGCATTAATGCAGTAGCCGAAATCTTGGCAAAAACTCTTCTGCTTACAGTTCATGTATGGCATGTTCTCACCCACAGAACTCAGTTTGAAAATACAAGCCTCAAATACAATAAGACTCCAAAATACTTGGGTGTTATACTTGACAGGACTCTTTCATTCAGAGAGCACTTAATGAAATTGGCAGAAAAACTGAAAACCCGGAACAATATTATTCAAAAGCTCTGTGGAACTTCATGGGGAGCTTCAGCCTCTACATTGCACTCTTCAGCCCTTAGTCTTGTATTTTCAGCTGCTGAATACTGTGCACCAGTATGGATAAATATTGCTCATGTGTTCGCAAAATTGATGTTCAGTTGAATAACTGACTAACTCAATGAGAATGATAGCCAGTGTTCTAAAATCCACCCCTACAGAATGACTCCCATTACTGAGTTACATTCCACCCCCAAGTCTGCGACGCACGAATGCCTTCACTAAAGAATTCAAAAAGATACAGGATAACCGAAACCTGCTAATACATGGAGATGTACAAGATGCCATTCAGAGCCGTCTGCGGTCTCGAAAGCCACCTATTGAAACAGTAATGGCATTAATAGAAGCAGATTTCAGCTTCTATAGGAAGCTGCAGAATAGTCTTCCATGTATAACTCAAGAGCCACTAGGTTTCGGCTTACCACGCAAAACATGGTCAGCACTAAATAGGGTTCGGACACAGCATGATAGATGTGCCTATTCTATGCACAAATGGGGGAAGGCTGATTCACCTTTCTGTGAGTGCGGAGCAGTCCAGACTGTAAGGCAGGTCGTGGAAGAGTGCCCTAGAACAGTGGTCACCAAATGGCGGACCGCGGTCTGGATCCGGACCGCCTACTAGTTTTCTACGGACCGCGATGTTATACCGATTTCAACAAAAAGCACTTGAAATAACTTCTAAAACAAAAAATCGATCAGAAACACTCCAAAGTGTAAATGAAATTGAATTAATGAAAAACAACTACAACAATAAATAACCCTTCTTATCATACTTTATACACCCCCCCCCCCCTAGTGGTTTCCCTAGAACGGACCACGGAAGCTCGCCAAGGCTTTGAAACGGACCTTCATGAAACTTAATTGGTGACCACTGCCCTAGAACAGTACTAGAATAAGTGGATAAAATAATAATGCAACAACATTAAACCAATAGCCAACTTTTCATTGAGAGTTGTATAAAGTATGATAAGAAGGGTTATTTATTGTTGTAGTTGTTTTTCATTAATTCAATTTCATTTACACTTTAGAGTGTTTCTTATCGATTTTTGTTTTAGAAGTTATTTCAAGTGCTCTTCGTTGAAATCGGTATGACATCGCGGTCCGTAGAAAACTAGTTGGCGGTCCGGATCAGGACCGCGGTCCGCCATTTGGTGACCACTGCCATAGAACAGCCTATCTGGGTGCGCAGGATGATTTTCTGATGGCTACACCAGCATCAAAAGCCTATTTGAACTCATTGGATGTATCCCTCTTATTCCGGGTAATTGATTATAAAATTATATTACTATAAATAATGAATAAGATGTTTTATTCGTTTTATGAATGTTTTTTTTTATGTACTGTACTATATATGTAACTTATATATTACATGAAACTTATGTGCTGTGTGCCATACGCTAAATAAATTTTCTCACCCATATTACCCGCAAAATAAGCATACATTAAAACAGCAGACATCTTGGCATAATTTAATCACCCAGCTTTAGGGATAATGTGAACGATTCATCTCCTAACCCTGAAAGTAATTTTCCTAAATGACATTGAAGTAAAAATTGAATAGCTTTCAGTCAAATGTAGTTTTCTGCCCATTTCAATCAGTCGAAGTCAGTTTGAGGATGCATTAGTAAGAATGAAGCTATTATTTATCAACTCAAACATTCACATCAAATTTAGGCTAACAATCAAAATGGACTAACAATGGCTTAAAAACTTCGCTATTAATTTTACTGAATTATTCACCACAAAATTATTTTTATAAATTATAAATACATTATCAATTCCCTTTTAAAAGCAATAAAAAGTATACGCACTTACCTCCAAAACTTTGTAATGTGTTCTTAGAGACCGCAGTGGAACAAATTTGTCAGCTATTGTGCAGAACAGATTTGTCAAGTAAGCATCAATTTTCAATAGTTTTTGTAATGGCTTAGGAGGTACACGCTTTTGTCCCCCCATCATTGAGCTGAAAATATGAAAGCCGATCAGTTGAAAGAAAACAAAAGTTGAAGATACACAATGTGGGGGAAAAAAATCAGGTTTGGCCAACTCATCAATCATTAGTGAATATGCTTTCCGTATGCCTTTTAATGATGAGGAGACCCTTACGGGCAGGTTCCAATCCGCCAATAGTTATAGGCCTACCATAGAGTAAGGATTGAAGAATTCTCAAGTATACAAAAATTTACCTCCAAAACTTTGAAGTGTGAAATAGATGGAAATTAAGAAAGAGGTCTTCTAATAGATGGAAATTGAGGAGAGCCCAATTATGAAGAAAAATTCAATTGGCAGTGATTGGGTGAATCTTACCCAAATTGCCGTTAAAAAGAAGACACATAGAAAACAGAAATAAACACATGGAAGGAATAGAAAAAACATAGAGTAGGCCTACCGTACAACGGTACAAGTGAACAATGTGTTTAGTCGCGATTTTGCATTTTTATCGCGATTTCTGAGATTTGGGACAGATTTACTCAATGGTCGCCAATTTAATTTTTCTTCAAAATTGGGTTCTCTTCAACTTACATCTATTAAAAATAAGAAATTATAATTTCATATCTTGTTAAAGCATTTAATAGTTGAAAAAGTGTGTTGTAAAAAGAGCTGTTGATATGCTATAAACATCAGGACTAGCCTAATGGAATTATTATTATTATTTGTAATTTTTTACAATCTTGATCAACTACAAATAAGTAAGTTAAGTGTAACTTGTTTTCATTCAGAAAGCCTACAGTCATGAATATGAACTTTGTCAATTGCATTATCCACAGACCTTTGTTCACTGAGAGACAGTTATTTATTACTTAGACCTGTTTAAATGCCATTCCACGCTGCCTTACAGGAGGTTAAGGATTGTTTTATAGTTTTTTCGACGCTGGTTTTCTTGGCTTTACCATTTTTTTACTTATATATGTTCTATAGTAGGCTACTTTGTCTCCAACTCATCAACCATCTCATGTGGTAAACTTTCTTAGACTATTAGCAACAGAAAAAAGCTCTAATGTTGGATGATTCAGGTGTGTGTATCACGAATGTCTAGTGTTTTCTTTTGTAGTGGATTTAAAATCCAGTATATTTATATAGAAGGCTGCTTTGATCTCATCAAAGGGAAGAAATCATCAAAGAGACCCATAAACTTGTAATGTTGTAAAAAATTTGACTGGAAGCAATAATAGGTTCATTGCCAACATTGGTAATATTTAATATCATTATTAACAATGCACCTACAAAGATTGTAACATTTGATTCATCAATTCTGCGGCTAAAGTGTGAATTTGTATCTTGTGAACCAATCTGGGATACCTATTGCTCGCTGTATGCTGTATCACATTTGCATAGACCAGGAACTTTCATGATAATAGTATGATATTGTCAGCCAAAACAAAATCCTGTTTTCTTATTTTCCTTCAAAATAGACTTCTTCTATTTCATAGTCATCTGCTTCTTTTTTCTTGGTGCTCTGTTTAGTGTTTCCAATAAACATACAAAAGGATGAAAATGTAATATTAGCATTAGAATTTTAATCCTACGCTACGTCACTCATTACAATATTTTTTACACAAATGATTATTGCACTTCACTTTTCCTTACCATAATTTCTACAGACCTGATACCTACTCAAACCATGCAATTGAACTCAATATGATTGCAATTGCATTCATTTAGCAAATGAATTTGACTCAAATGGGAATTTCAGACTACATACTGTAAAGTAGTTTTGTAATAATTTATTATGATCAAATTTCATTTTAGGTTATTTAACTTACTTCTTGGAACTAGTCTAGTAGTAGAGTAGGCTTACTAAAATAATCGAATGGAATGCATTCAAGAGCTGGGTTCAATAAAATAATTTAGTTGGAAGATACATTATCTCATTAAATGAATACTGATTGATTTGATAATTTTAATTACCTGAAATAATTAATATGAAGTAGACTATCTGATGTTTGAATAATAATAATATAACTTGAATACACCCGGCGGTCCAATACGCGGACTTCCAGCTGATAGGATGGCTGATGCTATCTGGGAAAACTAGGCAAACAGCTGATAATACTATACGACAGCTGTTTTAAGATTGAACAGATCATCGAAAACACGACACGGCGGCCGGCTGCATAAGCCAATCACAGCTCTTGTTGTTAGAGCTCAATGATAAGACCAAAGCTGTACTTGGCTCTTTTGTCCGGCTGTCGTGTCGTGTGTTTGAAAACTGATATTTTCTATCTTGCCTTGAATATCGACAATCGACACCATCGAGTGATCGACTCATCTCATTATCTCGTTATTCGTGAATTCGTCTTGGCTCTTGAATAACCTGCCGTTGAAAGGATAGTTTTTGCTTTTCACAGTTGAAAATTAGAACTCCAAGTTGAAAGTTTAGTGTTTGAAGCTGCTATAAACCCATCTATTATTTAAAAATGTCTTTCAACAAGGTTTTGTACAACAACATCTTCAGGAGATCATCTACATTTGCCCTGACCATCTGTGTATCAGCATTTTTCTTTGAAAGAGCATTTGACATGGGCACAGAAGCTTATTTCCGGAATTTCAACAAGGGTAAACTATTCGATGATATAATCGAGCGATCTTCTGAATAATAGTTCTCATCATCAGTGAATTTCCTTAGAATGTAAACTAAATTCAAACCTATTTACGCCTGTCATAACCTTCAAACATCCTTGTAGTTCTCAGTCCTAATTGCTGTCATTAAAATGAAATTGTGAGTAAACAAATATATTTTAATCAATACCTTTTGACTTTTTAAATGGTAAATTAACATATATTTTGTTGTATTATTGATATTATGAAATCATTTACATAAAGTGCTTATCAAACTGCAACCAAAGCCTACGTACTTCGCTAGCCCAAAATCATTTTAACCTATCAAGTTATCAGTTTGTTGATCATCTATTTTATTATTACAGAACATAATTTACAAGACATTGATTGTAATGTCTTTTATTAGGATTATGGTATTGGCATGTCAGACTAATTTTATTGAAACCCGGAATATATTGTAAAGATTGAAGAATTTAAGCAAAGAGTACGTATTCAACCAGTCCAGCATCGACACTCCTATATCCTATTATATTAAGCGAGTAATTTCTGTATGTTTGTATGTGGAACCACGGATCTAGAAAACGGCTCTAACGATTTTCTTGCAATTTGAAATGTAATATAACCGTGATGGAAAAATAAGATTGCACCAGGCCTCATGTCTGGGAAAACTCTCTGGCAGGATTAATAAAATATTCCTTATTCAGGCATAATCCCAAGTACTGCGTATAATGGCTGTTATCGTTAGCTGACCAACGCTATCCAGCTGGAGTGAATGGAGTTACATTCAAGTCTATAACACATGTTCCTGACTGTCAAAAAATTGTGAGAGGTGATCATATCATCATATCAATTTTGAATTTATTTTTTACAAGGAGGGTCCTTGATTTTTTACAATAACTTATTTATTGTACCGTTAGTTCGGCCGCAGCTTCAGAGCGAAGCTCGGTATCAGATATTTTGAACTGAAACAAGAACTAAACCTCATTACCATGAATAATCTACCTTAGATAATTCATTATCAGTAACTTAGATCATCAATATATCAGCTTTTATCCAAGATTAATTATGGTTAGTTCTTTATCGTTGTTCGTAAAGTAGGCTACCCTTATATAATTCAAGTTTACAGTTGAAATTTGAAGAATCCTCTTCTTCACTGCTATTACCTATACTATGAATAAGACGAACTATTGAGTGCCTATACTTTTCAAAATACTAGAGCTGTCACCGAAATTTCCAACTGTAGCAGATTTGGAATTCACTGGTGCAATTGGACACATTAGAATTGTGCTCTACGCCACTATGTAATTTTGATCGGCAGTGATTTCATCAGTTGATAGTCCTGGCGCTGGCTTACATTGAGCATGCACGAGAGAGGTAGAGAATTTGACTTCGGATTATTGTTAGGGGTGTCTAGTGAATATGAAACCCGAAGTCGTCATGTCCTAGGGTGGTCGACAACCTGTGGGGAGGGGGGTAAGTTGTAAAAAACGGGCGCTCATAAAAACGCCTGTCCTGGGGTTACTATTCATAGTAGAGCTTTGGATTTATTTTTAGAAATTGGCAATATACAGGGTGTTTCAGGAGAAGTGTGCAATTCTTCTCAGGCTGATTCCTTACACCAAGTAGACAAAAAAGTTCCATGGGACCAGCCCCCAAAAACGCTTTGTTACCGAGATAACAATGGCGGAAAATTGAGATTTTTCAAAATTTATTAATTTTTCTAATTTTTTAGAGGCTTTAGTGAGGTTCTAGAATAATCAATTCCTATGTAAAATTAGCTGAGAAATTCAATGAAACCAGTTCCAAGTTTGTAACTTTAACGGTTATTGAGATAATTGGAAAAAATATGCTAGAAAACGCTATTTTTCAACAATAAGGGTTATAACTGGATAAGGAATCATAAAATTGTACTTTTTAATAATGGAAGTTAAAGAGAGTCGGATTCTAAAGAAAAAGTTAAATGGCGGCGATTGTGTAAATCTTACCCAAATCTCAGAAATAGCGATCAAATATCGCAAAATCGCTACTAAACACAAATTCATCACTTGTGCTATGTTTTGTCAATGGTCAATTAATTCACTTATATTCAAGTAATTATATTTTGTTAGATGAATTTCTCATTGTCGTACACAGGGCCGTCGCGTGAGCGAGGCGGTTGCCTTGGGCGCCGCGGCCTGTGGGGGGGCCTTGATGGTGTAAAATCTAATTTTTTCCCAATTTTAGATTTGAACAACTTGTGAAAGTGAATATAAAATGAATAATTAATTTAGGTAAGTGAAAACTAAGATTGTCATATCCACAAAGTTTATTTTAAAAAAACATATAAGTTTTATTATCAGGGCATCAACATCTTGTCTCTCCTATAGACGTTAAATTGTTTTGTACTATTTCTGAAGTCACGTTCTGTGATTAATTATAAAAAAGTTTTGTTTACCAAGTGGCTTCTGTATTCCTAGTTTTCTTTTATTATTGTTTATTAAGTGGCTTCTGTGAATTATCTACTCCCACATTGTGTCTAGCGTTATCACATACAACAGGTGTAATGACATAAAATTTTCCCCTCAACAGACTATATTCTAATTGTCAATAGAATGCAAGGCCCCACATTTATTTGGATTAAAGATTTATAATTGGAGAAGTACAAATCATTTTTGTACTTCAAGATTACATTGTATTTACAAGTAAACACGTTACTGTACTCACTAGCAGGGCTTGATTTCAGGGGGAGCGTGTCCAAAACCTTTTTTCACAAAAATGCTTTTTTTTCATAAGCGGCGTCATTTCACTCTTTAAAATTGTATTATTAGTTTATAAAACCGCTACAAAACATTGCTCACATTCCCTAAAAACGCTCCAATTCAAGTGTGATTTTCAAAATTTCCCGGGGAGGGCCCCCGGACCCCCTCTCGCTCTGGGGGTATTCCATACCCCCCGGTGAGCCAGTTCACCCACCGCTCCCATACCTCTTATTTAGAAATCAAGCACTGCTTACTAGACAAAAGAGTAATACATTAGAGAAGTTGTGTACTAGAGCTTGAAATGGCGTAATAGAGATGAATAATGAATTTAATTCATCATTCCTTGTACAATCCAGGAGAAATGATCTTGTTGAAACCGTTATTATAAGAAGAAGGTGGTTTCTTGTTTCATGACGAGCTGCTGTATGTTAATATTCACTGGGATATTTCACCGACAATGCAGTCAAGATTTTTTTAAGAAGGAAACAGGTTAGATTACCTTGCTGGAGTAGAGGCCTTTCGTGCTCCACGAACACATTGTCACACACAGTGTTGCAACAATCTAAACAGAAGCTAATTTCCTTCTGTTAAAAATCTTTACTGCATTTTCGATGAAATATCCTAGTGAATTTTATTATAAATCAGAGTAGGTTTGATGGTGAAAAACGTTCATTTCATTCACTAAGTCACGTCTCACCCTTACATTCGAACATGAACATAGTAGGCCTATGTGAATTGTAGTAGCAGACAACGTGGTGGTGGACATTTAAACGTAGGGATATTTGAGCAGTGTTGGGTAAACTACTTTTTAAAAGTAGTTAGCTACAACTACTTTATCAAAAAAGTAGCTCAACTACACTACAACTACTTTTTTCGCTAGTTTCCGCTACTTTACAAAAAGTCATGATAGAATGTTTTTTTCGTGTGGTTTAGGCAAACAATGTCCATCAAAACGAAAAAACGTTATGCTTAGGCTACACATTTACTATATTGATTGACATTCATTTATTATACAGAGTGTTGCAGAAGTAGTGTCGAGCATTTCAGGGTATTGTTCCTTGGTAGAAAACATACCTAAATATCATTTCCATAATGTCTGTAAGTCCTCAATTACTCACACAGCCGCCATTTTTGTTTTCTCATTTTCATCTAATCTTTCAATTTTATAATTCTGTAGTGGCCTTGAGAGGGTACTATAGTGATCAATTACTATGTAAAATCAACCGAGAAATCGAATAAAACCAGAAGCTCGTAACTATGATGGTTATTGAGATACTTAGAAAAATAAGCTGGAAAACTACATTTTACAACTTTAAAGGGATAGAAATAGGATATTTAATTGTTGACTAGAATTTTCGGTTGTTCCATATTGTAGGAAATTCAATTCTGATGGAAAAATTTTCATTAACAGTTTCGTCTAAAACGCACCCAAACCTCACAAATCAGGATTTAAAGAAGACAAAACAGACAAAAAGAGCAGGTATGAAAAGATTGCTGTTTTGACTTCTTTAAATCCTGATTTGTGAGTTTTGGGTGAGTTTTAGACGAAAATGTTACCGAACATTTTTCCTTCAGAATTGAATTTCCTACAATATAGAATAATCAAAAATAGTAGTCAACAATTAAATATCCTGAATCTATCCCTTTAAAGTTGTAAAATGTAATTTTTCAGCTTATTTTTATAATGACGGTATCTCAATAACCATCAAAGTTACGAACTTCTAACTGGTTTTATTCGATTTCTCGGTTGATTTTACATAGTAATTAACCACTATAGTACCCTCTCAGAGATTAGATGAAAATGAGAAAACAAAAATGGCGGCTGTGTGAGTAATTGAGGACTTTCAGACATTTTGAAAATGATATTAAGGTATGTTTTCTACCAAGGAACAATACCCTAAAATGCTCGACACTACTTCTGAAACACTCTGTATAATATCAATGTGAATACAGACCATACTATTGTAGAATTGTTTTTTATTTTAAATAATTATTATCAAAGTACCCTTTTTGATTTTTATTTTGCAAAAATAATTTAAAAAGGGTACTTTGATAATTATTTAAAATAAAAAACAGTGATAGAAGTAGCCCTGAGATTAAGGAAACACTATTGTAGAATGTATAATTGTAATTATATATGCACCTCAATGTAATAGAGAAATATGGAACTACAAAATCATTCCATTCCAACATTTTCATATCATATCAATTCACAAATCAAGAACAAACAAAAAATTTACTTGAAAATTACAGACCTATTTCCCTCTTAGCTTCTGTTTCTTGAATTATTGAAAAGTGTGTCATTTTGGAGGTAAAATTGATGAAATATTTGGTAAATAACGATATTATAGCTTATTTTTTATCATTTATTATATAAATAATTATGGGCCACCAGAACATTGGTGGCCGTGGTCGGCTGGTGGCATTGATTTATCGATCATTGTACTATCGATTATATGAGTTGATGCATACCAAAAGTAGCATGAAAAGTAGCGTGATTTACGCTACATACTACTCTTGAAATGTAGCGCGCTACTATATTTATACTATTTTTAAAAAGTAGCGTCGTTACACTACATACTAAAAAAAAGTAGCGCGCTACTCCCCAACACTGTATTTGAGTGGTGGGGGGGGGGGGCGCCGCGGTTGTTCTTGCCTTGGGGTTCTACAAACCACGCGATGGCCCTGGTCGTACATAATCGTTACTGAGCTCCCTCCATTGTACCTGAATTTACTGTCATAAAATGAATTACCATAATACAGGAGAGGTCATGAACGGTTCCGATTAACACCATATGAGCATTTATACTTTTATAGGAAAATTTCCAATGTGAATGTTTATAAGAAAATTTCACTGTGAATGTAGTTGGTAGGTAGTGCTGGAGTTGGTGCAAATCCATCTCTAGCTATATGCTTAGTACTTGAATAAACGACGTTCAACGATGGAATCATTATCAGGTGAAATACTGTTATCAGCCACAGAATATATTTTTTTCCAATTTTAATTTTCACAGCCATAGAATAGAAATTTATTATAATATGTCTAATGTTAGAGCTTTTTGAACAATCCATTGAGATTAATCTCCGACCTCAGTTCAATCTTCCCAAATAAATTCATTCCGCAGTGTAGGCCTTTCAACGGATTTCTTGATACAGTATTGAAATGATAATTGATGATTGACATAATTATAATACATACTATAATAATTATGCACAAAGTTGATTCTACTCTTATTGTTTTATCAAGTAAAATAGGTTACAAATGGATTGTATTTTGTTGAAACAGTCTTAGGAAATGTATTTTTCACAGGTACGATATTATTTAATAATCGTGGTTCTGGTTACAACTTATCAAAGAATTTACAAAGATAGAATCAGATCTTTATAGTGTTTGATGAGGAATTTATTGATCAATATATTGGCCTTTCGATGATTGTTATATTTTAATATTATATGGTTGTATATTCATAAGAGACATTTCCAATTAAGTTATAGATATATTCTATAAATAAAATTGCTGAATTGTAAAAGAACAATAAAAATAGTAAGTTGAAAATATCATTTTAATATTTATTTCTGGGATATCTATTCCTGAAAACTCCATCATAGAGTCGAATTGGCTCTTAAATTATCAGTTACGGTACTGGTGAAAATATACTAAACTAGTAGATATAGGTAACAGAAAGATTTTCAACCCTTGAAAACTAGTCGATATAAAATTTTTTTGCCTTAATTTGGAAATACGATGAGAATTAGCTGTTCACGAGCATGAGAGTTCGAAAATCGAATTCTGCGACTGAAAAAACATAAGGATACAGTATCAAAATACATTATTTGGAGACATACGCTTGTAGAAGAGTCGCAATAGGTATGCCTACTGCGGGTGTTTAACAGGTGGGGGTAACAGCGCTCCTTACACCCCTACCACAGCCGCATTCACGATCGTAACCACTTAAATATATACATCAATGGATTCAGAAAGAAAAGGACTACAACGTTTATAGGAACCATTTTTCCACTAAGTCAGCTTACGACTTCAATATTTGAGAGATAAGAAAAATTTCAGAACCAAAAAATGAATTTTTTGATATATTTTATTTTTTACGGAAAAACTATGCAGTTTACCTTAAAAATGAAGAGGACCATTATGAAAGCCGAATATATATTGCAAATTTTAAAAATAAATCCAAAGCTCTACTATGAATTGTAACCCTAGGACAGGCGTTTTTATGAGCGCCCGTTTTTTACAACTTACCCCCCTCCCCACAGGTTGTCGGCCGCCCTAGGACATGACGTCATCGGGTTTCATATACACTAGAAACCCCTAAACAATAATCCGAAGTCAAATTCTCTACCTCTCTCGTGCATGCTCAATGTAAGCCAGCGCCTGGACTGAGTTATAATACCGTATTCTAGTATAGTCTGGCCAAGCAAGGAAGACCCTCTTGCAAGATGGGAAAATGACTCAAGCTCGGTCAATTTTGGTTAAATATTTCAATTTGATCTCAAATTGTAGGAAACAATAATATTAGTTCTTGAGCAAATATTGACCAAGCTGGAGTCATTTTCATATCTTGCTAGAGGGTCTTTTCTGCTTTGACAGACTTTATCTGCCTAGTATATTCGTACCAGTTGCACGAAAATACAATTTGATTTTAAGTCGTAAAATTGATTCATGCAGCAAGAACTATAACAAACGAACCCGACTTAAATGCAATATAATTTTACGGTGTATAATGTCAATATTTATTTTGCAACTGGCCATTTTTTCTTCAACATCCAGCCTGATAACTTTCTGGCGCACATCTAAGGTTAGCGTCACCTGAAGGGGTGAAGGATAGCTCCATAATCAACAACCGGTGCTCAACAAGCGTTAGTCACAGTCCCATTCCCCTTATCTCATAGGCCTAAATTTAATTTTTAACTAATGAAAATAATTTGAACTTCAGTACAAAACAAAATATTGATAGAATTGACTAACCGATAAGCCGTGATTTTCGTTCATGTTCACTGGAAAATTCAGTTGCAATTTTCCGTTCGTGTATTAGCAGACCAAGTGGCAGTAATACGGTACGAGGGGAGAAAGGAAATTATCTTGTTCAGCTAGCGTTTTTCTAGTTTAATATCACATAGTCTGAAGTCTGTTTTTCATGAAATCAAAAGCATTTATCGAATTTGAAGTAATTCGGAAAGTGCTCGTGACTCAATGATTTTCGTTTTAACTCTAATAGGTAATAATATAGATATAATACATCAGTACAGTGACTTCAATGACCGTACACAGTATAAATTCCATAACAAGAAATATCGCATAATTATTGTTTTGAGTTGAGCTTTATATGAAAAAACGGCCGATTTTTCACTTGATGTCGTCATGTTTTAATTTTTCAAAGATTTTTGAAAGAGTTGTACATGAACAACTATCAAAATATCTAGAAACAAATGACATCCTGTTCAAAAATCAACATGGGTTTCGCAAAGGTCATGCAACTAAAGATGCTATTTTTAATGTTGTAAATGATGTGCTGGAGAGTTTGGATCAGAAAAAACATGCAATAGGGATTTTCTGCGACCTCTCCAGAGCTTTTGACATGGTTAATCACCACCTGTTGCTTTGCAAATTAAATTATTATGGCTTGGATATATCATCTTCGAATTTTTTTAAAAGTTATTTATTAAATAGAAAACAGAAAGTAAAGTTGAATGACAAAAATGGAATAAACTACTTTTCAGAATGGAGAAATATACCATGCGGTGTACCACAGGGATCTATTCTTGGTCCTTTGCTATTCTTAATTTATGTTAATGACCTACCAGACAATATCAAGTCCAATGTCTTTCTTTTTGCGGACGATACCACAAGTATTGTAACTGGAACGTGGGAAGAAGTTGTCCAGAGTACTGAAGAGACTATTGATGAAATGAACATCTGGTTTCAGGCTAACGGTCTTTGTTTAAATATAAATAAAACGAAATTATTGAATTTTAAGTTGACTGCGACCAGCAAGTTACGTGACACAATCAGCCAGACGATGGATGAGATTGTTCGAGATGAGGTCTGCTTTTTAGGAGTCAGGATCAGAAACAGCCTCAAGTGGAATGATCAAGTGGACCACATCTTGAACAGACTCTCTAGTGTCATCTTCTCGTTAAAAGTATTAAAGAATGTAGTTGGAGCTAAAACACTATTAAATGTCTTCCATGGTTATTTAATGTCCACAATCCAATACAGCATAATTTTTTGGGGAAATGGAAAAATTAATCTTAATTCTGTTTTTTAAAAACAAAAAAAAGCCCTCAGAGTTATTGAAAAATTGAAGCCTTATGAATCCTGTAAAAACTCTTTCAGAAGACTTAAAATTCTAACTGTTCCAGCATTGTATTTCCTAGAAATTGTATCCATGGCAAAGAAAAACGAGAAGATGCTGAGAGAGTCACATCCATCATAGTCACAATATCAGAAACCAGATGGTTCATCTTCAGTATCCGCAACATAGGACAGCAAGCCTAGAGAAAGGACCCCATTATAGCGGACTTAAAGCTTTTAACTCTCTTCGTATTGAAATAAAATGCATCGAGCATCCTGAAAAGTTTAAGAATGCAATAAAAACTAAATTGATTGATGCAGCTCCTTACAATTTAGAGGAATGCTCTATCTGTTGGTGTGTGTAAGCATTTTCTTTGCAAACATATTTACAATGCGTGATCCTGGAGTTATGGAGTACGTTAATTCTTTTGTATGTTCTGACTTTCTCCTCTTTTTGATTTTTTTTTTGAGTACTGTAGGTACTCAATATTTTTGACGTGTCAAATACAGCCAAGCTTTGTTTGATTTTGTGGTGTTACTTGACGAAAATCAAACTAATCTAAACTAAACTTTCAGTGAGAACATTATTTCGATGCTGGAGCCAGAAAATAAGACATGAGAGTGAATAGACAATAGTTTAGGCAGCTTATAAAATTGATTTATGTAACAACAGGTGGTTTTACAAGTTTCTTTTTCTTTTTAAACCTATCAAGAACGCTCTTCTCGGTTGAAGACTGGTCATCGATAGCCTCATCATTACCAGAAACTGCTTTAGCTTTTGACATAGCTTTGATGAATTGCTGAAACAAACATAATAATATTATATGACAAATAAACATGAATAACTCAAATAAATATAACTAAAATTTTGATTTCCTCCTCAGTAGAAAGATGAATTTCACGACGTGTACACAATTAATTAATTAATTAATTAAGTATGCGCCGTGAAATTCTATTGGGAAATCATTAGTGTTATCCTCGCAGATCGTCATTGATCAATAACATAAATTCACAACATAAACTTACAATAATATTATTGGAATATTGAAATGAATCATTCATGGATGAAATAAGAAAGCATTGCCATTTTTTAGAAGACTTCACACGCTGGCCGTGTGATAATATAATACTTTTCTACCATGGTATTATTTTAGAAATATATCAAAACAAAAAAATTCTTAATATTAAAATTCTATTCGAGTGAATTGAAAAAAAAGTTTATTGAGAATGAATTGAAAGAAAAAATCCTCTCGTCACTCTTGAAGGTGCTTTCCGAAAGTACGCCGGCGCCAAGCGTACAATGAAATCTACGTGTTCTTATAAAACGTAGTAGAGCTGCTATCTTGTGGCATGGCTCCCATTTGAAAGTATGGAAACTCAATGCTTTGTACGCTGCATGCCTGTGCGCGGCGTAGTTTCATAAAGCACACCTTAAGCGTCAAGAAAGAGATAGATCAACAGGAAAATATGAAAATAGTTGATAGGTCTATCGGTCTATGCGATAAATAACGACAGGCTTGAATAATATCTTAGAGATGTAAGATAAGCGAATATTCAGCTTCGAATTGCAAACTTTCATATTTTTCTGATTCATTGAAATAAATATGAACTAAAGGTGTAGATCACTATACAGTGAAAGAAGTCACTGCGAAAATAAGATGGCTACAATTTAAAAATACGGTAACTTACCTGTTTTGCTTCAGCCTGAACTATTTTCCTAGATCTCGCCATCCGTACAGTGTTGCCATGTCTTTTCTTCTTCATACGCGGAGTGAAATCAATTTTGGGTGGTTTGACCAACTGAAAAGATGAATCAATGGAAATAGGTTATCAAAAAATAATTATATTAGGTTCAAGACTACCATCGTTCGATACTAGAGTTTTTAACGTTTTCAGTTCAAACTAATTATTTTTTTGGCAATTTTGTATTACATATTAAATTATTTTAAATTGCTAACATTGGTATTGATCGAATTTTGAAATGGTAAACATTTTCGAATACGATATTTGGTCTTTTTAAGTCCCAAATTTAATTATGTAACTTCAAATTAAATATCTGAATTGAATTTTTAAATTACAATAATAAAGTATTGGATTTATGATAACTTCATTTATAACTTGGATTGTTTCCTATTGATTCTCAATCAGCAGTTATTGCGCAATAACCCCGCACGAGGGGAAATGTTGGGAAAACTCAGTTGTACGTCTCCAATGATATCAAGTATTTGATATCAATTGCTTACATGCAGTGTAATTAATTGACTTTGATTATTGGTAATAAATGAGCTAATTGTAAAAAAGCTGTTCAATTTCGCTAGGTACTATTGGATTTTATGTGAATTAAAAATCTCTATGATTGTATTTGAATGCCCATTGCTTCATGGAATTTATTCAAGTAGCGATTGTTCAACTTACCAGTAGTTGTTTCTTAGCCTCCACTTTCTCTTTCAATGAAGGAACGTTTACTTGTATTATAGAAGTAGGATCCAAGGTTATCATTTCAGGTTGAATCTGGAAAAGGACAAGAAAAACATTTACTCTACTATATATTAAGACAGTGACAACTTATATGCTTCCTTTAAAAAGAGAAATAGTCTCACAACTGGCAATTATTAAATAAACCATCTATATTAGGGACCGGCAGAAAAGACGTTTTTGAGAAGGGTAGTAGGTACTCAATCCCTCCGTCACCGAGAGTACAGAAGATGGTGGCGTTTGACTCGTATGATCCTACCATTTTTTGTATACTAGTTCTAAAGTTGACGCCATGGAGCGTTGGACGATGGAACACCGTGTTTTTGCCTATGATGGATTTTTTCGAAATAATGAGCCAGTTACCGACGTACAGCTTGAATTTCGACACAATTCATCGGAATTTATCAACATTAATCAATGGAAACTTCATTAATGAGGGAACTATGATTTATTCAAAGGATCATAGTATTAGAAACATGAATAAGAGTACCAGAATAAAAAAATAGGAGCCCAGGAGGTAGTCGTACAAAAATTATCATGTCAATACACTTGTTTGTGTAGTCAAAGCGAAAAACCATTTGGCGGTTGGCAAATGATTGTTACCACGGCTCAACTTTGTCAGGATAGTTGGCGAGCGGTCTGCGAAAGCATATCACGAAGAGCAACCTCAGGTAAACATGTTTGCTTTCGCATACTGATTTGGAGATCTCAGACTGTCCTGAGAGATCTATAATGAATAAAACCGCCAGTTCCGTTGGCGTCTATTGTACATACCTTCTCAAGCAGCGCCTTCACTTCTGCTTCACGTCTCTGTTCGCGTGTCTGGAATGGATTTGCCTCGTATGCATCAAAATTGGCTTCTCCACTTCCTGCAAGCAGACAAACAAAATAAATTGAATAAAAATATTTGAAAATAAGTTCATTCATTCGGAAAGATAAAACTGAAATTGATATGTATCAGCTGAAACTTTGCTCTTCTCTTCGCACAAAGGGCCATTGTGCGATTGCTATAACTTGAGATTTATGCCGGGGTTTTCCAAGCTAACTGAAACTTGAGGCACCCTCAAATTTTAATAGAATAGCTGACATTCTCTATGCTAAGTATAGAAAATGTAAACTGTTGAAAATGTAAACTGTTGAATGCTAAGTTGAGGGTCCCTCAAGTTTGAGTGTGCTTGGAAAAACCTGGCATTGGTCTCATCTAAAAGCAAGTAGAAAAGAGAAGTTGAGCATGTAGTGCAAAAAACGTTGAAAATCAGTTTAATTAATTATACAAAACCAACCTGGCAACGATAACACATACTGTAATTCAAGAAATTACTATTGAATCTAGGAAGCCTTCTTCAAAACATACCTGGTACTAAAATGCTGTGATAGCCTCCTCTAGAGCCGATACCTAAAACATCTTCATAAGGACAGAACTCCATGTCACTGACAAGATTGGTCATTCGATGTCGCATGTACGCTTTGTCAACTGAAGTTCTACAACAATCTCTGTAAATCTGTGAACAAAATAAATCAAATAGCTTTTCAAGGAAAAAATAATATCTTTCTAAGTTGAGTTAAATTTTTCCAATAACTTTCAACCCAAGTAAGAAAGACTCAATTTTTTTTCGTTAAAAATGCGTAACTTATTTGGAAAAATAAAATTTTTGAAATTATTAAAACAATTCTATATTCAAATTATGCTAATAATAGCACAGAGAAAGTAAATTTCTGTGATTTACAGATTTACCTTCTCTGTGATAATAGGTTGAATTTCAACGAATACACACAAGCCGAGTTCAGCTAAGTTTGTTTATAATGGTAGAAGTAGAGCTCTATCTTAACAACATGCATGTCCTTATACAAACAAGTTGAGTCGAATCAAGGAGGTCACCTCCTTGAGTTGATTTGATCAAATAGATCTAATTCAATTCAGAGGTGAGTTCGTTTATGCGTGGGTTTTGCCAGGACCTTCTAAATACATGGATTTAGGAGGTCCTGGTTTTGCGCTCCAACAGCTGATGTTGTCAATTAGAGTTGTTATTTAGCTATGCCTAAGTGATGTTTCTAAAATCAGAAGACAAGAAATGCTTACATCAGCTGTTAGTAGGTCACGTACAAGAGACATATGAAACCGCCCAACTCTTTTCGTCAGCTTTACATGGAAAAGCTGTGCATTCGACTCTTGAAGTACAAATATAACGTCAAATTAATTTTCTCCAAACAGAATTAATACGAATTATTATTTTAAAAATAATATTAATACAAAATACAAATAGCTAACTCCCACAAGCGCCACAACTATTATAACTTATAGGTCCCTCGAAGAAAAGCCTACAATGTAAAACCTGAGCGTAGACTTGAATTGCTGAAAATTGATTCATTTTGAACTAAAAACTCGGGAAACTACACACAACCAAAATAAGAACTAAGATTAGTAGAAATTACGCTCAAAATATAGTTACGTCGATTAGTAAAAAATAAAAATAGACAAGATAGTAACACACAAATTTCTATTATCCAATAAAAGTAAGGCAGTGTCTAGAAAATTTATTCATCAGTTTTGTTTGCCCTTATTCAGCAAACAATCTCGCATTATAGCTTTTTTCTGCTCATATTGTCAAGAAAATGAATGAGACATCTGTGATAAGAACGTGAATTGCCTTCTAAGAAAAATTCAAAGTATTTTTGGTGGCACAGAGTAGTGTAGAATTTGTCTGAAATTATGACATGTAGTCCAGTCAAATTAAGCAAAAAAGGTGAAAGTCGGAGGACCCAGCTGAAAATTTGCAGATATGATCAAAAAAGGGCGCTGAATAACATACTGAAAGTCCCCAAGGGTCCCCTGTGAGCTTCGGCCGCCATCTTGAAAAAACCGTAAAATTTACCTACTAGGAATTGTTTTTTCGTGAATTGTGGCCGAACGGCCGAACCAAGCGTCGGACGAGAAAATTTTATAGGACCTTTTTTGTAGACAATAAAATTTGGAAAAGAATAAGACCAATTGCAAATCTGTATCATCATCCGTTTTTGAGATACAATTTTTTCATAGGATCGAGAATTTGAAATTTTTCTTACTTAAAAAGTTTGTAACTATAAATTGAGCACCCGTACATTCGTATTTCAAGATCCCTCTCGGCGAAATTCATTTCTCTTTCATTTGAGACCATTTCCACACTCCTATGTTTGATACTTTTTGTGCAACATCGATTTTAGAAAATCCTTACACCCCCAAAAACCCCAAAAATTGCATATTTTAAAACAAAAGACTTACTAAGAAAATTGGGATTCGCTTATAATTCTCGAATATACTGTTCCTGAGGCCTAGGGTCCTAGTCTTTCATTACCAATGTTCATCCGACCAAAAGTATCGTAGGATTCTTGGGGGGTGGGTCAAAATCATCCCCTATATTTTAAATTATATATATTTATTCATAACTTTTGAACGGTACGTCGGATTTCATCGTGTGATAGCTCATCGTTTTCAGCTCATTGTGGTGGTATAAATTCATATATTATAATTATGTCAAATTTGATGAAAAGTTTCAAATTTTACGTTATAATGGTACTGTGTGTAATAATACCTCCTTGTTAAAAATACACCTTTTTTACATTCAAGTGACTCCCAATCGGGAACCTTTGGGCTCAAAAATCTGGAACTTATAATGAAATGTAGAGGAAATTTTCCTCTTTCAGATGGTTAGTATCGGAATTCCGGGACTTCTTTCTTGAGATTGTAAATAGCCAGTTTTTAGCATTGATTTTCAGATAAATTCGCACCTTTTTCCAATATTATCAAAATTGCAGTAAGAATAAGCCTCAAGCAAGCAAATTTCATTATACTATTCAATAGAGGATGAATTTCTCTACATTTCAAGACCAAAAAAATAACTCTACCTCTATTAGTAATCAAGTTATAGTTTAATTAACTATTTAACATTTTCAAGCAATTGGAAAAGCATATTTTTGGGCAGTGTTATAATTAACTATTTATCAAAGGAATATAATATATCATATATGATATTAAAGAGCATATTTTTCTCTACAATTTGATACCAAATAAATAATTTTTGAACAAATATTGAACAAGCTAGATCCATTTTTAAAATCATTTGTTGTCTCCTCCAGCTCACTGAGGCGCTCCACGTATGTAATACGACACATTCAATAGCTTTTCCTCCTTTATACCGGTTTCAAGTGATGAACCCCGTGATAAAATTATTGTAGCACAAAAAGTATCAAACGAGTGTGGAATTGGTCTCAAATGAAAGAGAAATGAATTTCGCCGAGAGGGATCTTGAAATACGAATGTACGGGTGCTCAATTTATAGTTACAAACTTTTTAAGTAAGAAAAATTTCAAATTCTCGATCCTATGAAAAAATTGTATCTCAAAAACGGATGATGATACAGATTTGCAATTGGTCTTATTCTTTTCCAAATTTTATTGTCTACAAAAAAGGTCAAATTTCAAATTTTCGATCCTATGAAAAAATTGTATCTCAAAAACGGATGATGATACAGATTTGCAATTGGTCTTATTCTTTTCCAAATTTTATTGTCTACAAAAAAGGTCAAATTTCAAATTTTCGATCCTATGAAAAAATTGTATCTCAAAAACGGATGATGATACAGATTTGATTTGCAATTGGTCTTATTCTTTTCCAAATTTTATTGTCTACAAAAAAGGTCCTATAAAATTTTCTCGTCCGACGCTTGGTTCGGCCACAATTCACGAATAAACAATTCCTAGTAGGTAAATTTTACGGTTTTTTCAAGATGGTGGCCGAAGCTCACAGGGGACCCTTGGGGACTTTTAGTATATTATTCAGCGCCCTTTTCTGATCATATCTGCAAATTTTCAGCTGGGTCCTCCGACTTTCACTTTTTTTGCTTAATTTGACTGGACTACTGATTTTTATTAAAATTTGGACATTTCGGGGGGAAGGTTCACAGTACTGCTAAAGTCAGGAGCAGTTAGCTGCACACTGCACATGTGGCCTTGGCCTAACAGTTTCAATTACAAAAATATGATTTAACATCCATATGGACGACAGTTATTGCAGTAGCTATACGACAATAAGGTTTGGTTCGAAATTTGAAAGTCTATACGTCTGTAAAAATGTACATAGTAAATAAAGGTTCAAGTTTGTCAGTCTCTCAACCTGACATCAACTAATCTTTTATATTGATAGGATCAATATAGTCCGAGGATACATAATGATGATGAACTGTCTACCTTGGTACCTCAGATTTATATAAATAGACATGAATTAATAATGACCATTGATTATACAAACCTCAACGACATTTCCCATAGCTACAGCCAGTTGGCCTTTCTGACTGAAGGACAAGTGGGTGGCATTGGCCTGCAATTGGTAATGCTGTAGGGGTCCGTCCAAGTTGCGGATGTCCCACACTTTCAGACTATGGTCAGGCGCCGATGTTGCCATATACCTGTCAATCAGAGAGTACAGATTAGACTACCTTTATTAAAGGTGATAGTGAATATTCCGAATCAGTATTTTCAATTTTTTCATTGATATCAAATTTAAACATAAAAACGTGATATAACATAATAAACGTGTAGAAACACAAGAGACGAGGAAGAGCTCCAGGTGGTTATCTATTTGCCACATTCATTGAATTATGGAATATTGAATGGAGTTTCCCTGATAATAGTGATGATACTTATGTGACAATTATTCAGCTCTAAAAAGAAAATAACTTTCTACGGTTCTCAAGATTTTCCAGACATACCAGAAAATTTTCAATTAATGTTGTCTGGTTTTTTGAAACTCAATTTAGTTAATTTATAAACGTGACATATTTACAAAAAATATAAGTACAGATAATATGAATATTCTCCCTGCAGACTATTCTTCTGATTCACAGTGAACACAATCAAAATTCAGGATTTTTTCAAGTGAAAAGTATTTTTCAAAGTTGAAATTGTAAACATTCATCATCCATCATCATTCATTCACTATGTAACCTAAAAATCATCATTCACTTATCACCTTTGCTTAAAATACTTGATATATGTCGCAATTGTAACAACAAATAACAATAATGCATGGATGATTTGTCCGCGTGCAGGGAGGAATCGCATGAATTGTAAGACAGAAGGCAGAAACCAGTAATTATAAATGAAATAACTATAATAATACTTATTATAATTATAACATTAAGGAATAAAATATTCCTATAAAGACCATTGTATTTTAGTATTTAAGGTTTCAGCTCGAAGTTGAGTTGGCAGTAATGGCTTCATCAAATGGTATTGCGTGAAGTATTTAGCATGTAGTAATTGAAATATTTATCTAAAAGGTGAGTGTAAAAGAGCCTCTGCAGCATCTGAAACGATGCAGAGCAGCCACCTGCTCACTCTACGCTTGTAAATGGCAAAGCTGTTAGTAAACATGTACATTTACCTATCTTTGAAAAGACAATGAACTATCATTTAGAATATAGTTTACAATTCTCTGACCAATTTCACAAAGACCAATTGAATTGAATCGGCATTGCTTGACAAATAAAATTATTACTTCAGATCGAAATTGATAGAGATAACTTACGTTCCAGTATTATCAATCGTCAATCCTTGTACAATCATTTTATGACACAACATCTTAGCTAAAGGTTTCTGCACAGTGGGACTCCACATTGAAACAACACCTGAAAAATATTAAATTTTTCAAAATATTTTTAATGACTAATTCAAATCTTAATGAACTTTTTAAATAGTAACCATAACACCTAAATGCCTAAAACACAACGTTGATGAGACTCAATAATGAATGGCTGAATTGCCCTGAAGCCATTATAGATAGGGGGAATGGTGAAATTTATATCATTATAGTAAATATTAAAAATGGCGAAAATGCCAAAAATATAGCTTTAAATATCATTTGCCAGTGATATTTGCTTTTCTTAGCTGCTTCCAAGAACATGTTGTAAAAAGAAGAAATGGACTGAAAAATTGAGAATTCATCAACCATATTTATTCTTCTAGATTGAATTTTGGAATTGTGATTTACAGTTTAGTGTGGACACTAGTTCACTGATCATTTGACTGTGATAGTGTAAAAAATAAACACAACATAGTGGATGAATTATGAAGCCAAAAGCTCGATAATCTAATACAGTTACAAGTTTTATTACGGTTTCTTCCAAGAGATGCGACTATTAGTTGCAAAAAGAATATCTTATTATAACTTTAAACGCTATAAAAAGTTGAATAGAACACAAACCCCCTTCAATTATTACAGCTTTGGTTATCACTAAGTAACCACAACAATAACCTAAGACATCAAACAAAATTTTATACATTTTCAAATCAATTCTTTCCATTTATCAATCAATTTTATTCAGTGGAAGAATGGAAATGTATGTTTTTTTAAGAAGTATTTATTATAAATTAAAGATTTATATAAATTATATACTAGCCAATATAAATTGAACCAATCTGGCTTGGAGAACGAAAAATGCATGAACAAGCTAGAGCAGGCCTACGGTATACTTATGGGCGCAAACTTGCAACCAGTTTGCGCTAAATTTCAGGGTTTTCTATAATACGATAGAGTAAGAGTAACTGAAACTAACCTTTAGCATTTCCCAAGCATAGAACAGCGTTGTAAGGATTTTGAACGAGTGATATTGGCCGGCCGCAGTGCGAACTGGTGCGCGCTACCATTTTACCAATCGAAATGTCCAACCAAGACAGCCAACCATCTTCATTCTGCAAAAATCAAACACAATTATTGAAAAATTTAAATACATTATCTTATCTATTGATGTTATTATTACTTCGTACAGGGTATTGGCCACTCGGTGAGAGAGGTTACTTTGTGATCGTGAAGTTAAGTCAGGAACACTGTAGACTGATTTTGGATGGGTGACAAGTATTTGGTCAAGAACACACTGGCGAGTTGGAGACTACCCGTAAGGGTCGCCCCACCATTGAAGGCCGTGAGATTTTTTCATTATTATTACTTTGCAGAATTTTAGCCATGATGTTGACGGTAAATACTCTTTCGCCTAATCAAGATAATAGAATCAATGGATTCAAAATGGAGGTGTAACTTACATGTATTCAACTTCATAGAATCCAATTATTTATTATGAGTACATTTTTATAGCATTGAAGAGAAAATTAAATTGAAGAGAAAACAAAACAGAAATCTGGTCTGAAAAAAGTGTGATTTAAGAGTAGCTATAGAATGCTAATACAACAATTTGAATTGGGAGGGAAAATAGGCATAGCCTGTACTATTCCTCTTCCAAAATTTTTATCATGAAGTCAATATTCTCAAAAATAAGGTTATGATATAATAGCACTGAGTAAACACATAATTTTCAATCCAGGAATAACACTGACATTTTGAATTTGGAATGTTGATGGCCGGAATTTACCATAGCTTTATCTTTAGTAAGTCGTTTTTGGTCATCCTGTGGCTTTATATTGTTTTCTAATCGTATTTTTGATATGCTTTGTGAATAAATGAACGAAATCATGCAATCGGTAAAACCAAGAGCAAAATTTCATAATAATCGTTCAAATTCAATATCATACCAATTTCACTCCAGGACTACAAATATAATTGAACATGAAATATTGCTCTTACCACGGCACTTAGAAGAAAATGATACGGAAGAAACTGTAATCTTAAAGGCTTGTTCATAGCCTTCAAACAGTGCAATTCAACGCCTTGTCTATCATAGATATAAACCCACTCCTTTTGGGCCACTGCATACATCAATTCATTGTGCAACCACCTGGAAAAAAATTGAACATTTTCACATAACTTACTTAGCATCAATTAGGAATTAAACTAAAATTATATTCTAATTTATAAATTTTACAATTTATATGTGTACTTCATTACAAGAGTTTCCTTAATCTCAGGTCAACTTTTATCACTGTTTTTATTTTAAATAATTATCAAGTACCCTTTTTGAATTATTTTTCAATGCACAGCATGTTTAAACTAATTATAGTCATTTTCGAGTGCGAATGAACAAATCATTACAAGATTTCAAACTGTACTGTGACTATATTTGTTTTAGAGCAGTAAATGATCACTAATAGCCTATAACTAGAAAATACTTCAGTCTATTAAAATTTCAGCAAGTACTTTAATGTGAGAATCCAAATTCATTGGAGTCACTTGCACTATCAGCCAAGAATATAAGTGACCAAGCTTAATAAGGCCTCAGTGTTACTAGTACGAGTAATTTTCATGTTGTACGAGTAATGATAATGTTACTACGTTGTAATGTTCCTAATATAACTGAGGTCAAATACCAACATTTCAATAATTCAAGAACTGGCTTCATCTGAGAACTGATCCAAGATCTGAAACAAATGACAGAAAGTTGAAGGTCTTAAAATTATCATACTCACTGTATATCGAATACTTCCTCCATAACATTTATCTCGCACATCAGCTTTTTCGTAACCCAATCGAAAGCGGCTACATGTCCTCTTTTTCCACCAATCGTTAAATACCTCCCATTTCTGGTAAAGTCCAACCTGTGAATGAGATTTATTCATGGACTCATGGTAATGAAAATAAATTATTGATCAAAGTATTTTTTAAATGATACGTTGTCCTAAATTTTCTATAAGAATAGAAAGGGCGACCAATTATTGTACTAGAACCCGATCGAATTTGAACGCCCAAAAAAGTTTTGCATAAAGCCAAATTTTTTATACGTGGTAACATGAATAAATTATTCATTTTAGCTCTCCAGTTCTCCTGCGTTGGGAATCGCTAGAGAGTTCATAGATCACCAGAGAAATCTGAATTTTCGTTTCAATGACTAATGTTCCAGATATCATGCCATTGGAACTCAGCAGCAACCTAATAAAATCTAACACCATCATCATCTTCTTCGATTGTTTTGTTTTTTTTTGTTTGTCAATGGCGCAACAGCCCTATGAAGGGCCTAGGCCAACCAGCTGTATTCACCAAACTATACAGTCCATCCAAGCGAAGAAGACACTCCGGCAAGACAGGAAAACAACTCCAGCCCGGCCAATACCGGCCCAAAAGCCATAAATTCTCAAAAGAACACACAGCCCCCGAACCAACACCGACCGAGCCGAAGCCACCCCCACCCCGCCAGAATGCCCTTCCAGCCCGGACTGAAAATACAGCAGGCGAATAATCATCAACCAGGATAGAAGTAACGTGTGGTTAGCACGTCGAACCTCTCAACCATAAGCCAGTCTTCACAATTGTTCAACTATCTTCTTCGATTGTTTTTCTATTTATTGGAAAATTACCGAAAGTACGTAAAGATGAAAGGTTTAAACCTAGATAAGCATTATCAATTTGCAATTTATAAAAGTATTTACTTATTATGTATGACATTATTTCTCATCAAGTACTGTAAATGAATTCTATTATACTGTGAAGAGCGGGGAAATATAGATTTTTCTATCAATTAATTACTAGAAAAATTACGATCTATTGAATAATATAATTTTCCACGAGGAAATTTTTTGAAAACAGACAAGTAATGATGCCATAGTTCCAAGTAAACCCCTATTTTTTAAATGAATAATTTAAATTGAGGTAAACTATTGTGAAAATATGAATGATCAATTATTTATTACCTATAAGGACCATATTGTCGAAGATCCAATTCGAAACTTTTTGTAGCACTTGTAATATCAACATTGTCGACAATACTTTTCTGTGTGTACTGCCTAGTGACTTCTCCATCTTCTGCCTCTAAACACCTATAATAATAACACACGCCAAAACAGATAAAATTAAGATTTGGTTGAAGACTTTTTCAATATTATTAATACACTTTCTGAGGAGTACAAGAACCGCAAGTTAGATAATAAAGAGTATTTACTAGAATGATCACTATTTAAAGTCAATCAATCACGAATTATCCTTAAATAAAAATTTTGTTTACTACACACTCCCGACATCAGTTCATTTGAAAAGCTGGGTACCTGTCAATCAACGTTCAACATTTTCCTATAACCAGAAACTTATGCTCACTACTTTTTTAGGGGAGTATCAGAAGTATACAGATTACAGATACTACATTTACTTCAATATATTCGGAGGGTCACAGGAGAAAAGTGCCAAACGTCTCAGACTGATTACTTACACAAAGTTGTAAAGAGGTTCCTTGCAAGAATACTTTGTTACAGAGATAACAAAAGCGGAAAATTAACGTTTCAAAAAATCTAAGTTATTAAGTATGATTTAGAAACTTCATACATGTACAAAAATAATCATTTTCTGAACTATGTAAAATTCATCTGAAAAATCAAATGAAATCAGTTGGAATTATATAATTCACATAGTAGGCAAAATAGCCTATGCTGAAATCCGTGATTTTCAATATTTTTAAAGGGAGGAAACTGATTAAACAAATTTAACATAGGAAATTATGATTATGGTACCTACCTGCATTAATCCCCTTCAAAATTATAGATTTCATAAAAATTTGTGAATTTTCGTTATTGTTATCTCAGTAGTACTGAGGTAATTTCTATTAAACTTTTTCCACTACTTGGTGTGGGAAATCAGACTGAGATGTTTGGCAACTTCCTCCTGAAACACTCTCTATATAATAATTGTAGTATCTGCATACTTCTGATACTCATCTAGGCTATACTTATAAAGTAGCCTATAACTAGTGCGTTTTAAATTGGCAGAAAAACGGAGACAGACATCGATGTATACAAGGTCTTGAGGAACATCGAGAAACAAAATACAGCAAGACAACGTAAAAGATGTCCGGCTACTTGACAGCACCCAGCTGCACAGATTGAGGCGGAAGAAACCATACGAATTGTGTGGTATTGTGGAGTAAAAACAAAGCAGTGGTAATAGTGAGAAATTCATAGAAAGAACAAATTAATATCATGTGTATGCTGCATTGTAATTAGTAGAAGTAGTAGTCCTAGTGAGGACTCCTAACTTGAGATTATTAGTCCAATTATTAGATTAGAAATAAATTGCTCATTAGGGTAAACGCGCATTGGTATGACTCGACCAGACCAGATCACTTGTCTGATGCAGAAATATCAAACCTAAGACCATACACAGACCATGATAGAAAGTATATGATTTAAATCATTACTCAAGTATACCTTCATGATTGGAAGCATAGTACTGCTTTTGTCTGTCTCTGGTCTTGCGCTTGTCTGGTCTTGGTCTGACTGGTGTGCGTTACGTCATAATAACCTCCATGTGCTCACGCGTGATTCCGTCTTTCCCTGGCTGCAAATTGGTCTGGTCTGAGTCGTACCAATGCGAGTTTGCCCTTACCCTTAGTCTCTTACTTACTAGACTAGATTGCAACAATATGCAAGGTGGAAAATCATGGATACTAGTTTCAGGTGACAATAATAGAGAAAAAAGAAATCTCATTTCAAACACCTTATTCGATATTTACACACATTTATGTTTCGATAGGACTATCCTTAGCAGTCTTAATTCAACTTATCTAGTTATTAAATAAAATATTAAAGCTTCACTAGAAAACAGAAATTTCTTACCCTGATTCTTCAGTTAGTAGAATTTCGGTCCGTGCTGCTAGTTCAGAGGCCCACAGAATCGTGTTCTCTTTGTTTTTGACTCGCTGCTGATTCAGCTTCGTTTTGACTGCAGACACATCCGTCAGCCCTGCACCACGTGAATACACTTCAATTTTTTCTGGCGCGATTTTCGGACGTTCATCGTTTTCGATTTTTGCAGGCTTTATATTCTTCATATCTTTTTTCAATTCTGTGTTTTTACCAAGTTTAGCCATTTTCATAACATTTTGTTCGTTTTTTCTTCTTTGCAGCAGATGTTTAGGTCTCTTGGTCTTCTTGAGACTGCCTTCGAAAACCTTCAGGGCACCTCCTTTGTCATAATTACTAGTTATTTCTTCGGTACCGGAAGGCATACTTTTTTCAAAATATCGTTTACCCATCTGTGGAATGATGATCGAACAGATAGAAATTAATTCAATGCAAAAATACTATTTTCGAATTTCGAAAACCCTATATGATAATCTTAAAAAAAATTAAACAGAAAATTCTATCAAAGCACAATTGATAGATTGCTAAAAAGTTTCATATCAATACTGTTTGGAAGATTTTTAACCCCAACTTGAGCGGCAGACATTTAAAATCATTCAAATGAGAAGCCAAATTCAGATTAATTGATTTCTACAAGTACAGTACAGTAGAACGCTGATTGTCCGAACTAAACGGGACCGGGTACAATTAGGATAATTGGTCATGGAATTGTATTGAATAAAAACAATGTGTCAAACTTGGAATTGAATTTATTAGTTGTAAAACTTGGAATTAAATATTTATTGGGATAAATATTTATAAATAAATTTATTAAATAATTTATTATAAATTTGAAAAGTACAGTGTAGACGTGTAGTGATGTTAAATTAATATGGGAAGCAAAACAAATACTGTACTGAACTACATTAAGAACAATAAGTGCGATCACGTAGTTAACACTGGTTTTTAATTTTTTTCCAAGTTACTACACTTAAACCGATTCGGATAATTGGCGATTCGGTTAACCGGTGTTAGGATAATCGGCGTCGGTAAGAAAAACATCATGATTAGCCTAAGTTACCATTTTTTAGTAAATGAAATTCTTGAGAGAGTGGTATCATTTCCTTAATATTCGTAAACATAATAAATTTCATGAAGATTTAATTTTTTATGGGAAAATATTTGTTTCACTAAGCATTAATTTTTTGCTAACGCGAGGATGATTTAAGAGGTGGTTAAACGACCATGCCTCCGGTGTGATTCGAACCCACGACCAGGTAGCGCTAGCAAACTGAAGGTTGTCGCTCCAGTCCACTCGGCCAACCCGGCCGGCTTATGTTATGATTAAACATGTAACATTGACTGTACTTGAACGCAATTTCACTGGAAATTCTTCAAATTTTCTCTTAATTAAAGACTATTCGGTTTCAAATAGTAATAGGTGCTAATTGAACTTATCTAGAGAGCGGACAGGTTACCAAATTGGGGGGATGGGTGTTGAATCAGTTGAAAATGGGGGGATATGCGCTTCTGTACATGGGGGGAAAGGAACCCCCCCCCCCAAAAAAAAAATTAAAAAAGGATTCTAGAAAGTAAAAAGTTAATGTCATTATGTGAAATTGTAATGTCACTTATGTGAATTTTAACGAATCAGGCCAATGTTAATACATTGAGGTAATACAACTTACAGTTAATACTCTTAAGAAATTGAAATTTGATATTCATTTACATAATATTAATAATTATGTAAAATAATAATAGGTCAATAAAATTGCCTTTTCCTGTCACACAGCTTGCTAAAGACTGTATGATTTGTATTTATCAAAGATATTATCCTTCCTTGAATACTGCTTGGATTTTAGGCTAAAGTTTACTGTCGTTTACTGGCCCACCTTGCTAGAGTCAAAATTCTTGTTGGAATCGATTCAGTACGTTATTCTGATAACAAATCTTAAAAAATTAGCCGTCGCTGTCAAGTAGTTTTGAAATAAATCAAGTTCAAAGTTTGGTCTGCGGGAGCTATCAAACTATCTCAAAAGTACACTAACTCTCTTATTCTGAACCAATACTTATTCATCTAAACTGTACAAAATTACTCACATTAAGTACTAAAATAAGCATTCTATTACTATTTTAAATTATGTTGAATAGATTAGTTTGAATAAAACACAAACTCAACTCCTTCAAGTCACTAACCTCAAACTATGGCTGCCGAGTCGATTGAATAATAATATCGATGTTCGAATCAATGCCTTCTAGCTTTTAAAGTTGAATAAGATTTTCAATGAATTGTTAAGATAATTTAATTAATAAATTGTTTATGGAATTAACATTTTGATATTCTGTTTCATCAATATACGAGTAGACATTCCACAAGGTTTATATACATTTTTTCAAGATGCTGCAAAAGTTGACCACCAACAAACTGTACAACTTGAATCAACATTTTGTGACAGTTACTTTTTTGCTTCTGGTCAATTTAGGTTAGGTTGATGGAAATTCAAGTTGGGTTTGTTGAAGGTTAGATTGGATTCATTAAAGGTTGGATTAGCTGAAGCTTAGGTTGGATTTGTTTGAGATTAGGTTGGATTAGTTAGAGCTTAGGTTAGGTAAGTTGAAGCTTGAGTTAGGTTAGTTGAAGGTTAGGTTAGTTAAGCTCAGGTTAGGTTAGTTATAGCTTAGGTTAGGTTAGTTATAGCTTAGGTTAGGTTAGTTAGAGCTCAGGTTAGGTTAGTTATAGCTTAGGTTAAGTTATTTGGAGCTCAGGTTAGGTTAGGTTAGTTAGAGCTTAGGTTGGGTTAGTTAGAGCTTAGGTTGGGTTAGTTAGAGCTTAGGTTGGGTTAGTTAGAGCTTAGGTTGGGTTAGTTATCGCTTAGGGTAGGTTAGTTATAGCTTAGGTTGGGTTAGTTATAGCTTAGGTTAGGTTAGTTAGAGCTCAGGTTAGGTTAGTTAGAGCTTGGGTTAGGTTAGTTAGAGCTTAGAATAGGTTAGTTATAGCTTAGGTTGGGTTAGTTAGCACTTAGATTAGGTTAGTTAGAGCTTAGGTTAGGTTAGTTAGAGCTTAGGTTAGGTTAGTTAGAGCTTATGTTAGGTTGGGTTAGTTAGAGCTCAAGTTAGGTTAGGTTATCAATTTTTCCATATTCCTGCATATCTCGACAATGAATACTAATGACAATGTGTACCAAATGGTACAATCTGTAGGCTGTGCTCAACGATATTCTGTACCATTTTTTGACTGAAAGTGTCACAGAATATCGTTAGCTTACAATGTCGTTGATACAGAATGTCGCCTTCCCTTCCATTATTAATTTTATTGATTTGCTTTTATCGTGACCCTTTTTGTCGGCCCCAATGATCACTTAAATTGTCATAAACTCTAGAAAGGTATTTAGTACTAATTTTTTGCTATTTTGTACAGTTAATATCAGTTTTAGAACTTTTCAAATAGTAGAGTTATCAGATTTCTAAGTGTCCCCCAGGCCAAACTTTGAACTTGATTTATTTAAAAACTACTGGACAGCGACGGCTAATTTTTTAAAATTTGTCATCAGAATAACATACTGAATCAATTTCAACAAGAATTTTGACTCTAGCGAGGTGGGCCAGTAAACGACACTTACACCGGATTTTATTGAAAATTATCATGTTCTATTGTATTAATCAATAGGCTATAGGAGAATGATTGGAGGCCACTGGAATAAACTAATCATAATTATAAATTTATAACCTCAATTCAAACACATGTGAATAGAAGACGTAATCTTCATCTTACCTTGGAATATAGATTTGTGCGACGAAAATCAGTTGTTTAAATTGAAATTGAGAGAATCCTTTTAAATCATACTATGCAAAATACATTCTTTTTTTGGAAAGAACCAAAAGAAAATAAATAAATGTTTCAATTCCTCAAAAGTAAACACGAAAGACTATTCAGATGAACACACATCACACATCATTTTCCTCTTTCCTTGTAGGTAGGTAGGTATGTTTTGGCTTGTGCGGACGTAGCGACCGTCAGCCGCAGTCGATCAGCTGTCGCCAATAACAACCCCTGTTATTCAAGCTAAAGGACAAGACAAGAGCTGTGATTGGCTACAGCTGTACAACTGCGGCTGACGGTCATTACGCTCCGCGCAAACCAAAACCCATCTCAAAAATGATAACCTATAAAATAAAATTATTCCAAAACAAAATCCTAACCTTAAAAACTAAACAACAAAACGGTCTGGGCAGGAACGGTTCACACTCCTGGTTTAGGGGATTATTCTGCTGTATTAATGAGCTTTCATAGGTATTTTAGCTAGGTATTATTTTCATGAGCTTTGTTATCAAATTGATTTATTTTATGAGAATTCTACTTTACTACTATGCCTACAACCCACGCGCAAAATCTCATTAGGGTATAAGTTTTTATTATCAACAAGTTTTATAAATATTGTATTTAAATAACTTACACTTTATCGAATTGCCTCATAGAACCATAGTCATTGATTAATTAGCATTTTAAAATGATGATGAGTCACAATAACTGGTTCGTGGATGAAATTGATACTAATTCATTTATTACTGAAGTTGAAAAAAGACCTGAACTTTGGGATAGTAAAGTCGCCGACAAAAGTTTCAAGAAAAGGCAGTCATCATGGAATGACATTTGTGAAGTATTCTCTAAGAACTACCAAGAGAAATCCGTCATTGAAAGGAATGACATGAGTAAGTCAAGTTTTTCCAATTTTGTACAGCTTAAGTACCTTGAAGTAAGGCCTTAGTTTAATCAAAGATTTTCAAGCTTACTCTTTTCAGTAATGCAAATCAAAGTAGGCCTATAGGTCTTTGGGTGCATCATCACATCACCCCATTGTCGATATTAAAATCAACAAAACAATTCACCAATCATATTTGTTGGAAGTTGATCATTTTTATTATATGTCAGTTTAAATACTAGCCTATCAATATTTTCACATGATAGGCAGATAGGGTGGCATAGATTCGTGAAACTGCATCAAATTACCACCTAATAATCAAGCTACACCACCTCATGCTCTCGAGTAAGACTTGCCTATTAGTTTTAAATGGAACATCTCCACTTTGCTTGATTATAAATGCCAATTGTGTAAACATGATTCATGGATGGAAAATTATTGTCACAATGGATAATGGATTGTGATATCAATTTATCACAGTAGGTAGGACAAGTCGCGTGAACTTGTTTAGTTGTACTCTGGCATACAGATCGCCGATTATCCTGACAGATCTGAGGATAAATAACTGTAATTTACCAACCACCTTAATACTTGGCACTAGCAATTCAAAAACTTCCTATCTTACGTTTCTTGCACATGCTACAGTTACAAGCACGTATAACTAAACTGTAGAATAATGTGCAAGCAGAACTGTAATAATGTGCCACGTAGGTACTTATTATGCTTTTTGTAGGGGAGACATGGAGCAACTTTGGACGTGTCTATAATTTCTGCGTCACTATTGAAGTTGGTTAATCAGCCAGTTCAGTCTTAGTCTTTTTATATTCATCAAATGGCAGTAGATAGATATATTAGATTGCCACAAAAATTCATTATATCCAAATTTCACGATTTTAAATTTCATATCTCCGCTTACAATAATATGAAAATATCTCATCTAAGTGAACAAGATACTGAGTAACTATTGAAGGTTTATTATAATTCTCATTGTAAATTATATATATTTCTCAATATATTGTGAGTGAATGCTATGAGCAACAACTCAAACAGATAGAAACTATTAACCAGATTTTAAGGTCAAGGATGGGTAACTTAATTTTTTTCATTTGATACTCTTGGAGATTCATTGGACATTTATGGGGATATGTTGGACAGTATTCAATTAAGTATTACCATTGTCCATTGAGTAGATAGATAGATGCCTTTATTTTCCACTAAATACATAAGTGATGTGGGCGAAGTTGAGGCTCAAGAGCCCCCTCTTCCACTTAACTCACAATTCATGATGATATTTATAGGCTATTCATACTCAATGGTATTACCTACAATGATTGATTCTACCGGTTTGTTCAGCTTCAAAGCCCTAATTATTGTCAGAGGCGTAGGCTCAAAACTTACTTTGGGCTATCTCTCGTTTCAATTAAATCAACTAGCCCTCCCCTACTCACAAAATTGAACCTATAATAACAAAAATATAGCAACATTGCGCATGACTGAATAGAAGTTTAAAAAAACTACATTTCACTAGTCAATGATATAGAATAGTTATAATAAATGTAAAATTCCTTCTTCTCCCCCACCTCCCACTATCACATAACTCAAAATAGCAGTTATAAAACTTAAACATCCAGGTACGCTGAAAATATGGCTCAGTGCCTCAAATTCTTCCAAAGATCAACAAAATTTGAAAGTGAAAATTTACAGCGTAAATTTATTGAATGCTCTTATGTAAATCAAATAACGTTGAAAAAATAGGGAACATACAAACTATCAAAAATATACAACAACGTACGAGAATATGAGCGAAATATTTAAACAGTTTGTCGAAGCTGTGATGGCCTACCGGTAGCCACCCGACAAGACCAGTTTGCTTCGGCTGCAGTCGGCTGTGATCGCCAAGGTAATCAAGCTCTCGCCACAGAGCTAGCTAGAGTCTTTTTCACTGCAGTGGATAACATGGTCACTCCCTCGCCCACCCCACCTCACTCTTACTATATACGACATTAGCATTACTTATATGGGCCGTTGGACTACCGCGCTAGCCTTAGCTTGTTTGATTAGCGTACTTGCATTGTGTACGGCACTCGAACAGCGCTGCAGCTCAAGCGCTGAATTTGATGTCATACTTTATCGCTAATTTTTTTTCAATTATTAAAAGCTTTTCTATCTATATCTGAATAAAATTCTTATGTATGAAACTAGTTGGACTTCGCAGATATCCTAGCTATCCCAGAGAATACGCCACTGATTATTGTCGATAGATTTTCCAATCTAATACATTGAAGAATTGAGTACCTATTTGAAATATTTTGGTATTTTCATTGATACTTACTTACTTGATACTTGGATTCTTCGTCGATGACTGGGAGAACCAGATTTCTGTGTCAGTGATTCCAGGGGGTGTTATCCCTTAGAGTCGAGGATGGTAGTAGTTTGTGTTGGAGAATAGGGGTTCATCCAACAGTTCTGTCAATGCATAGATAGGTCGTTGTATTAGGTGGTCCTTCAACAAATTCTTGAACTTCCTGGTCTCTGCATTCCTTATATATTCAGGGAGTTGATTAAATAGTTTCAGTCCTGATACTTCAAAACTTCTCTGGGTCGATGTGAGTCTGCTTCTAGGCACATCCAGGTCTTTTGCACGGCGGGTGTGATAGTCGTGTATGTTGCTCCTCTTTTTCATGTTTTTTTCCTTTTCTTTTATGTAAAG
Organism: Sogatella furcifera; assembly: GCA_017141385.1. Taxonomy (NCBI): domain Eukaryota; kingdom Metazoa; phylum Arthropoda; class Insecta; order Hemiptera; family Delphacidae; genus Sogatella; species Sogatella furcifera. Next base: position 21,755,881 of record CM029547.1, on the reverse strand, counting down.
GAGTGAAGCATATATGTATTGACTGAAAATAGTCAATATTTTCATTTTCCTGAACAATGGTTTGCAGTGTTCCAGATGATCAGAGAATGTAATTATTCTAATGGCCTTTTTCTGCAGCAAGAGAATATCTGAGCAGTCTGAAGCATGTCCCCAAATAAGGATTCCATATGTAATATGGCTGTGAAAGAGCGAATAGTATGCAGTCATCAGGTATTCCAAGGTGACCACATATCTTAGTTTTTTTAGAAGATGTAGGACTCTAGCTAGTTTTATGCAAGTCTGAGCAATATGTGTGTTCCATTTTAGTTTTCTATCAAGCCAGAAACCCAACAATTTCACTGGTTCAGTGGTGTCTTTGTTATTTTCATTCTTGAGAGAACATATCAATATTTGAGATTTGTCCTTGTTTAGTTTGAGTCTGATAGAAACCATCTTTTTGCCTCCTGGGTGTGAGTATGCTCATTTGCCAAGGCCTGTTTGCTTGATTTTCCTCTTGACATTACCATTGTGTCATCGGCAAACAGTACTGAGTTTCTGTCAGGGACAAAGTCATTTGTTAGAAGAATGAATAAGAGGGGACCCAAAACAGAACCCTGGGGCACTCCATGCTCAATGTCTTGGGTCTTTGAGGTTGCACCTCTTATTGAAACAACTTGTTTCCTGCTTTCTAGATAACTCTTGATGGTATTTAATACTGGTCCACCAATTCCATACTTTTCCAGTTTCCTGATGAGAATTTGGTGTGGAACACAATCGAAGGCTTTACTCAGATCAAACAATGTGAGGGCCATTGTATCACCTTTTTCAAATGTGTCCTGGATCTCATTAGTTAGGGCAATCAACGCACTTGTTGTTGAGCGGCCATTTCTGAAACCATGCTGCTGATTACAGAGGAGGTGATTACTTTCAAGGTAGTCTACCATTTGCTGCTTCATAATTGTTTCAACCACTTTTGACATGGTGGGAGGAATTGAAATTGGTATGAAATTAGCTGGCTGGTCAACTGCACCCTTCTTGTAAATTGGTCTAGTCTTTGAGGTTTTTAAAATATCTGGGAATCTGCCACTCTTCATACACTCATTAATAGCACTGGCCATTGGTTCTGCAATCTGTCTTATAGTTTCTTTCAGAATAGCACAGGAAATTCCATGGATGTCTTGTGATTTTGAGTTTTTGAAATTGCTTACCAAGTTCACTAGCTGTGATGGACTAACTTCCTTCCACTCAGTCATTTTGTGTTGAGTTAGTGAAACATTTGAGGACGGGTCCACTTCATTGGCTGGTAAGCTTGCTTGTATATTGTCCGCAATTGTAACAAAATAGTCATTGAAATCATCTGGACTCAATTTGGATTCTACTTCTCTCTTTTTAGGCCTATGACTGTTTATTACTCTCCATGCAGCCTTACAGACATTGCTAGCTGATTTGATACACTTTGCTGTGTGGTTCTTTTTAGCATCATTTACAGCACTTCTATACCTTCTGTTCATATTTGTGTATTCAGCATACAATACTATTTTTTGCTCTGTTGAGTTTGAGGTTTTATAAAGTGAGTGCAGGATTTTTACCAGGTCCTTCGTTTTGTGGAGTTCCTTAGTAACCCAAGATTTGTCTCTCTGTGGATTTGATGTTATTTTTATATTATCTTTCATATTTAGGTATGTCTGAGGAAATACTTGGTTGAAACTATTTATATAAACTGTGATGAGTTTGTCAAGTCTAAATTCTGGTCTTACATTGGCAAGAGTTGTTGTCCAGCTTATCAATTCCAGTTCTCTTCTAAGTATTGGTAGACAGGTGCTCCTCCCTGACAATCCTTTTGTAGAATGTATAATCATCCTTCCATGGTATTTCGGGTGTGGCACTGTAAGCTTTAACTCGGCGTTGGACTTCCATTACAACCGCACAGTGATCAGAAATCATTGGGTCCACCACAGTTGTTTTATGCTCCCAAGAATCAAGGTTAGTTGCAATGTTATCAAGAATTGCTGTACCTCTGGTTGGCGTTTTGTGGGCAGTGTAGAGCCCATATTCTCGTAATAGGCATATAAACCTGTAGCTTATTTTATTCTGAGTTTTCAGGTGAATATTGAAGTCTCCACCTATGACAATTTTTGTGTTGAATTTGAATAGGAATTTTATTAGGATTTCAAACTTCTCAAAAAATTGATCCAAACTTCCACAAGGAGAGCGATATACTGATACTGTAATCATTGCAGAGTCAAGCAGTTGCAGAGCAGCAGTCTCCAGGACCTTTTCATCGCAGAATTCATTCACATCAATTACCTTATATTTCAGGGTCTTCTTTAAATATATTGCTGAACCACCGTTTGAATGGTGTTTTCTATAATAGGCAGTAGCTAGATTAAGATTGTTTAAGTCACCATAGAATTCAGATTCCTCCTCTTTCAGCCAGTGTTCAGTTACACAGAAGATGTCTGTATTCACCTCATCAAACAGGAACTCAAGAAGGTCAAGTTTAGTTCTAATACATTGAACATTTAATACAATAATGGTAAACTTGCTTACATTCATGGTATCTTTATTCACATTTATGGTAACTTTCCTCACATCCATGGTAACTTCATTCTGGTTAATATTCATTTCAGCTTGGCTCCTTGATGGCGTTTGAATAAAAAACGCCTCAGGGTAGCATATTTAGGCCATTTTGTGTTGTCTAAGATAGTGTCTTTATGATCGAAATCTACTCCTATTTTGAAGCTACAGTATGATACACTTTTACTTTCCAGCTTCTCTACAACAAAGTTTAGCCCAGGGAAGGTTTCTATTAAAAACGATTTTACATTACCCTCGGTAGCGCCAGCCTTTATCTTTCCTAGGTGATACCAGGCAAGCTTGTCACCTACTAGGTTACAATCCTGTCCATTAACTTGCTGGGAGTTGTTTGAGCCAACAAGTATTGGTTTATCTTTGAAAAAATGGGTTTGTTTTGATTTTGTTTTGGATGTGTCAATTTTTTGGTATTTTGTGCCGACAGATTTAGCCTAAGTCTTATTATTTTCGCGTCTATTTTTGTATGTAACCTTTTCCCAATCATCATTTCTTAGAATACAGTCATGAACTGTTATATCATCACAGAAGGTATCAGTTGGGTCATCGTTGACATCAACTTCGTCAATATTTAATATTAAATTGATTAATGGACCCCCACACAGGATTACCTTTGGGGTCTCCTTCTGAGAGAAAAGACATTCATTCTTTCATGAAAATAATTTTCTTTCAATGGATTTAATTTTGTAAAGTGTTTTTGTTGAATAAATTATTATTGGAGTATTCTATCAAGTGGAACAAAAATTGAATGAAGTCAGATCATGTTATTTCAATAAATTAATTTGAATTCTAGAGGAATTTATCTTCTCTTTTTTTTAAAAATAATTTAATCAATCATGCTTTGTTCATTTCGGAATTTAAAATAATATTTTTTGCAGGAAGGCAACTACAGCGTAGATGGAAAAGCCTCCGAGATTGTTTCACAAGAGAAATTTTCAAAATGAAATGTAGTTCACAAGAAGGTTGTTCTGAGCGGAAGCCCTACATGCATTTCAAGGAGCTGGTATTTTTGCTAGATGTTGTCAACTGCGAAAATGATAAGTATGTACCATATTCTTTGAGCGTGATTTGATCAATATTTTGCAAGATCTTGAAAATAATATTATCGTATCTGACAATTCAATTCAATCGGAATCCCTCCACAAGTATTGTGCTACTCACTACCCTGATTTCGATGAGCAATCATGAACCGCTTATTTTGAGGATCAGCATGTTTCTTCCAATCTTTTATATAGCTGCATCAACAATATTAATACAGCAGGGGTACATAAAATTCCAGGACCCAAAAATTCTACCGACCACAAATTGATGACCTAATTTTGAAATAATTACGAGTGCTTGGATTTCACCAAACTCTCAATGGTTCTCACGAACCTCGTTCAAGCGTTCGGTTATTTTTCACCCCTGTAATATAGTACATATAAAATATATTCACTTACTTATCAAAGTACCCTTTAAAATAAATACCGCATAGAGGAAATAAACTTATTTTAAATGATATTTTGATCAATTATTGATTTATTGTAGGCCTACATTAGTATAGCCGTAGCCCTAATAACAAAATGAATATATTCACTTTATTTTAATCAAAATCTAATTCCTCTTTGAACTTTTTCAGTATTCCTCTTTAAATACTAATTATTTTAATATTTTAGCAAATATCTCATAAGTAATCGTCACTGCCATGATAGGCGTCGACTTCGACAATCGTAGGGGCCCATTCCGGCACTGGAAACGGTTGTTGGTTTCGAGGGGTATTCTATTCCTTCAAGCCCAGGGAAAATGGGAATTCTTCACAGAAAATTCAGTCAATAAATATTTCTAATGATGACAAATACATTACAGTATGAGTTGTCGTACAGCCACCTCTAATAAGATGCCTTGGCCAAGAAAGTATAGCAACGTATAGTAATATTACAATGGACAAGGAGGTTCCTCCTTGATAGTAGTAGTCAGTAAGTAGTAGTTGGAGTTGTCATTGAGCTAAATAAAAACAGAATATAGCAAATATTGATTATAAAAACAAAAAGAATATAAGAACTTGATGTAGTCACAAATCTACTTTAATTCTAATACGATTTTTTAATTTTTTTTCGTTTATTTATTGCGGATGATTCCCACATAAGCATTTTTAGCTTGTGCGTGGGTAATGGATATTGATTGCGAAGGTGATTAATGAGGTGAAAAACAGCCATGCCACTGGGATTCGAACCCAGACCTGGCAGTGCTAGCGGACTGAAGGTTGTGACGCCCTTACCCACTGCGCCAATCAGGCCGGCGATTAAAAACAATATCATTACATTTTTTAATTGTATTAGTATTAAATTGGATTTGTGACTAAATCAAGTTCTTTCATTAAGGAAAAATTCCACATCAACATTCACTCAACAAATTCCATCATAAATTATTAATTCATCATTATTATCAAAATTATATTATAATAAAATAAAGTAAAAAATGCATCCCCTGGAGAACTAATTTATTTTATAAAAAGTTAATTTCTTTCCATAAATAACGGCGCTATATATCCATCACTTATTCTATTGATCTAGAATTATTATACAACTACATTGATCTTATGAGACATAATATATTGTTTCTGTTGTTCGGAACATGGCCTACCGCTAGTACTACTGCATCATCTACCACTAAAGATCATCAACTCAAATGAAAAAGAGCCGACGAATCCCGCTGGAGTCTAAAGATAGACACGCCCTGTAATCTACGTGGACGACTCATCTTTATTTTTTTATTTATTGTGAAGTAATGTTCTCAATTGGAAAATTATTTCTTCCAAGTTTAACTTATTTGATTTGATTTTTCAAGAATGTCTCTATTTTTATTTTCAGTGTTATTCAGCAACGAAATGACAAGCAACCCGATAATGATGTACCAGGAAACGAGAATTCACCTTACAATGATGTATTGGGAGATAAGTACCATGAATCTACTACTTTACCTGAATGTTTTCCAAGAGACCAATTAGAAGCTAATGAAAAACGTTCTCACGTTTTCAAGACTGAAAGAAAACACAGAGATGATAGCGATCAACTTTTCATGTTATCATTATCCAAGGAACTTGGGAAAGTTCCTGATAGATACAAAATTGAAGTTAAATTTGAAATACTTCAGGCAATTATGAGAGGACAGAAAAGAGCGCTACAAGCTGAAGATAATTTTCGCAATTTCAGCAATTTGGCTGCTAATGTCTCAATTGACGGTGCTGCTGCTGCTCCACTTACACAATCTTCACCTGTCCACCAAAACCCAATGATACCCAAGAGAAGAGCGGTTGCTAATAGATTACACCGTGTTTACGTAAATTCTTAAAAGTAATAAATTCAAATTCTAGTTTTATAATTCTTCAGACTGATCTCTATGACTGACTCGATAGTGGATTATAATAAAATTATCAATAATAATAGTACTGTATTATTATTTTAGATTTTCATATAGCCTACTCTTCACATTTTTCATTACTTTGACAACTGAAGTATACCTAAGTCAATTAGCGTTCATAGATAGTTTGTAAGCTTTAGATAAGATCGGGGTTTTCCAAGATGACGACCTTTCTATGGAATGTAGAAGAGTGTCGGATGATATACACCTATGCTCCGGAATTACCACTCAGCATACAATGGTAGTGCGTTATTTTGTTAAATCCAATTTCATCTTTATCAAACAATAATTTTAAGATTATATTCACTTAATCACAGTTTATTTATCGAACAAAGAAGATTTATGAATCTTGAATATTCCTAGATTCCTAGTTGAAACATATCATAGACTAACAGAGTAGAAGCTAACTTAGAACAGAACACTCAGAAGATTCACTCTATCCGTTCAATAAACCACTCGTATAGATAAGAATATTGAATTCACCTACATGATGGATATAAAAAACGTATTAAAATAACGACAGAATTTTAAAGTGTGGACTCATGACAATTTGTAGACTCATGTCATGTTGGGCATATTTGGCTGTGATGTGTGTTGCATATCTGGCAACCCTATGTGAACAGAGTTTGATTGTAAAGAATAACTATTTTTAGGATAAAGCCGCGTTTATACTGAAAGTGACCTCGAAGAGGAACTCAAAAGTATTACTTGATACAAGTCACCTTTCTCCAGTAAGGCTTTTCACATTGACAACGAGCATGTATGTATGGTATAATTTGCGCAACCTAAGAAGACACGCTGTTACAATACTTAACATTGTGATTGGTGTATCTTCTCAACCTGCGCGCTAACTATACTTACTCACTAGACACGCACTGTTATTATGCGGCAGACCTTGATGTGTACACAAAAATAAGTTCCTCGCTTCCAATGTAACCACGGCTTCAAGTTGGCCGCACAACAAGAGTCACTTACGAGTTGCGAGGGTTTTGTTCTTTTATTGGAATTTGAGTTTTATTAAACATTTATTGGAATTTACATATATATATAGGTAATACGGTTGCATAGTCATCATAGACAAACTGTACTCATTACTGGAAACACTTGGATTAATCAGGAAAGTGAATTTTAAAAAGAGGTAGAGTTTGAAGTAGGTACCTAATCAACAATTAATATATTTCATTCACAAACATTTATTTCAATGTACAAAAGAACACAATGTAAAAATCACAGTTAAATTAAACATAGGCCTATTCAGGCTTATCAACTAATCATGGCAAGCTATTCATTACAAATTACATCATGTTTGAAAATTGTAGAAAAATCAATATACCGCAATCAACTATCATCAAATTCTTGAAGAGTACATAAAAGAGGATTAAAAAATATTGTCTCATATATAAATTGCACATTCAAAAATACATTAATGAATACGGTATAATACATAAACACACTTTTTCTAATAATTTTTCAAACTGATCTGGAATCTTGAATCTTTCAGATTACCAATTATCAACACCTTTCATGATCTAAATTTATGGAATATTTAATCTTAGAATTAAAATAAAATTATTTTTTAATCATCAATAGGACAGATTTTCATAATAAACTAAAATTTGATTACAAGCTGAAATTCTCATTGAAAATTTAATTAGAGAAGCCAAGTAAAAATAAACATTAGAGTCAATTAAGTTATGTATGTATGTATGTATTCTTATGCCGTATTCGGTGGGGAGTTCCAAAAGGAAGTTCCACCGGCACCATAACCTTAATTTCCATCGAAGGAAAATCATGGTATTTCTTCATATGATACACAGAAATTTGAATTTTTAAAAGTTCTACCGAATCAAGAGAGTCCATAAACACGAGGAAGATCACCAAAATCACCATTCACTAAAAAAAATTAGGAATTTCGAAAAAATTTAGAGCACGAAAAATTTCAGCTTGTTATAATTTTTCCACAACAAAAAAAAAGTTATTATTAATCTGCAAGAACTCAGATATACCATTGATATCTGTTAAATGAAATAACGTTTCAACAAGCCAGTACGCTATAATAGAAAATGGTACGATATAATCTAACTCTTGGACATCAATTTAATTCTGAGTGATTCTGACTCCATAGCCGTGTGTAAACTGTTTAATGCACTCCCAAGATACATTTTTTACAAGATGATCATGATACATTTAAGAAGATACGTGATTGTGTCACATAGAAAAGTATTGCATCAATGATAAATAATAAAGGTACAAGATCTTCCAGTTATACTGTTAAATTTGACACATGTATCAACTTTTGCTTATTCTTAAATGTATTATCTTCCGTTCAACCGTGTACACACCACTTTAGAGATGCCAATATTTCTAAGATGAAAAAATTATAACGGATTTTATAGTGTATGGCACAGACTTTTTCAAAATATAGCCTTCAAATAAAATATAACAAAGTTATCTTATTAATATCATTCACTGATTTAATTAATTGTTTCAAACTAAACTGTCATGGGTATTCATGGGTATGAAGTAACTTTGACAAGGAAATCGAAACTTGTCAAAACATAGCTCTATTTTCTGACATGCTTGACTTAAACTATAGGAAATTATAAAATTGTTCAAGTAAGATTTTGTTTCATAATTTAGGGAACTTATTTTTATGATTAATTAATTTCCATTTCCAACAGTAACGGGTGTTTTACGAATGAATATCGTAATATGAATTTCATAGCTTCATTATATTTATTTCTTGAACTTTATAGATTAAATGTTGAATGAAAGAGCAATTCAAACAGTATTCAATATTTTTATACTAGTTTTTACATATGTCACACAGCAATATCAATCAATTTTATAGTCAATCTTTTATGAAAGTTGATGTGTTTATCTTCAATGATTTTTGAAGCTGCTACTTTTGTCATCTTCAATAATGATCAATTTGATAGCCCTATAATAATCATGAGTAGGCTATACAAGCGGAGGTTTGTATTAAGCGGAGGCATATTCGCACGATCCTTGATAGACCCATTCCGTAGTGTTAAAATCAGTACATAAGTGGGGGCGAAGGCGGCCTAGTAGTAAAGCTCTAGCATTGGTCAGCCAATCCAGCAGTCTGACTAAGTTACTAAAGATAAAGACAAACTCAACTCTCAGAAAACCCTTGGATGGATACTTAATATTGCTGTGAAAGTAATAGGCAAATAATTACAACACTAACAGTTACTGATCAGAACTGAGTGAGGCACTCTTTCAATTTATACAAAACATAAAAAACTTCCTTGAATTATCTACGTTGAAGTAGAACCTCAAGTATTATCATGAAAAAATCTTAATCTTAGTACCCTTTAGATAATATTTTATCCAACATGTTTCTACTTTTCAGGGTGTGTACATGTCGGAGCTGTGATAAGCGATCCTAGCTTTGACACGATAAACGATTTAACTTTCTTCTAGGACCACTTCTTTTATCGATGCTAAGATCGTTTATCTATACCTTATTCACGATCACTTGAGACGAAATGAACAAATTTTTTGCGCGTGTGTACGGATAAAGGAAGGTATTACTTCATACGGCGGTTGGCCGCAGTCGAACAGCTATAGTCAATCACAGTTCTTGGCTTTTCCTCAAGCTCAAACAAAAATAGCTACCTGTACATGCAAAAAGTTTCTTTATTTCGTCTCAAGTGATCGTGAATAGGGTATAGTGTCAAAGCTATTATCGAACATCATAGTTCCGACATGTGACATGTAACAACTATAGCACTGAATTCTTACTATAAATAATCAATTATTTTAATTAATTGGATTTCAGTAGCCAACTATGGAACTAATTTAATGTTGTTTATTTGTTTATTATTTACACTTGAAAATGGCTCTAAAGAGTAGAACCATGTTAAATAAAAAATTATCTAAAGGGTCCTACTGAGATTGAGATTTACACTGAATTTTTACTGTAATTAATGAAATTAAAAAAATATATATTGATTCAAATTAAAAATAAATCATATTGATGACAAGAAAAGGTAACTGATGAATGAGTCCATCGATGAATTACAAGATAGATATGAATTCAAGAAATGACAGAGTTGACTTACATGATCCACGAAAAATGGAAATTTCTGTCTACTTTGAGAATTTCTTCATATGACCCTTCTTGGCGCCGGAAGTCTGTTTCTCCTTTGTACGAGAGCTGAGTAATGGATGAGGTGCATCAGCATTGGTCCCTTCCAGTTTGATGTCATATTCCCGGAACTTGGCTTTCTTTGCAGGAGGGTGATGAGATTCATTCGTTTCATTTTGAACTGGAGGGTTTGCTGAACCATCTTCATCGGAATCTTCCACCTCTGGAGCAATGGGTAGGAATTGGAGTCCATGAGGATCCTCACTTTCTTCATCAGAACTACAAAATGCAGCTACAGGGTCAATGCTTGTGACATCAACATCGAGATCTTCATCCTTGTCTTCAGGACCAGCAGTAACAGACTTATCTTCATCTTCCAGGTCGAATTCAGATTCTCGTTCTTCATACTCAACATTTTCATCCAGCTCTTTGAAATCTGGTGCAAAAGCGGACCAATTTTCCACCTGATTCTGAGACCAAACAGACACAACACCACTTGAGATTGAAGCTACTATTGGTCTAACAGGGTGCCAGACTACATCTAGAAGTAGCTCTCCTTTTGGGCCATGTAATATCTTGACCAAGTTCCCAATACTCTTTTCCCAAATGTATAGAGCATGTTGCCTAGCGGATCCTGCACAAACATATTCGCCATCACCGGAGAAACAACATTTTTTCCACATAGTTTTATTTACCAGATCTTGTAGTTTTTGTATTGGCTGGGGTTCACCATCAGTGCCACATGTTAGAACTTCCTTACTATTATAAACTCGTATTACTCTATCCGCAGTATTAACAAGAAAACAGTCCCCTCTTCTAGCAAACTCAATACTTTTAACAGCAGTAGCGCCTGCTGCAACTTTGAAAGATGCTTTCAATGTTAACTCTGGACATGAAAAAACAAGTATTTTACCTTTGGCATTACCTGTATAAATATGACTTCCTTGACGATCAAATGAAGCTACAATAGCCAAGTCACTGTCATCCCCAAGAGGAACGATTCCATGATCACCATCAGTATTGACCAGCACGGCAGCATGCCCCATGGGACAAACCAAAAACACCTTGTCATTGCGAGGTTGAAACTGTACTTTCAATACTGGAGAAGGAAACCTATATTTTAAATCACAGTCGCCAGTTAATACATCCCAAATGCAAACTGTGTTATCAGTTGAAGCACTCAGTAGTTTGTGACCATTCCTGGACCAACTAATTGAACATACGGGATGCATATGAGCACTGATAATTTTTGCAATTCCTCTTGTATAAAAATCCCACACAACAATACGTCCATCATTGCAACCAACAGCAAGAAGAGTTCCATATTTGTTAAATGCACAAGTAACTGCTAAAGAAATACAATCCAAAGATCCATCGAATTCCTCCGGGTAGTTTTGTCCGAAGCACTCTAATAGCTCAAGATTCATTTTAGATTGAGAAGTACTGTGTTACACAAATACACTGCTCGCATAAAAATCAATTTCAAGTTAATCTTTTTGAGTTGTTAGACAATTTGGTCACTTTTTGATCCAATCAATATCATCAAGACAAACATAATATCACGGCAAGTGCAAGAGAACAAACTTCAACAAAACAAAAACAAACTTCTAACCTCAAAACTGAACATCTTCCATCTCACTCCAACACATTGAATTGAATTTGATTCGAGAATATTCCATGCCCATAATCATATTATTCTAGAATTTATTGAATTATCGTAACATTATTAATAAAACTCTGCATATTATTTGTGAAAAATATGTCATATACTTTCATAATATTACTATCCATGAAATAGTGGTCAACCTGTATCAATCGCCATTTTGTATTGCGCCAAAGTAAAACTTTATTTCAAAACCAATCCGAGAAGAATAATAATTTGCCATCACTTCAAATTCAAATTATCATAAATTCGACTTACTTCACTTCCTTTGGCGAATTGGCGTATGGTGTTACGCCAACAGAGTACGGGTCATAATTATCCTCTCTCAATTTCTTCTTCAAAGTAGCCTTTCTGTCTAATTTGCTGCTGTCGCACTTCTCCGTTTGGCCAGAGGTGACCACTCAACCCGGGAGTCGTATATAAAGAGGTACTGGAGAATGGAGCTACAGGCTACAGTATTTAGCAATTTATTAGCATTTATTCAATCTACGCACGTTAACTGTATCTGTATGTATACGGTACGTAGCCTACTATATGACGACTCCCCGGACATCCAGACCGTCTGGAGGACCAAAGAAGTAAAGTAAAGTATCATAGATACAGGATATAAGTATAATTATATTTTATATTCTAGTATTTACGGTACGGTATATCCTAGTAGAAGTAGTATAATATCCTTATCCTTACCGTACAGGATATAATATAGTATCTACATATATATATATATATATATAGATCACACTACTATAATATTTAGGCTACTTATATTCTTACTCTAAGGTACTAGAGGCAGTATAATCTGATAATTTAGGCTACACTTACAGTTTCAGTGACCAGAATTTTATTTGGACTGCTCAGCTAGTATATGTCTTAAGAGTGGGTGGTAGTGGACGGCAAACTGCCAAACGGCAAAATCAAGCCCCATAAGAACAATGTAATTTTTATCAATCTCTTGGAGCAGATAGAGCCTCTATTTATGGACAGATTTTCACGTTTTTATGTCATTGGAAAGAGAATTTAATTCTCCAGGGGCGTTACTTTTTACTTTTTCAGTTTATTTTAATAATTATCGCATAATTAATTAACTGAAAAAGTATTGAACTCTAATTATTGAAATAAACTAAAAATCGAAAAAGTAAAAAGTAACACCCCTGGAGAATCAAATTCTCTTTCCAATGAGATAAAGCACGTTTAATTCTGTCCATAAATAGAGGATCTATCTGCTTCAAGAGATTGATAAAATTACATTGTTCTTATGGGGCTTGATTTTGCCGTTCGGCAGTTTGCTGTCCACTACAACCCAGACTTGAAACATTTTTTCCCAACTAAGTTACTTTTGAAAATATTTTGGATTTTGATGATGGATTACAAGAAAAATTGAAACCATCAACTTATTTGCTCTTCTCATTTGTCAAACTTCCTTCAAAAGTCACGTAGTTAGAAATAACCTCTGTTGTTTAGAGTAAAAGTAACATTAGAAATAACTCTCTCGCTCTCTCTCTCTCTACCGGATCAATCAATCAATTTCTATCTGTTTTTACGCTCAGAAAAATTTTTGTTGTGTCAATGTACTTTTCTTTTGAAAAAAAGATGAACACTGTCATGAATTGATAGCAATGCGGATTAGCATTAGATGTCAACAACTTATAAGTTATTGTCAAACAATATAAAATGGCTCTATATTATTCAATCTTCTTTTGATGTCAATTTATTCATAAAGAGACAGTATAATCTGTCCAAGCAAAATTTGCTTTTTGTCTTAATTAATAAGACATTCTGGCAAGATCGGGAAATGACTCCAGCTTGGTCAATATTGGTTCAATAATATTATAAATTTGGTTTTAAATTGTAGATCAGAGTTTTTCCTACAATTTGAGGCCAAATGTATAATTTTTTAACCTATTGTTACGGAATTCAACAATGTCTGATGGCCTTGAGATAGTAGGACGACAAGGATGGACAAGGCGGGGATGGGGAGGCTTTGTGTCAACAAACAAGCACATTGTTTTGTAAACAAAGCCATATCTAGAACTCTGTCGAAGTGACAATGCCAGAACCTTCTAGCATTCTCTCGTTTATTCTCAGAAGGGGAACGCGACAACTCAAGACTCCGCCTACCCAAGACTCCGTCAAGGCAAGACTCCGCCAATCTCAGCCATCGACAACCTAAGACACTTCAAAACCTGGACACTTCTGAATGAGTCACCAGTAGGTAGGAATGTCACCCGACAACCTAAGACCGTTTAAGCCCCTCCCACCCGAACCTGACAAACTGAGACTCTTCTACTTCTTGAACAGACTGTACTCTTCCATTCCAGTACAGTAGTTCAACTGGGAGACAATGGTCTTTGTATTCGACTCTCACACAATTTGTAATCTATAGGCTACACAGTACACATTCTATTGAAACAACATTCCTTTATAAACAATATTTTCTTCTTCTTCTTCTTCTTCTTCTTCTTCCTCTTCTCCATTTGCTTTCATCCCATTCAAATGAGGTCGGCATTCCTCATTTTTTCATAAACTATATTCGTATATATTATAAACTATAAGTCCGGTAAGAACGAATTCAGAATTGAAGTAAAATTTTATAAATTAATTTATTTTTATGAATTAGCCTGTAGTAGACCTCACGTATTTCATATTTTTTAACAAGTATGTTGGTGCTCAAAACAATTTTTTTTAATTGAAATATTTTAAAATGTGCTTTTGTTGAAGACTGCTCTGGGTCTGCTCTGATCAGATTATTGTAGATCGTCAAATAGTAATAAACATTAACTAAAGCCGCTTTTACACCAGAATGTTATATTATTGTATAGTATAATATTGGTTATAACTTTCAAGAATAACGTATTATTGTATAGACTTATATATTATATAACTTATTATACAAAAGTTATTAACATTCTGGTGTAAATGCGGCTCTAGAGTATAGCTTTATCAAAGATTTTTCCAAGATTTGCCTGACGGTACCTATTAGAGTAGGTAGAACTCAACACATAGAAGCCAAATAACACAAATTCGAAATAACTATTGTGAAAGAATTAAAAACTATCAAGATAAGGACAATAATCAATTTAAATCTGATATTGTAAAAGAAAACAACTGTCAAATAATCAAAATATCTCATATGTAGGACTGCAGGAGTACAAATTTAGAATGATAATGGAATTTAAGGCATTGGTATTCTTGGAATAAAATACTGAAGCTCTGGAGAGGACCTAGCTTAATTCACACGACCTGTATCTGTCAATGGAAATACTGTCTCACAATGGAAGTACGGTACTTGAATTAACATTAACAGATCACTACTATCTCACATAGAAGGCATCATACTTAATAACACAAATATTAAATAATAGGACAAAGGTCTTCCGCAACTGCAAGTCTGCAAATATTGACCAATGTACTAAATAGCAGGCAAGATCCATTCAATGAAACTGATCAAAAACCTGTGGCCGGACTGGGATCGAACCCGGTACCCCTCGGTTGCCGGCCGAGTGATTAACTTAACTTAACCACTTGCCCACCCGGCAGCTCTCTGAACAGCTTCATTCAATTATGATGTTAGCCTTACTGGCCAGGTATCAAAGATCGAAGAATTATTAGATATTGCAGCTCAACAACTGCTGGATAATAATAATAATAAAATATTATTAATGCATATTATCTTTATTAAATAATAGTTTAAAAGACCAAAACACAATAAAGAAATAAGGATAACAAAAATAATTAAAAGTTATATCTAATATAGTGAATAAAAATAAAATCAACAAGAATAATTAAAATATCACAAACTACAATTAAACATATTAAAATACTAGATAAAATACATTACATTATACTACATTAATTGACACTAGATGAAATAAAAAAACCACCAGACACAGCCAAATTTGTTACTAAACTGGACCTAATTCAGCCTCTTCTTCTTGCCAATTAATTAGGGCTGCTTAAGAACATAACTTGAGTGAGATTTCTTGATCAAAGAAAAGATATGGGAGTTTCAAAAATAAGACAGGAGAGACATTTTTGTGAATCTCAGGTTTGAATTTCGCGCCACCAAACGCGAAAGTTATTCCAGTTTTTAAGCTGCCTCTTACGCTCTCTCATTAAAATAGGCTAAAGATTCCTCATTAGATATGATTCATTCAAAGTCCATCATGTTAATCGTGGGCCTGCTTCAACCAGTACAATATTGTTGGTGATTAATTTCAATGATAGGCTATAACTAGTGATGTTCAGTATTGTGATGTACACGGCTTTGAACTCCACGCCGCGACTGACTAATTTCTTTTACGCTTTATGTAGATGACTGTGAATTTAAGACTTCCAAACTGCTTTATCCTTTGAAGATGATACTGCAGCTATTTTTCTAATATTCCTTCAAAGAACTCTCTCACTTTTCAGATTACTTGCCTGTTCTTTTTCTTTCCCCCACTTCTTTACTTACTCCCATTTCTTTCATTTCACAGGCCTATTACGTGGAGAACCATAGTTGACAGGTCCAGCCATTTAAATTTTTGAATATGCTATATTATTTGTATTTTAAAATAAGGAGATATTCGAGGATAGCTAATCGAGTCAAACCCTTAACACTGAATTTAGAGGTTTAGTTTGTCCGATACATAGACTACTTGACTATGTCTACTTATTCTATTAATACTATGACAATAAGTCTACTTGAGATTTTTTTTTTGCTGGAGTTGTGCCCTTACAAGAAGACGGATTTCCTTGAGAGATAATGTTCAGTATCAGCTGATAATGTCCGCGAATCTCTAATATTATTAGTAAAAACATTGACGTGTCATATGCTGCATGAGCATATGTTGTCCACTAGTTGCAACATATATTACTAGTAGTTCTGTGAACTGTAGACCTCACGAAGTCACTCATGATCCCTGCATTATAAAAGCACTGTCTGTATTTACGGTACGTTCAGATTGTGCGTCGATTCCGAAAGTCGGCGCGAGGAAGTCTGGTCAGCAATGCAGTGGCCACAGTCACGCTCTATATCGGCATCAGTTCGACACGATTCGTCAAAATTAATTTGAGGGTGCTTGAAAAACCGGGCATCAGTCTCTATAATATTATTATAATAATGTTTTTCTTCATGCGAAACGGTCCGACGTCGGCTGCAGACGAACAGCTGTAGCTCTTGTTGTTAGCCTGCGGTCAACCGTCTGACCGTTTCGCATAAAGAAAAACTTACCTTAATATTCATCTGAAATAACTCAGCTGACTTCAATGAAAGTATACCATCTGAAGTAGAAATTTTTGAAAATTTTTATATTATGAATGTCATAATATCACATGTTTTAGTAATATCAACATAAATATACTATCAAATCATTCATGGAGTAGCCTATACCTATATCAGAGAAAAGTTCAATCCTTTTTTCCTTTTTTCGTCCTTAATATGAAAATTGTTGGAAAACCTTACATATACATCGACGCGCGATTTCAAGAGGAACATCCCTGTCAAATTCCATTAGAATGTATTGCCGCGTTCAGTCGTAAATGCGGAACATACATACATATAAACATACATACATACATACAAACATACATACAAACAAATGAAAAATCGTCGACTTGAATCTTAGACCTCACTCACGTTCGGTCAATAAATGATTATAAATAGATGAGATTGTTACAACAATGAATCCTAACATCAATGCTCCACAGCCAATAGTTCATCCATGTCAGCAACACTATTCAGACATAGAAAACCATGAAGAGGACTATGGGAATCTCATCAATTGTTGTCAACGACACAC
The DNA here is from genome assembly GCA_017141385.1 of Sogatella furcifera. Classification (NCBI taxonomy): domain Eukaryota; kingdom Metazoa; phylum Arthropoda; class Insecta; order Hemiptera; family Delphacidae; genus Sogatella; species Sogatella furcifera. The sequence goes on along the minus strand of CM029547.1, from coordinate 21,738,354 downwards.
ACGTCATGGGCCTCAATGCATCCGTAAGAATAAATCATCTGGATTGGGAGAGTGTCGTTTCAAATTCCCATTTGCTCTCCAAGAATCAACAATAGTGACCAAGGCCAGTGGTCAATGGGAGATAATAACAAAAAGAAATGATCCTTTGGTGAATAGGCACAATAGGTTCATCACAGAGCAATGGAGGGCCAATACTGACATTCAATGCATTCTCAGTGTTGATGCAGTTTTGAATTACATTGCTAAATATGTCAGTAAATCTGAGCCCAGGTCTAAAGGCATGGAAGAATTGTTGGCTAATGCATTGCGGAAAGAAGATGATAGTGCCAAGACTGCAATTCAAAAATTTTCATAAAAATGTGCAGTGAAAGAGATTATTCAGCACAGGAGACATCTCATATTGTTATGGGCTGGCCACTTTTTCATTGCTCAAGGAGTTTTGTCAAGCTCAATGTGGACACAAACCAATGGATTCCACAACATGATAATCCTGATGGTGGAACCACAGTGGTCAAAGCTGTAATTGACACATACCCTCAAAGACCAGATGAAGAAGAACAGGTCTCTTTGAGAGAATTCTTTACAAAATTCTATAAAAGAGGAGTGACATGGGTGAAAAGAAGGACACCAGCAATTGTAAGAGTATTTCCAAAGCGACGCATTAACAGTGATGACAAAGAAGCATTCTATAGACAACAGGTTCTTCTCAATGTACCATGGCGAGACATGAGAGAGTTTGAAGCAAGCACTTGGGAAGAGCATTATAACAACTTGGTTCAAACCCCAGCACCTCTTGAATTGCCTCAATTGGGAGAAGATGAATATGAAGATGTATCCCAGGAAGAACAAATAGACCCTTCTGAAGAATGGATGCTGGTAGCTGGTATTGGACCAGATGGAGAGCTAATGCCACCAATTGAAATTGGAATGCGGGATATTGACTTTAATTTTGATTGGTCAGAAAGTTTTCTTAATCATCCTGATCCAATGAATCTCCCTGCATTTGTTTTTGAGAGTAAGCAGAGGGACAATACCAATCAAAATGAATGGGAAGCCCCAATTCTTGAACTGTCCCATGAGCAACAGAAAATACTGGAACTTCTTACTCAGCAAATCCGAGCTGTGAAAGGTGATGAAGTAGAGTTGAAACATTCAATGGCAATTGTTCAGGGAAAAGCAGGTAGTGGTAAGAGCACTGTGATAAGAGCCATGTGTGCTGAGCTCTCTGCAGAGCTAGGCAGAGACAGTTTCCTTCTTTTAGCACCAACAGGAGCTGCAGCAGTGAATGTAGGTGGATCCACTATTCACTCAGGTCTGTCAATAAGCATTGGAAAAACTCACATTCAGCTTGGGGCAGAGCAGGTTCAAAAATTTCAGAACGATATGAAAGACTGTCATTTCATCATCATAGATGAGATGAGCATGCTTGGTTGTTCCCTTCTAAAAAGATAGACTTGAGATGTAGAGAAGCCAAACCAAGACATGCTGATAGACCCTTTGGTGGAATGTTCATTTACCTTTTAGGAGACATAAAACAGCTTCCACCAGTCTTGGACCGACCTTTTTATGGCACAAGTTTTAAAGGTTCATTACAAGATCAAGGCCAAATTCTATACAGATCTATCAGTTGCTGTTTCATTCTCACCACATCTTATAGACAACATGGAGAAGATCAATATCTTTTCAGAGAGCTATTAGACAGATTGAGTACTGGTGAAAGCACTGTAGAGGATTGGAAATTACTGATGGACAGAGAAAAAGTAATGTTTCTCATGAAGATGTTGCTACATTTGATGGCCATCTAAGGCTCTACCCACAGAATAGTATGGTTGCAAGCTACAATTTGCAGAAGTTAGAGTCTTTGAATCAACCAACTGCAAAAATACCTGCTGATAATAACAATGAGGAAGCAGCAAAGGCTGATTATGATGTAGCACAAGGTCTTGAAAAGTGTTTATATCTGTGCTTGGGAAGCAGAGTTATGCTAAAAACAAACCTGTGGGTTGAAAAAGGTCTTGTGAATGGTGCTCTTGGCACAGTGACTGATATTCTCTATCAACCAGGACAGTCTCCTCCCAATGACAGACCTCTTGTTATCCTTGTTCAATTTGACAACTATACTGGACCCAAAATAGACAACAGTGTCCCTGTATCAGCAGTGACAAGATCATGGAAATCCTCTGGAATATCATGCTCCAGGACTCAGTTCCCTTTGATTCTTGCCTGGGCTACAACAATCCACAAATCACAAGGCCTAACCTTACAGAAGGTAGTAGTAAACATTGGTGAGAAGGAGCTAGCACCTGGCTGCACATATGTGGCACTGTCACGTGCAAAAAGCTGATAGACATACTCATTGATCCAGGGTTCAACCTTGACCGCCTTACACGCATCAAGGGAATGAAGCTGTTGCAGCTAAGAGTGGAAGAAGAAAAAGGCTTCTTACATTGAACCCTTAAAATAGGAGTGATTTAAGCCATCTCCTATTTGGTCAAATCCCATCAATGGGTGGCTTGTTGTTCTGTTTCAGTCTAGCAATGGTAGATACAAGCAATTTTAGTGTTAATGAGCATTTGGTAGCTTCTGTTTACAAATTTAAGGTCCATTCACCAGGAAACAATGGAAGACAGTATCAATGACTTCCAAGTGCAATTTGGCAGGCCATCACCTTCCCTGCAGCCTTCAGGAAACGAAGCATTCAAGTTTGGATTTGTTCTCAACACGCCCAGAAGAGGTCAAATTGACTTGCAACTTGCACTGCAGTAGAGGCTTTGGTTAAACTTCCACAATTTATCAATCCAAAAATGCTCATCAGAGCTGGGAATTTAACGGTTGATATGTCACGTGATGATAATTATGAGAATGGATTTATGAGAATGTTCTATTTTATGTATTCACCAAATAAATTTATAGTTTTAATGGATTTGCATGAGTCTCATTTTTACCTATAGAAACTAAATCCAGTGTAAAGAAACATTTGTAGAGCTTACAACTGTAATGGTATTTGCTAGAGTTAAGGGAGAAATCCCGACCAAACCAAAACTGGCAAAGATTAAGAAGTGAACCTTCAAATTTTGTTTGAATTTAATGTATATTGATGATGATTGATTTGTTTTCATGTCTATTACAAATAATATTAAAATATAATAATGACAATAAAATATTATATAATATTAACAATCATTCTTTTCTTCTAGGGCTACTGAAACTTTAAAAACGAGTAAAATCAGAGTACCCTTTAAAAAATATTTTTTATTTCACACACAACATGTTTCAGCTAATTTGCCATTTTCTTTAAATATTTTTTCTAAGGGTACTCTGATTTTACTCGTTTTTAAAGTTTTAAATATTGACAATCATATATGGTACATTTGGTACATACGAAATAAGCCCGGCATAATATAATTCTATTAGGCAAGTCGAGTAACATTCATCTATTATATATGATTGATTTTGAGTAGATACCGTCGGACCGTTTCGCATAAAGGAAAACCTACCTTGATATTCATATGAAATATCTCAACTAAATTCAATTTTGAATATTCCGGTTAAATCATCTGGAGTAAAAAGCTTTTGATTAATTTTTTATTGAATGTCATATCACATGTTTTAGTAATATCAGAATAAATATATCATTGAATTATGTACGGAGTATACCTATATCAGAGAAAAGTTCAATCCTTTTTTCCTTTTTTCGTCCTTAATATGAAAATTGTTGAAAAACCTTACATATACATCGACGCGCGGTTTCAAGAGGAACATCCCTGTCAAATTTCATTAGAATGTATTGCCGCGTTCAGTCGTAAATGCGGAACATACATACATATAAACATACATACATACATACAAACAAATGAAAAATCGTCGACTTGAATCTTAGACCTCACTTACGTTCGGTCAACAAGTTACAACACATGTAACGAATAAATATAAATGGGAAATAAAATTAAAATCATAATAATAATGAAAAAACTCGATAAATAGGAAATTTGAGACAGGTTAAAATATTGATTTTCGGAATTGAACACATCCAATCATCTTCAATAATAGTCAATTGGTGAGATTTCAGGAAGTAAATGTAGGACTTAGTTATTTGAAATAAAACCTGTATGTTGATAAAAATTTTACTTTATTAGAATAAGGACGAGTTGGACTACACACTGTTATAGTTGGTTTTACAGAATGAGCTTGGCAGAAATAAGAGGAATACTAAATGAATTTATGAGCATTTCATTTTCCTTTCTTCTTCTTTTGAACGTTGAAATAAAAAAACGTACTTGTACATGGACGTGAAGTTCTATCTACATTCTTTTTAAATTATTTTAAAGCCTCTTGATAATTCCTGAACTGTTATTGAGTATTGCATCACTGAGTATTTATCGCTTCCAATTTTTCTAGGAACAAGCAATTATGATTTGATAAACAATGATTTAACAAATGGTCCAACTTATACAAAACTAGCCGGTAGGCTCGCTTTGCTTGCCTTCTCTGTCTAGCCAGGAGGCTCCTCCCCCTGGACCCCCGACAGTATCAGCAGTGTCAGTAAGACAAACAGGCTCACTTTGCTCGCCTGCAAATCCTCTGTCAGTGTAATCTGAGACAAACGCTCACCTGCAAATTCTTTCGGTTAATCGTTTTGAATTATAGTTGTTCTATTACCTCAGCTTAACCTGGGTATAAGCTTTGAACGTGCTGTATTTAGTTCAGTAGTTTCCGTCAAATAAGCAAATTTGCATATTACAAACATTGGAAAACATTATTACAGGCGAGCCTCGGAAGAGTTTTGAAATTTGGACCTGTTAACCAAATTTCAACATTTTTTGCCAATGGTTCTATGGAAAAAGTGCACTTCTGAACTAAAGGCTGAAGCAATAATTAAAATGGATGAATTATCAGAGTTGTTGTTACGTAGAAACGGATCATTCAAATACAAGGTCGAAATGCAACGATATCAATATTAGTTGAAGATGTAACAAAAGCACATTTATAATTATGTTTCTGCTGAATTTATCGTACAGGATATTCGATTAAAACTAATCATCTTTATGAGTGAATCTTTTTGTATTTTAAGGAGTATCTATCAAAATGACAGATAATTAGAAAGATGAAAGATAAGAAAGATAGAAATTATGTAGGAATAGGATGAAAGAACAGTAGAACGCCGATTATCTGAAGTATAATTGGGACCGGATCAATTCGGATAAGCGGAAATTCGTATAATTGGACGTTGAGTTGTATTAAAGAAAAACAATTTGTTAAACTCGGAATAAATTATTACATTTGAAAAGTACAGTGCCGATTCGGATAATTGGCAATTCGGTTAATCAGCCTTCTACTGTACTGTATACGAAACTTTCAAGAATTTAGCGAGAGTAGTGTGAACTAAAATAATTAAAATAGGAGGAAGAAGAAGAAAAAAGAAGAAGAAGAGGAGGAAGAGAAGAGGAAAAAGGAGTAGAAGAAAAAAAGAAGAAGAAGATGATGATGATGATGATGATGATGATGAAGAAAAATAAGAAAAAAAAGCAATGGAAAGAGCTGAGGAGGAAAAAATAATAAAGTATATTAAGTGTAGAGTGTAGAGAATTATTGATGATGAGGGTAAGGAAGAGTAAGCAGAGTGAAGGAAGAGAATGAATAAAGAAAGAATGAATGAATAAGTAGTATTGAAAATGAAAACGTCGGTGGAAGAGAGAAAAAGAATGTAGCAGGTGGTAGGTCTCAAAGGATATTCTACAACTTTATGAAATATAAGACAGATAAAATTATTGTTCAATACAAACAATAGTTTATTCATGCCGGACACATGCTACCATAATAGAATATTGCCTAGCAGGTAGAAGGTACAGTCTGCACCAAAATTCTAACTGGTTGTATTTGCGAAAGTGCAACAGCACTAAGACGGTTTGCTGAGTAACGGTCTTGGCTTCAGCACGAGTCGACAAACTAAGACTGATTCGTTTCTATACAGAACCGACAAGGTTGGACAGCGTCAAACCAAACCTGAAAATCAGGCTCCAACCTCGTCGGTGTCTCACTTAGGTAGTGCCCCCTCAAAAGCCTATATATTTGGAATGTTTGGGTTTACCAGTCAGTCGTACTCGAACATTCAAACGTGTGTGTCAGTTCTATTGTGTCAGTTGACAAGCCGGACGTTGTATATATAGACACTCTATAGTTATATTCATTCTGTCAGTTCTTATTTCTTCTTAGTGTAATGTGATAAAGACTGTTCATCTTTTCTTATTCAGTGCATTCTTAACTTAGTGTAATTTGTATTGTGAAACGTTATAAACTCTTGTGCTATCTTCTGTTCCGTTATAGTTTATCTTCTTCCAGTGTGTTATAGCAGTGTAATTAATAAAGTTAATCAGTATAAATTGCCTCAAGTCTTTTATTATAGTAGAAACCCGTAACAATTGGTGTCAGAAGTTTGGATGTAGCTATTGATTGAGGCAATTTTATAAACTTGTACCTTTATAAACAGAACTATTATTTTTAATTGTGTGAACATCTTTGTGTGTGAACTTTATTCTCCAAGAGTGAACGTTAGTCTTCTGTATACATAATTGTGAACTGTGTAATATTTCTGGAACGTGAACTGAAATGGCAGGGAAAGGTGTGAAGCTCACCAGTTTAAAAGTAAATCAACTGAAGCAAGAGCTGGAGGAGCAAGAACTGGATACAAATGGGGTAAAATCTGTCTTACAAGATAGACTCCAGGAAGCACTGCTGGCCGAGGGTCAGGACCCAGATACCTATGTGTTTGAAACAGATTTGGGAGCTCTGGTGAGTACATTGGAGAGTAAATTTGAAGTGGTTGAAAGTAAAATAGAAGAAAATAAAACATCATTGGAGAGTAAATTTCAATTGGTTGAAAGTAAAATGGAAGAAAAAAAGTCAGCTTTGACAAATTTGGAGAATAAAATAGAAGAAAATAAAACATCATTGGAGAGTAAATTTGAATCTATGAAAGAAACATTTGAAAGAAAACTACAAGAAAATATTAAAATTTTGGAAGATAAATTTGAAACAAAACTTAAAAGCATGGAAGATAAATTTGATAAGAAGATTAAAGAGCTGCAAAATAATAACACTAGTGGAGCAAGAGCAACCTTGGAGGTGGATGATAATGCTTATCTAATTGAAAAGGATACTTCAGTAAATAACTGCAATGTGCCTATTACCATGCCAAATTATCATGGTGGACTACCAACATTTGATGGAAAGACTCCATGGGAAGATTACCGTACCTTGTTAGATGTGTATGCAGATATACAGGGTGTTTCAGGAGGAATGTGCAATACTTCTCAGGCTGATTTCTTACCCCAAGTAGACAAAAAAGTTCCATGGGACCATCCCCCAAAAACGCTTTGTTACCGAGATAACAATGGTGGAAAATTGAGATTTTTAAAAATATATCAATTTTTCTAATTTTTTAGAGGCTTTAGCAAGGTTCTAAAATGATAAATTCCTATGTAAAATTAGCTGAGAAATTCAATGAAATCAGTTCCAAGTTTGTAACTTCAACGGTTATTGAGATAATTGGGAAAAATATGCTAGAAAACGCTATTTTTCAACAATAGGGGTTATAACTGGATAAGGAATCATAAAATTGTACTTTTTTATTAATGGAAGTTGGAGAGAGTCAGATTCTAAAGAAAAAGTTAAATGACAGCGACTGTGTAAATCTTACCAAAACCTCAGAAATAGCGATCAAAAATCGCAAAATCGCTACTAAACACAAATTTATCCCTTGTGCTATGTTTTGTCAATTTTGCGATTTTTGGTCGCCATTTCTAAGATTTGGGTAAGATTTACACAATCGCCGCCATTTAACTTTTTCTTTAGAAATCCGACTCTCTTCAACTTCCATTAATAAAAAATACAATTTTATGATTCCTTATCCTGTTATAACCCTTATTGTTGAAAAATGGCGTTTTCTAGCATATTTTTCCCAATTATCTCAATAACCGTTGAAGTTACAAACTTGAAACTGGTTTCATTGAATTCCTCAGCTAATTTTGCATAAGATTTGACTATTTTAGAACCTTACTAAGGCCTCTAAAAAATTAGAAAAATTAATATATTTTGAAAAATCTCAATTTTCCGCCATTGTTATCTTGGTAACAAAGCGTTTTTGGGGGATGGTCCCATGGAACTTTTTTGTCTACTTGGTGTAAGGAATCAGCCTGAGAAGTATTGCACATTCCTCCTGAAACACCCTGTATATGGATGGACACCTGCAGCAAAGGCTGATAATTTGTGCCTATCACTTTGGGGAGATGCACTGTCAGTACTCCAGACAATTCCAAAGTCTGACAGAGGAAACATTGGTGAACTGTTGAAGCATATGGAAATGAGATTTGGCCACCAACACATGTATCAACTACACCGTTCAGAATTGAGGAACAGAATCCAGAAGCCAAATGAGTCACTTCAGGAATTTGAAGCTGACATAGCTTGCTTGGTGAGGATTGCCTACCCAGCATCAGGGGATGATGAAATGAAGGAGAGTATGGCAGTTGATAGATTCCTGGATGGTCTACGTGAGCCAGAAACCCAACAAGCTGTTAAACTGGCTCGTCCTCAGACCCTCAGTGAGGCATTAACTCAGGCCCTGGAATTTGAAGCTGTGACACAATCTGTGAGGAGCCATGCATGTGTTCACTCAGTATCAGGGGAAGATAGCCATGAGGAGCTGGTGGAGGAAATAACAAAGAGGATTTTGGAGAAACTCATGACTGCAAAGAAGGAGATAAGGTGTTGAGAGGTAAGGCTGTGGAGAGAGGGGTCATCTACAAAACAAATGCCCAAAGAAGTCAATGTCTGACAAGAAGCAGGAAGGGAAGGAAGCAGTTGCTAACAGGATAACTGTAGCTACAGGCAAACCTGGGGAGGACTTGGAACAAGAAGACTACACCAGCAAGCTCCGGAAGCAGATGGATGAGATTCATGCAACCGTTTGCACCAACATCCAGAAAACCAGTGACATGATGAAGCAGCGCTATGACATCAAGGCCAATCATGGAGGATACCAGGCTGGTGACATGGTATGGTTGTACAATCCTCAACGACGTTGTGGATACTCTCCCAAGTTGCAAACCTCCTGGGATGGACCTTACAAAGTGGTCACAAGGATCAACAATGTGGTCTACAGGATCAAGAAACCAAGAGGTACTCCACACATTTTTCACTTCAACTGACTGGTGCCTTATCATGGAGACAATGCTGCAAGGGGAGTTCAAGAAGTCAAGGCTCTTCATCCTGCCATCTCTGATTTTGAAGGATTCATGGCCAACCTAGGGATATCACTGGAAGAAGGAAATGTCACCATCAGTCACCAGGACTTATTCACCCTACCAAAGAGCTATGCCTTGGCACATTGCATCACTAGGAATGTGGGAGCTTCAAGAGGAATTGCTACAGTATTCAGGACAAAGTTTGGAAGATTGGATGAATTGAATCTCCAGAATCCAGCTGTGGGGAAAGCACTCCATCTTCAGGATCAGAATCAACATCTGTTCTATTTGGTGACAAGAGACCAACCCCAGCAGTAGTCAACATATCAGGCTTTGTGGCAAAGTCTGATGCATCTACAAACTCACCTTCAATTCCTGGGAGTGAAGCAGCTTGGAATCCCAAGACTGGGCTGTGGCTATAACGGATTGGACTGGAAGATTATGAGACCAATGATTGGAAGAATTTTCAAGGACACTGGAATCAACGTCACCTGTTGTGTCTTCAACCCATGGGCGGTTACACAAGTTGATCCATTGGTGCCAGCTTCTACTGTTTGCACTTCCAAGATGGATCTGGACTGTTCTGGGACAGAACAGTTTTAAGGAGGGGCAGTGTTACGGAATTCAACAGTGTCTGATGGCCTTGAGATAGTAGGATGACAAGGATGGACAAGGCGGGGATGGGGAGGCTTTGTGTCAACAAACAAGCACATTGTTTTGTAAACAAAGCTGTATCTAGAACTCTCTCGAAGTGACAATGCCAGAACCTTCTAGCATTCTCTTGTTTTTTCTCAGAAGCCTATATATTCGGAATGTTTGGGTTTACCAGTCAGTTGTGCTTAAACATTCAAACGTGTGTCAGTTCTATTGTGTCAGTATAACTCTATAGTTATATTCATTCTGTCAGTTCTTATTTCTTCTTAGTGTAACGTGATAAAGACTGTTCATCTTTTCTTATTCAGTGCATTCTTAACTTAGTGTAATTTGTATTGTGAAAAGTTATAAACTCTTGTACTATCTTCTGTTCCATTACAGTTTATCTTCTTCCAGTGTGTTATAGCAGTGTAATTAATAAAGTTAATCAGTATAAATTGCCTCAAGTCTTTTATTATAGTGGAAACCCGTAACACTATATTGACTAAGCTGGAGTTATTTCTCAATCTTGAAAGAATGTATTGTTTGCTTGGACAGACTATATGTAAGGCGGATTTGACTAAGCTATATAATAATTCTAGAGTGTTTAATCTAATGTTCAGTTTCTGTATGGTAGTAAGTTAGGTAGGTAGTTAGGTACCAATAAGTAAGGTACCATAACATTATATCAGTGAGAGAGCCTCATCAAAGACTATTTAAGAGACCATCAGGAGCCCCAAAGCGAATCTCCGTTTAAATTTGGAGGAATTGAAAGAAAACAGTCTATGATAACAATATACAGTTTTATTTTTGAAAAATCATTCAACAACCAACCACTTTTGAAACTTGAAGGGAAACCATAGCAGTAACTGCATTATATTTTCAAGTACATTATTACTTAACATTGGGTTCATTATACTAAAAGTATTAGCTTACAATAAACCAACAGAATATTATGATATTTTTTTCTTAAAATTTGTTCAAGCTTAAAGCAATAACTTCGGTTATTTTGGAAGTGTATTGCTGGACAGCAATCACTATAAAAATGAGATCAAAACAAAATTTATAAAATTCAACAGTCTTATGGTCTATAAGCTATATTATTCTTCAATGGGATGAGTGATAATTATATTTATCCATTAATTCCATCATGAAGTTATAAAATATATTATGTTTCCTAAAATGGGTACGGTAACGAGATAATTATTTGTATAAAGCTCAATATCAATCATACCAGACTTCCAGATTATAATGTTATCATCAAGAGATATTAGTTCAGAGAATAAAATTTATTCTCATGATTTTAATTGATTTTATGATCATGCATGTAGATTCCAAGAATACTTTTCAAGCATGAAAATAAATGTAGGCTAATGTTTATGGATTATTGAGAACTTGGATCATCAATAATTATTTGATATGCTATGGAAATACCTTGCTATTATTCAGACCTTATTGTTTCTCAATTATAATTATAGTTAGTGTAGTATATATTATATTGTGACTACGTTCCTTTCCGCCCAGATTAGTGACAAGCTACAAGAAATCTGTGTTCTCGATAACTTGAAACATAATTACTCTCATTCGATTCAAGTGTTTTATGGTAGATGCTGCATTTTATTTTAGAACTAATGGAGCGTTATAATTTTTGAAAATAAAACAATATAAATAAATATTACTTGACAGAATGAAAACACCATCTTTACTACAATAAAAATTCTAAAAACGTTAATGTTAATATCAGACTTATTTCACATATTTACACACTGGAGAAATTATATTTACAGATATATAACAAAAATTTCAATGATTAAAATTCATAAAAAATTTAATTTTCAATGAATTGGCACTTTTTATAAAAGTTTGTTCTATATTGATTGTAGTTGAACATTAGGCTAGTTACATTCATTTTTGAGAATTTCAAATAAAATTGTTGAACTTCTCGCTTGTCGTTTTTCAGAATATAAAATACTGTAGGCTACTACTGTACTAAAAAACTCATCGCTCTCCAATTGATTTCATTCCCATTATCAGTCTCTACTTTGCTTCTATTACAAAATATTGTAAAAATGGAATAATTCCTGTCCTCAAATAAAAATATTTATGGCCAACAACTCAATAATCTCATCAATTCCAATATCTAGTATTGAAGCTTGATTTTATTGATAATACTCCAATACATAGAGCTTTGAGCTTACAGTTATGTGAATAGTAATTAAGAATTAATTAAGTTGAATATATTTCAATGAGAAAAGACCTCTACAAATATTTTTGTATATTAATGAATAAGGAAGAATATTTTTATTGTTTAATATGGCAATAATAATCATACGGTTCAAATTTACTACTTATAATACTGAGCATTTTGAATATTAAAGGTAGATAATTTTTTTATTTTACTACTGTTCTATAGCTAATTTTTATTGTCAGATGTTTATGAATTATTGTACTGGTTGTTATTCTATTGTATAATATTCAAGGCTCATTTAAAATACATAGATGTAATGTGAATATTTAAGCAAGAAGTTATTTTGATGATATTACTTTCTAAGTTGGTGTGATGTCACCTTGAAGCTTTCCAATGACATGCTTGACCCATCCTTTCGAGGCACATGTATTTTCAATGACTGTTGATGCAACCGAGCTTGAATCGCCCTCGTCAGCTTCGCTTTTCGAAGGAGTATTCATTGCAAGCGGTTTGCTGACTAAATCACTAGTTGGCGATTTCGGCAAGTTCCAAACGGGTTTCAAATTGGTTGGTTTCGCAGGAACAGGAGGTGGTACTTTAGCAATTCTGGTTGCAACCTTCAATTGGGGTTCAAATCCATCGTCGGGGTCGCTGAATACGGCACTGTCCCTGTACATCTCTCCATCCATGTTAGACTCCATCGCTTCGAAGCTCCGCTCGTAGAAACTGTCGGCAGAGCCATCGCTTTCAATTGTCTCTTCTTTTTTCGGAGATGAGACCACCGAGGATGATGTTTGGCGCGTTGAATTTGAAGCCACACTCCCGCCGTAACCAGATGTTCTATCTCCATCGCTCGACGATGTGAGATTTGAGACGAGTGATAGAACCGAGTATGGTCTGATACCCAACAGGCTAGCAGCTTTCTTCGATGGAGTGATTGATGGAAATAGCACTCGCGGATCAGCATAATCAGAGCCCTGAGCAATCCTTGCGCCGAGCCTCGAGCTGCCCTGCTTGTAAGTTGGAAGTTCACTTCCTTCTTCCTTGCGGCTCTTTAGCTTTGCCAAGACCTGCATTAATCGGCCTCTTTTCTCCAGTTCAGTCTCATCCAGCATTTCCGAGCTGACCCTCAAGCTGGCCAATTTACTACTGACACTGGATATAACATGTTTGAGAGCAGCTTTTGTGACTCCTGGCCTGTAAATTTTGTACTCGGGATGAACGTCGAGGTTCTGCATGCTGACAGTGTAGTCGGTTGTGCTGTCATCCTCGGTAGTATAGTCGACTTGGCCGGAGGCGGGAGCTGGGTACCTGTGTCTCCAGCCGTCCTTGTCCTCTTCCATGTACCTGTTCATTTGTTCCAAATTGAGGTCTTGTGCCTTGTCTGAAGCTATTGTTACAGGGCGTTCGGGTGTGGACCGCCACTCGGGGCAGTGTACCAGGGGGAAGCTGCGGGGAAGGGAGCCAGACTTCTTGCTGGTGGGGCTGGCCACTGCTAGATGCTCGTGCTGCTGCCGCAGCCAGACAGCTGGCGAGGTGGGTGATAGGCGCAGCATACTGCAGCCAACCACTGACTCATCTGGTGAACTGTTCTGGCTCGAAAATGACTGCGATCGTTTCAAGGTGCTCTTGTTCTCTTTCAATAAGCGTACGCCTTGCCATACGTGCTGTAGGTTCTCGTACTCTGTTCGCTGACCCAGGTTCTCTTGATCAGACCAACAGCTTCGTAGAGATCTGCAAAATTTCAAAGAACGGTTATGAATTTTAATTGAAATATAACTTACGTTCATGTATTACAATGTTAAGTACCTATTCGATGTAAAGACAGTGCTGTTTTTTCCAATTTCAGGTAGATGAAAGGTCCACAAGTCCAAAGAGTCCTCGATACACAATTTTTTCCAAATAAATTATCTGATAAATTTGGTACATTGATTCATTTGGTTTCTCATCCTACATTACTCCTAATTCAAAAATTTCAACATATTTTTTCTGGATCAAATATTGTTGAGTGAAGTGCTGCGAAAGTACATATTATATTATATAACCTAGTTTCAGACTTATAAAAATTTGGTGAAAGACTTTTACTCATTAGTCCATATCCAAAATAAAATCTATATCAATTCCTGTCAAATAAATTAATACCTCAGACTGATATCATATTTCCAAGTTATAGAGCGGAAAAGGAGGAAAATCTTCTATAGGCCTATATCAATCTGAAACTCTATGAACTTTAATTTGTTCAATCAACTGTAATGTCAGTGGATGAGTGACAAGAAAGTTTTAAAAAATCAAAATTCAAAAACTGTGCTGCAACAATATTTCATGAGTAGGCTGCATTAATTTGTGTGTTTAATTTGTAAATTAGTAGAATTTACTCTCTTAATTGATTAAAATCGATGCCGCATAATCTCAAGATGTAACTTATTCATGAATGTTTTGATAATTATTAAGGAATCATTTTGATTTGAATTGATCATAATCTATGCTATTTTCATAAATTCCTTGATCAATGATATAAATTAAAAAACACAGAAAAAATTATAATAAATGATTCTCACCTATTGAATTTGTGACTTCTGAAAGATGATCGTATAATGGCGGGATCCTCTTCCTCATCACTGGTCTCGGTCACTGGACCGCGGCGCTTCCACATGCGCTGTTTTCTCAGCACGCGCTGAAATTCGCGGTTCTGGTTCAGAAGCTGACTGATCATCTCTTCGATGGTCCTCTTCTTCTTCACGGATTGAGGCTTCTCTGTACTCAGATCGGTCTCAGATATGTGCAGTTCGACTGGTGTCATGTTGCAACGATTGATGAAACAATTGGGCTCAGACTTACGACGAATGGTTCCACACCGATCCTATTTGAAACAATAGACAGAATAGTTGGAAATAATATTGCAATTATTATTCATTATTTATTGTTACGATTGCGACTTGTTAGCAATAAGTGTTCTAAGCAAAGGAGATGATGAAAGTTCACATTAAAATTTTCACTTTGAAATACACTTTTCAATCTAAAAACATTTGAATGATCACAATAAAGATCTAATCAAAAACACCAAATAAAAATGTACGAAATCGGTGCAAATCAATTTTCTGAAACATATTTGACAATGCTACTCCCATTAAAATTGTCATAAGCTTCTCCAGAATTATTGTTCATGAAACACAATTAGACGAATCATTTAATAACGGGAAGATATATGTCAACGAACACCTAACTGTCGATAATAAGATATTGCTTGGGGTTGCAAACTATGTCAAACAGAATAAGCTAGCGTTCGCATGGGTACGAAATGGCAAGATCATTCGTGAGAAAAACCGCTGCTGATGGTCCCATCAGGAGAATATTGGATCCAGTTGATTTGGACAGTGAATGGTGAATTAGACTGTTTGAACTGTAAGTCACAAAGTATTTTCATTTATTGCCTTTTCTAAAAACATTAAAAATATCATGGAGATCGAGAATATTATTATCTATTTATCTATTACTAAAAAGACATTAATATAATCATGTATCATGAGTGTAAAGAGAGTTTAATTTTTACCATATTTCATTATTATTAGCTATAAGATTTAATAATAATAGTAAAAATAAATAATTTAATATCAACAGAATAGTCATGATACAATAGTAGTTTATGCAACGGTTGTATAATGAGAGACTTTAACGCACGAGTCAGATGTAAGTTAGAGCACGAGCAGCGAGCGATATTCGAGGGCGCTCTGCACCTGGTTGCCACAATATTCCTTCCTATTTAATAAAAAACTATATTGATTTTATTATTGCTCCATTATGTCATACCATCAACCGTAGCTTTGCAACTGGTATTTTTCCCGATGTATTCAAATTGGCGAAAGTTATCCCTCTGTATAAGTCTGTGAGGAGGGAGATATAAACAATTTTCGACCCATATCCTTACTGAGTGTAGTCTCTAAAGTGGTCGAAATAGTAGTTTATGCAACGGTTGTATAATGGAAGCCTTTATAGCATGAGGTGAGATGTAAGTTAGAGCCACGAGCGGAGCGAGTGCTCTAAATATCTCACAAATGCTATAAAGGCCTAATACAACCGTTGCATACACTATTTTATCTACGACACCAGTGTAGTTATCAGTATCAGACCAGTATCAAGCTATAGACCACCAGTATCAAGCTATCTGTAAGTGTATGCTATTATAAAAATCAACATACCATCGTTTATTTAACTTCTTTTGTCTTCATCCTACTTGAACTGTTATGATAATCAACTTATTACTTGTTAAATATGTTAAAAATAACATATCAGTCAGAACCACAAAACGCATTCAACAAGCAACAAAATCGTGAGTGTTGTTGTAAAAGTGAAAGTTATTAACATATTCACTAACAAAGTTAAAAGTATATTTAACTATTTAAACTTTGGACTATTTAAATTAGTTAAATATTCAAATACATAAATTGAAATATTGACGAAAAGTATTGGTAGGCTACTCAATCCCAGTCGCAGTTTTGATTTTGAGGTTAGTTGAACACTGTTTACTTTTTATCACCTGATTTCAAAACGAAACAAGGAATGTATCATAAAGTGGAATTTGGACTGTATTGTAAAGTTCCTCCTGTATCGAAAAACGTTCATTACAACACGGTTCTGAGATTCAGTTTTGAAATGGTAGTCATTACGATTTCAATTGTAAAACTGAAATAGGAATTTTTCAATACGCCCGTAGATAAAATGATTTAAAAAACAGCTCGTTCAATACTTGAAAACAAATAATTTATTAACTGACTGTCAATTTGGCTTCAGAGATGACTGCACTCCGCTGTTTTTACCAATTGAGCAATTACTTGAGGGCAGGAATAAACGAAAATAAATATATTCTTCTATTGTTTGTGGATTTGGCGAAAGCCTTTGATTCAATAAGCCTTTGACCGCAAAATATTATTAGAAAAATTAAAATTCATGGGTGTTTCAGGAGTATCCCACAATTGGATTGATAGTTATTTGACAGATTGCAGGCAGGTCGTGAACATCCCTGATCTCTACTCCTCAGGCAATACTACTGACACAATAAATAATTTTGAAAATAACTTGTGTAGAAATGTTAGTGGTATAAATAGCAATATTCAAAATATTGATTACGGAGAAGTTAAAGGCAGCACACTGGGCCCGGTATTATTTCTTCTCTATATTTATGATATTATCAAGTGTAACATCTCAGGTGAGATGCTTCTATTTGCCGATGATACAGCAGTATACTTTGAAGTGGATAGCTGGGAAAACGTTTAACGGGTTGCCTCCAAAGACGTGATAACACTTAAAAATTGGTTCAACTCTAATATTCTTAGCATGAATATAAAAAAGACAAAAATTCTGCCTAATTTTCTTCATAAGAATAGAACCCCTCCAGAACATCTCAGGCTTAGATTACACACATGTGGCGAAGCATGGAATGAGGAGTGTGACTGTCAAATCATTGAATCAGTAAGCGAATTCAAATACCTTGGTATACTCATTGATAATGGTCTGACTTGGTCTTCACATATAGTATATCTAAAAAAGAAACTTAGAAAACTAATTTATGTATTCTCTAAACTACATGGAATTTTAAATATTAAAGATTTGAGGACAGTTTATCACGCCTATGTGCAGTCAATTCTGTCATATGGAATTATTGCCTGGGGGGGTGCATATGTCACATTGATTAATAAGCTTTCAGTAAGTCAAAAATCCATAATCAAGGCCGGTTTGGGCCTGGCTAGAACTTATTCTTCAAATCGTCTTTTTCTTCTTTTTAATGTTCTAACCATAAAAAACTTTTTATTAAATCTGTTCTATATTATGCTTACAAGAACAAAATTTTATTCAACAATGCCCCACATCATCCTTACCCTACGAGAGGCTCTCTTCTCCACCAGTCTGGTCTTGAACGTAATTCACGCGTGGCATGTGACAGGAATGTTACACATTTTATTCATGTCATTTTAAGAAATGCGCCTCCAAACATCAGTCAGCCAGGGAACTGCTCCTTACAAATGTATAAGAGAGCGCTTCAATCGTGGTTGACCTCATTGAATGAGGACGATTGTATAACTCTCCTCAGATCGATATACTCTTGGAAATTACATAATATTTCATTCAATCAGATTGTGTGTATGTGTGTGTGTGTTTGTGCGTTTTTTTTTTGTTTTTTTGCATGCGGTGTCTGTGTCCCCCTCCTGTATGCGTGTGGATGGATGTGTGCAGTTTTAGTTATTACTTTGCCTAATATTTTTCTTACATTCTTCTAATTTTGGTTACTATATTATTTTTGAGATTTCTTACAAAATTCATTTTCATAAGTATTAAGAGTTTTATTTCTCAGAATAAAGATTATTCTTAATCTTTAAGAATTAAGATTCTTATCCTTTGTTTTTTTAAGATTTACTTTAAACATTTATTTAAGATTTTTACTTGTTGAGTTTTTACTATGCATAGAAGTACATTCAAGTTTTCTCTTAAAATCAAATTCTTACTTTTCATCTTACAAAAATTTGAAGCTTTTTTATCAATTTTTACACACTTATTTTATTTTTATGTGAACTCACGACTCACAAACAAACCTAACGGTTCACGTGAGCGTTTTGTTTCATAGTTGTAAACTTATTTATAATTTCTTATTTTGTATGCTGTGTATTTTACATTGTATGCTTATATCTGTATTGAAACGAATAAATTCAATTCAATTCAACATTTCAATAAAAATTCATCAATCAATCTGTGCAATATACTGCAAAAACTATTTTTGTACTTCACTGAATATCAATCATATCATACCGTACATTGAATATACAATATAAGAAAAAAGGAATAAAACGCGATTTTTTAATTGGCTGATAATTGCACGTTTCTAGTTCAATAGTGTATATCCACATCATTCTCAAATAAAATTAAGATGAAAATTCTATTTTACCGTTTGGAATTTTGAGATTGTAACAATCGAATATTTTTGGAAATACGAGCAGCGATGTTTGTTCACTTGAACACTTACCACGGGTTTTTCGGGTGAGACTAGTTCTTCATTTTCACTATTCTGCCTACTCCGCCTCAATTTCTGTTGACCGATCTAGAAGACAGAAATTAATCATTATCTCAATGAACAGAAATTAATCTAATTAACCAATTCAGATTTCAAAGCAGTTTGGAAAACAGAATTTCTCCAAAATATACTGAATTTTTTGTTTTAAACTAGAATATTTTATAAGATTAATTCTCTATTCTAAATAGCATTCAAATAAAGATTGGATTTGAAACATCGATGTCATCAACATCATAATCTATTCAATCATGCAAATATGTATATAGGTACATACAACAAGCCTGAAAGTGCTATTCTACTACCAATCCATAATTTAGTACTGAAAAAACCATACAAATGTGGTAGATATGAAAAATGTTTGAAAAGTAGTAGCTTATAATACTGCAGTGGGGAAGGCTCTTCTAGAATTACTTCATGCTATAAATTAATGGTTATATGCATAATTTCCATCAAAATTCTAGTTATCTTGTTACTGAACACTAATTAGCTATTATATGACCATCGAATTTATATAGGTAATGATTCAATAATAACCATAATTTGTTTTGATTGTAATTTTTTATGATTAACCTACTTAATGATTATCCTAACCTAACAATCCGTAACAATGTTGAATTGTTGCTGTTGCCAGAATTATTCGTATGATTTTAGTACGTGTAAAAAACTGTGTGTACCTTGGCTGGTACAACGCCTGACTCAGATTTTCTCGTTCTAACTCGTAATCTCGCTCGAAGTCCAGCTTCAGATTTTCTCCTTTCTCTTTGTCTTTCCAGGTATTCAGGAGCAGAATGTTGTCTTTTTGGAGTTCCTTTCTCTGCTAGTATTTCATCTGAGAACAGAGAAACATAATAATAAGAGAACACAGTATTAGTAGATGATTTTAATTTATAAAATGGATATAAAGCTGGATGCTAGTGGACGGCCAACTGCCGAACGACAAAATTATGTCCCATAAGAACAATTTTTATCAATCTCTTCGAGCAGATAGCGCCGTTATTTATTGACAGAATTTCACGTTATTTGTGTCATTGGAAAGAGAATAAAATTCTCCAGGGGCGTGACTTTTTACTTTTTTGATTTCAAGTTTATTCAAATAATTAATGTATGATTAATTACCTATAGAAGTATTGAACTCTAATTATTGAAATAAACTTAAAATCGAAAAAGTAAAAATTCACGCCTCCGGAGAATTCAATTCTCTTTCCAATGACACAAAGAACGTGGAATTCCCTTCATGAATAACTGCACTATCTGCTCCAAGAGATTGATAAAAAGTACATTATTCTTATGAGACATGATTTTGCCGTTCTGCAGTTGGCCGTCCACTACCACCCACCCTTAATAACAAATGAAAATAATTTCTATTAAGATTGTTTGAGAAACCTTTCTCAATGCAATCGAATGGCGTTTATTTTTATTCTCTCTATATAATTATATTAAATAAGTCATTAATTGTGTATCACGTTTAATTTTGGTCCTAATCTTTATAAAACTCAAAGGTAACAAAACATAAGGCGGAGAAAGAAAAATAAGAATTTGAACACAAAGCCGAAGTTTTAATCACTCTGTACCTTTAATCAGAACCTATAAGTAAGCTACATATTCATTGAAATTACATTAAAATACATAACTATTAGCATACGCATGTTTAATAAAGAAAAAAAATAAGGTGCATTCAGTTTTCAGGGAGGACAGATCAGCTTACAAAAATTTACAGCCTGAAAAATAAAAAATTAAGTTGTAGATATTCAGTAGGGTAGTTAGGCCTACTTACCATCTGTCCTATTCTGTCCCAACTGCATCACAAGCTGTCGAGCGTGGGATGGTATAACAGCATTGTAATTCTCTAATATCACCCTCTTCAGCTGCAAGGTCCACTCTCTCTTTTGTTCTAAACTTCTAGCCTGGAAATAAAATTCCGAGAATTGAGTCATTAAAAATATTCATTCAATATTAAGCAGAAATATTAATTCAAAATCTATACGAATATTTGTCAGTTTTTTTATAATTCATCTAAAAATAGCTAACACAAAGTTTAATATAGAAGTTGTCTTTAATTAGAAGCTGTGTTTTGAAAACTTTAATTAAGCCTATTTTTATTTTCATGAGTAATAACTGAAAAAGTACTGATAGTTTTCACAAATCAATAAAAAAACCTTTAGTTTTCAATTTATTATTGTACTTATAATTGAATAATATTGGGCCATACTCTTATATCAAGTTGGGAAATTCCACTATTTCAGAACACAATTTACTAGAGTTTATTTTGAAATTTTCAAATTTGAATTAAAAGTAAGAAATTCTAGATGGAGAATTCGACGATTGATGAAGTAATATCACAACGAAGCAGTTGGATATGGTTCAATAGTTCAAGTACTATATTAAAAATTTGAGATCTCATATATGTATGTCTTCAATATATACAATTATTGAATACAATTAAAATGGAAGAACTCATTCCAATGCATATTTTTCATACTTTTCCGCCATTAATTTACTAGAGAGGAAAAATGTATATTTTTCTCAAACTCACCTGAAGAGTATATTGAAGTCTAGGATTGTCGAAAGGAATCACATGGAAGCTGAGTGGCTCACCAGGGACGCTTTCGATCAGCATCAAATTTGAACACTGCAGAAACACAGAATAAATTCAAAATCAAAACCTTTTCAACATGAATACGTACATTACATTAACAAACTATCCACTTGATACTCCAACTCGACGAGTGGCTAGAAGGAGACATTCTATAGATAATGTAAATTATTTGGAGTAAAATCATAACACACAATCAGTAATAGTATATTTCGTACCTAGGGCCGAAAATGTGCGTTTACCGGCTCGAAATCGGTTTTCAAGTCCAAGGCCGTAGGCCGAGGACTAGAAAAGATTGAGAGATGGAATATTACATTTTCGACCCGTGGTGTCGATCTTTATTTTTCGGCACACAACATCAATGCGAAGAAAACAAAATAAAAAAGTAGTTAATCAGTTCCAAGAACATCTAGACCAGTAACCTTATTATGCTATCTTCGCCTATACTGAATTTGGAGTAGGTACCATCTGCTTGCTATTGAAACTTCGCGTCAATAGTTTATTGATTTACTGACTGAATATTACTTTATAAGTGTATTCGATTTTCTTAGTCCTGAAACGTTTAAGCCCAAGATAATTTTTGTACGATCATGCTAAATTGTACAATATCAATTCAAAGTTGTTAATTTTCGACTGATATTGGCTAACAGAAAAGCTTAGTCTAGTTGCATTATCACCCGCTAGATGGTGCTGGCTAACCTGCTAGACGAAGTAGCATAAAGTCTGACAACAATAATTTTGTTCAAACATGGATTTCACGTTCATCATTATTCAATAGTTAATCAATACAAACATTTTTAATCTTATCAAAGTTGAAGTATCAGTTATTGAAGCAGTTTTCCTTTATTGTTCAACTACTGATTGATGTGAAAACTTTCAACGTTCAGTTCTCTTGACAAGGGATCTCACCAATCAAAATAACAGATGAGAGTCTACCTTTACATCGAAATACCAATAAGTCGACATCGACTCGCGAAACAGCTGACATTTGATGCAAACCCGGATGCTACCTATTGATTGACCAACCCTTAAATCGACAACGACCTTCAGTCAGCTTACATTCAAGGTTATTTTACCGCCCTAGGGCCGAAAAAGGCATTTTCCCGGCGAGTTGCTGGCGACCTCGCCTGAAAACGAGCGTTTTTGGCCTCTGTATGATGCATGTAAAACGGATCATTTCATATAGTGGAGCCGCGAACAGAAGAGCCTTTGGCAACATGGATGTCATTCACTGCTGCCAGCAGTCCAAATGAAAATTGTTCTACTCTCACCATCTGTCACAATTAAAATATTATTAAATATATTTAATAAAATATATAATATATTCTTGAATTAAATATATTTCTATTTGTGGACTCAATATGATTATGATTTCCCTGCAACACAATATTTCATATTATTATTCCAGTATGGTACTTCTGTGCGGGGTCTGTGCTCTCTGGTGGTGAAAATTATACTTTGATTTGTAAACATTCATGTTTAGTTTTTGTGGCTAAACACCGCTCATGGCCAACAGATTGTTATGAAAACAAACTGGGAAAGAATTGAAATTAAATAAAAATGCAGTAGACCATAATAGGCTAGGTACTAATATTCATTCATACATTTCTTCATATTATGCTTGTTTTAAAACCATTCCATTCCAACAAACTGCTAACAATCTACCCATTTGAGGTTACCGTAAAGCTCAGTACATAAATTATAAAAATGTCTCGAGGGAATGTTTTTGTAGTCAGCTGATTTATGAGACACGGCCCTGTTCTGTAGATTATGTATTGTAGGTCATGGCAAAGACTACAAAATCATATTGGCAGTTGCAATGTGTGCTTTGTTGATTCAGCCTCTTATTGGAACTATAATTTAGTGTAAAAGCGTTAGGTTGGCTGAAGTGATACTTCCCCAGAAATTATAGTTCTGCACATGCGTAGTTACACTCTCACTTCCCTCCGCCATCTTGCCAAAGGCTCTTCTATTCGCGGCACCACTATACCAGTGTGGCGAAAAAATGTTTTATGCATGATAATTCGTTCAATAACTGATAGCATCGGATTCAGAAAGAATTAATTGTTGAAATTTCAAATGAGATAATTCTTCACCATTAAGTTTAGAACAATATGATCGAATAGAATTGATGATTCAGGATTATAAAAGAAAATCTATTCCTCTCAAGAATAAACAGAATTATTATGAATATGAGTAAAGTATAAGTTAGCACGTTAGACTAATTATATCCAAGTTGAAGCAAGGCAGTATTGAATTGAGAAGTTATTATCTATCTTCTCTTATTTATTTAGTTGACAAAGATCGAATAGGTTGGCAGCAACTCTCCACAATTTTCTGTCATTCTCTTAAGCTGGTGGTAGGTGGCGAATTTCAAATCCTATATCAGTTATTCGATGTATTCCAATTCCGGTCTTAGCCTTTCGTGCATTCACAGTGAAATATGTGGGTTTTGTGTCTCCAGTCATAAAGAAATAAATATCGACCACAAATAAAATTAAAATAGGGGTCCGTTGAAGATTGTCAAAATTCAAGCCATAAGTAATTTCAGATCTCACCGTTATATGCGCTTTGTAGCCAAGAATGCCAGCCTCCTTCTTTTTGGTGATCAAGAGCATCTGATCGAATAAGAAAGCATGCCTTAAAGCTTTTGCCCCAGCCATCCGGAAAGTTCCTTCAGCACAAAGTTCACCAAATGTCGTTAGGTCCTCTCCCTGCAACAAACGATAAAATTTCTTATTAAATAATCACTGCTAAAGCATTAATCATTTTTAAATATGAATGAAAGAATTCTAGACGAATTTCCTTGATTGAATGAAATTGATTGATCAATATTCTCATGGTTCGAAATAAATCACTCAGATATTTTATTTATTAGTTTCAAATAAATACTTTATTAATTATATTGGGAGTTCGGTGTTCTAAGAAATTTTTCAATTGAGTAACGATTGTTTATAAATAATTATAATTCTCAAGATTCATACTTCAAGCAATATCAAAAGCTGTTACAATTCACTAGACTTTCTAATATTGGAGATCTGGAATTCTGGAACGATAAAAAATTAGATATAGTTTTTTGTGGAACATAAAAAACTATGACATGGTATTCCAAAGAAACACAATCCCCTAATTTAGAGGGTGAAACTCATAATTAATTGAATCCTTCAACCAAGGGATTATATTTTTCATTCTCTATTTACCATGAACATGGAAATTATTATTCTTTTTGAGGAGAAGAGATATAGGTCATTCAATTGGAAAAATCAAGAAGCTTGTTAGAAATTTACATTTTTGCAATGAGATAAAGAGGTCTAATATCTATGAAAATATTCTTTTGTAGGCCTAGGCCTACAGGTAATATAATTGTAACAGAATGTTATGGCTGTGCAAACACGTGAATCTGCTTAAGCATTCCAAATTCTTGAAAAAAATCAAGTTTCATTACCTGCCAATCAAGAAGGAGACTTTGAATTTCCTGTACTCGAACAGCATGCTCATGCTTGCGCTTCATGTCGTTGATGTGATGA
Organism: Sogatella furcifera; assembly: GCA_017141385.1. Classification (NCBI taxonomy): domain Eukaryota; kingdom Metazoa; phylum Arthropoda; class Insecta; order Hemiptera; family Delphacidae; genus Sogatella; species Sogatella furcifera. The sequence continues at coordinate 21,713,111 of CM029547.1, read as the reverse complement.
GCGATCGCAGTCATCGTTGACAATGCATCTAGTATGTCTCCATATCCAGGAGCTTCAGGTGAATATTGTTTCACAATATTCTGTGAAAAAAATGTTGATAAATTATAAGATAATACAGTAAAAGTATTTCAGTAGGAGAATATAGTAATAAAAATAAAATGAATACGTGTAAAAAATTATACAGAACCTCTAGTGATGACGGATAAAGGAATATTTTTAAAAACTACATAATATTTCATATTTTCAATATCTACAATTTCATAATCCAAATTATCAAATTTCACTCATACACTGTTTTTGAATGGAAGCTTTTTAGTTAATTTTCATCAGTTCAAGGGAAGAGCGGAGTTCTTGAGACTACACACAGGCCATGCAAGATCTTTCCTATTACATATTATAACAATAAGAATTTAGTTTAGCACTGTGATTATAATATTGCATTATTAGTAAATAAAATATTACTTTCTAATGTAATGTATATTTATTGTGAAATAAAAGACACTTTGATTTGATTTTTGACATAAACTGAAAAAACATTAGGCCAATCCATAGTATAGAAGGGTATCCATAGAATAGAAAGGGCATCTGTTTCATAAGTTATTTATCAATGTTTGTCATCGATGAACAAATTTATACTTGATGGGACGAAACCTTCCTCAGAATAGGTGAGTCCCACTAGTCAGAATTAAAGTACATTAAAAATATATTTCTATCTTTCTTCCATAGTCAGTTTTATAATTCAAAGTTAAAACGAGTAGCGCCTAATTTTGGTTGACAGTTATTCACAATAAGAGTAGACCTAGCTCATTAGAATGATATACGCAGTTGACGGAAATCTACACTTACTTGAAGCAATAGATGATACTTGAGTATCCTCTGAACAGGCTTTAGAAGGTAGGATCCAAGAGGTAAAGTGTGTTGAAGAGCTGCTTGCCGCTCCCGAAAAAGTCTCACTGTGCTTTCTTGACGCATGAGCTCAGTTAAAACACTCACCGTTCTACAATAAAACAATATTAATAAATTAATTTGAAAATATATATAACCCTCAACACAATATTGATCAATTATTATTTTTAATAACTTACCCTCAACTAGTCGAAAAAATAACTGCCGCATAGGCCTTCAATGAAATCCCACATGAGTTCCTGTGATATTATATTGAAGAGCAGTATATAGGTTACTTAGAGCTCTCTATGAAACAAGATTTATTCAGTTGTTATATAGAGAACATTAAAATTTCATACCAAATGATGTGTTATGTTATGATTCATGTTGGGAAGCTTTGATTATTTATAATTATAAGAAACGTATTTTTTGTGGCGCTTTATCATTGTATAGTTAAACATGAATGGTAATTTTAATCCAATGTGATCTGTAAAATCATGATATACTGGCAGTGGCTTTAAAAAGATCGATAAGGCATTAAATCAGCGAAATCTGAGACTGATAAGGCTCCTTGGACTCGGTCCCATTTGGACCGCTAACAGCCACTCCTGTCTCTCGGAGGAGACGTAAAGCCGTTGGTCCTGATTGCCTCAAAAACAGTCATCATCTCTCATCACCACCTCTCTCATCACCCACGCACATGCTTAAAGAACATGTGGGCATCACCTTCAGAGAACTCAAGCACCTATATCAATCTTGAACACTGTTCGAGATTTTTCAAGAATTTTCATAAAATTCATAATGATACACTTTTAGGCCTAAATCCAACTTAATTGGAATCCAACAATTTTCATGAAAAAGATAATCATATTTTTTCATAGAAATTTGTGACTTACCTTGGATAATTGGTACAATAGTCAGTATAGATTGCAAAGCCAGAGTTGTTGTTAACAAAGCACTTCGCTACTCGAACCGGATTCAATCCACATTGCTCAAGCTGACTTAGAAACGCCCTGAAACAAAAGCAATATTTACATTCTATAATTAATCAAAAATAAAATATTTTAATAAAAATGAAAAAATAGGATGAAAAGCAACTAGGCAGTGAGTCAAATCCACTGTCAAAATAGGACAATGAACTTCCATTCAAGTTGAAATGTGGTGTCCCAACAAAAAAAAATGATAGAAATCATTATTACTTCTTGATTAAGCTTGGGTGAGAACGATTTATGAAAATGTTTAACCATTTTACACGTGAACAGAAAATAAAATACCGTACAGTCAATGCTTCGCGCATTTGGAGCTGAAAAGTAAAAATCTGTTCATTTGAGGCTATAAAGAGTGCATTTGAAGATGTCACGCCATGATTTATGAATGCGACTGATAGAAGTCAATGTGATAACAACCGACAAAACAAAATTAAAGGTGGCAGGATGATTCAACGGCTCGCTTTTGAGCATTGGTTGAGTTATTCGACTATATTACTCTCATAGTGACATCTTTTCTGAATAAATACTGGACACATTTCCATGAATGTGATTCTATAAAACTATCAGTTGAAAGTCTAGAACGAGATGTGAGTATTACCGAGGATACTTGGTTGAGATCCTCTCAAAAAGATAACAAACATCAAACATATCAATTTAGAATTATACACCACTTTTTCAATTTCTCTACAGTCTACACATAGGCTAATAGAAAAAACTCCACAGTGTAATTTATTACAAAATTCTGAATTGTTAAGGATTGAAAGATTATTAGAATTTTATCAGAGTATCAAAGATATAAATTACCTGTTGAAATGGAAAATGTCTCGTATGTTGTTGAATAAATCAGCCAATTGTGATTTGGTGACTGCACAATCAGGACTGCTTTCCCACCTCTCCAGATAGCCCTGAAAAAGTCCACAAAAATTATATGGACTCATTATCTAATTATGAAAAATAAGAGGAATTGAACCAACTACATTTAGATCAATTGCAAAACAATGGAATAATAAATATTTAATACTGTACCTTATTATATGGTATACTTATTATACAGGGTGTTTCAGGAGGAATGTGCAATAGTTCTCTGGCTGATTCCTTACACCAAGTAGACAAAAACGTTCCATGGGACCAACGCCCAAAAACGCTTTGTTACTTAGCTAACAATGGTGGAAAATTGAGATTTTTCAAAATAATATATTAATTTTCCTAATTTTTTAGAGGCGTTAGTGAGGTTCTAAATATGCAATTCCTATGTAAAATTAGCTGAGGAATTCAATGAAACCAGTTCCAAGTTTGTGACTTCAACAGTTATTGAGATAATTGAAAAATATGCTATAAAACGCCATTTTTTCAACAATAAGGGTTATAAGAGGATAAAGAATCATAAAATTGTATTTTTTATTAATGGAAGTTGAAGAGAGTCGGATTCTAAAGAAAAAGTTGAATGGCGGCGATTGTGTAAATCTTACCCAAATCTCAGTAATGGCGATCAAAAATCGCAAAATTGAGAAAACATAGCACAAGTGATGAATTTGTGTTTACTAGCGATTCTGCGTTTTTTTATCGCCATTACTGAGATTTGGGTAAGATTTACACAATCGCCGCCATTTAATTTTTTCTTCAGAATCCGACTCTCTTCAACTTCCATTAATAAAAAATACAATTTTATGATTCCTTATCCAGTTATAACCCTTATTGTTGAAAAAATGGCGTTTTATAGCATATTTTCCCAATTATCTCAATAACCGTTAAAGTTACAAACTTGGAACTGGTTTCATTGAATTCCTCAGCTAATTTTACATAGGAATTGACCATTTTAGAACCTCACTAGAGCCTCTAAAAGATTAGAAAAATTAATATATTTTGAAAAATCTCAATTTTCCGCCATTGTTATCTCAGTAACAAAGCGTTTTTGGGGGTTGGTGCTATGGAACTTTTTTGTCCATTTGGTGTAAGGAATCAGCCTGAGAAGTAAACCTGCAGCAAACCAGCAAACACAAAGGTGTTGGACTAGTGGAAGGAAGTTGTAATTTGATTGTTTTATTGCTTGGGATTTAACTGATAACAAATAAAATGTCATTTCATATTACAAAATTTTAAAGGAAAAAAATTATCCATAAAATAATTATATTTGGTGGCCACATTTATATTTCATCAGTATATATTTATTAGTAAATTTTTGAAAATAATTGGTGGCTGGCCAGGCTGGCGAAGCACTAATATAGGCCTATTATCAATTTCAGTGCATTTTTGTATTTTTCAGCCTGCATCACTGCATTGAAGTTAAAAATTGACCTGTTTATGTTTAGTTTGTACATTGTAATGGGTTAGAGCAAAACTTACAACAATGACTTGCTGGAGGTCGGATACGTAGACGCCCTCGGTCTCGAGAATTTCCATGAGGACGCGGTCCATGTAGCTGAGATGGGGATCGAAGTACCTCGGCCTCGGATAGGGAGGTGATGGCGAACTGATGTACGAGCACGGACTGCACACACCACTGTCGCCAGACACTGGAATAGTACAACATATTAGCAATGGCAATTAGGGTACTTAATATAGAGTCGATAGTCAATAACATTAGCCACTCCAGCCAAAATTGGATTAAAAGGTTTGAAATATTTTTTTTAATAAAATGAAAAAAAATCTGAAAATTCACATAGCTTATTGGAAAGTGAATATGAAGCGAACTACAAATGTGTTTATTCTGTTTATACTTCTGCTGCTACTTTTTTTACTTATACCAAGGGAATTGGTAAAAGAAACCAACAGATTTTTTTCAAGTCACAATTCATTCATTCATTACCGGTATTGGCGGTATTCATTTATTAAAGTACAAATATACGAAATAAGGAAGTAAAAACAGGCAATCGCCCAAAACTTCTTCAATTATTAATTTAATCACATTATAAATTGTCCAAATATGTAAATTATTTATTTCCATAATATGTGTAAATTCCCTTGTTTTTAGTGATGTTTTTTTTACCATGGATTTAAAAGGTAAAAGCAGACTTTATCAATTCCATTCGTTCCATGTTCAATCCATTCAAGTTATTATTGTAATATTGATATAAGAAACTTCATTAATATAAGAAGCCAATATTAATGTAATAAACATGTATTCTATTCATGTGACTCAATAAAATAAGTTTGCTCCTACGTATAGCGTTATGCTTTTTTGATTATTCGTCCACAAATAAATATACCTCCTTTGCACATTATGCCGTCAAAAATTCTTGAAGAATTGGGGTTTGTCACTTCTAAATACCAATCTTTCACTGAAACACACCACTTCAATTTTTTTAATGAGAGTCATTCACAGCTTCTCTGAATATTTAGTACTCTTGCTGATGGATAGCACGACTGTATACTAGGCTATTCGATCAGTCACATCCACATGATCTTGTTCAATTACTGTAAACAGCACTGACCTAACCGGCGCTGCTGCTGTAATGAGCACAATACTAGTTATTACTCAACTTCTCAACAATTTGTGTCTTCCGATTTCCGCTATCCCATTTGATCAATGTTAATTTACATTCATGAATAATGTAAACACTGTCAAATGACAATTGCATGTTGCAATGCGACAGTGTGGATAACACATCATTAGTGCGCAGAGGGGCGGGTGCGGCACGACACGACACAACACCGATTAGGAATCTGTCGACGGACGCTTGATGACTGCATCTGTGAACGCGCGTCTGACCGCTTTCTTCGCGGGAGCCCGACGTCCTGGCGTCATCTCAGCTGGCGTCTCTCATCTGCTGGCTACTTGCGATTTGCGAAACGCCGCAAATAACTTACAACTCACTAATAATTATTAGGTACTTGCCGACTTGAGGGAAAGTTCAGTGACGACTAGTTGAGTCGGATAGAAATCTTTCAAATAAATTCAATTTCTTGTTTGGTTCAACATTCAGATCAACAGAAGTTGATAGACTAGATATAGCTGAGATCAAGGGAAACTATGGTGGAAATTGGTTTCTTGGAAATAATTTCGTTTCACTTTCATATTTAAAGCAATGAGTATTCAAACCAATAATTTATTCTGGTATTATCCAATTCCACTGATTCTAGGCACTTTTGCAATGATTCATTTTATAATATCTAATAGCAAGAGTGCGAATTGTATTCTATGAAATTTTCTTTATAAAGAAAATCAATATGAAATTTTTACTGTTTCAGTTATCGGTTTACTGCTAGTTGGTTATATTTATATTGAGCCTACCGTGATGGTAGATATTAAATTGATAGTAGGATGTCTCCGAAACAATTATTAAGATGATACCGTAAAGTTATGTGAAATTTGAAAAAATCACACAAAACAAGTAAGTTACCATTAAAAATATATCAATCGTAATAGTGAAAATAACGTGTTCTGTTTGGTTCATTTCATTCGAAAAAATCCACTATTGGTCTTGCCCTGAAAAAAGTCACTACAAATCAACCAATAACTTGATTGTTTTGAAAATTGGAGTGTATAATATCCTTATTATGCCCTATTTATATATGTACAGATTCTTGTTAACACGATAAGTCCCGAAGGGCTTGTCGGAGACCGACCAAATTTTGCACAAAAATCATTAGTCCTAATATCTCGGTCAAGTTCGTTAACCAGCCAAATTGGTCCAAGGAAAGGGGTGAAATTAGTGGATGAAAATTTAGAAAAAAATCACTACAAATCAACCAATAACTTGATTGTTTTGAAAATTGGTGTGTATAATACCCTTATTATGCCCTACAATTTGAGTCATTAACGAAAAAAATCCAATCAAAAATGGCGGAGAAAATGGCGAATAATATGCCGAAAATTGTGTTTTTTATGGGTTTTTCGAAAACGGCACCTTTGAATTCATACCCTGAATAGCTCACTATAAGTCATATGATTCGAGCCATCATAGAATTTGAAATGCACTCTTTCCGACCGCCAGCTGCCGGAGCGAAATTTTTCATTGATTAGAATTTATAATACCTACATTTAGTAGACATCAATTTGTTAGTAGGATGTCTCCAAAAGAATTAATAATTAGGTACTATGATAATAGGCCTATGATTATATATTTGAAAAACCCACACTTAATTTCAAGTGAAACTACAATGTGAGTTGAAATCTTTATTGTTTCAGTTCACGATGCTGTGATAGATGATGAGTTAGCTATGCTGCTGTGATATAATTAGTTTATTCCATCAAGATTCAAGTTGAGATAAAAAGCATCACAAGAGCATGAATAATTTTATTCTTACAAAACTTGACTACAATTGAGACTTCATTTGGTATTAGTCCGGCGAAAATGTATTAAAGCAAATTGGGCCTCTCAATTAACTTGTAAACCTCAATAAAAATATCTTACACCATTTCTGAACTTTGTCCTCATCAGATCTTACCCCTTGTGTTTTATTTGCTGTTTGTCTTATAATATTAGCTTATTAACCTGGTTACAGCTGTGTGCTCTTGTTCATTGATTGGAATTTATTATACACACGAACAGGTCTGAAATTATTGCTATTGCCAACAAGTTGGCCAAACTGTGATGAATGAATAAACGTTTTAAAATGTATCACTCAAAATTAGCACACTATTTAGTTGAAGTGAAAATGAAAAAATATGTAACTCAGCATGATTATTCAAATATTGTTTTGTATTTTTTGACCGAACAACTGAAATATTGTCATAAATAATTAAATATTCATCAATAGTAAACTATAATAATAATAAAGTGACGATAATTAATTATTATCAATACGGTAGTTTTAAAATTTTATAACAGTGTTAATACGTTTATTTTTCATCGATATAATCTTAATTTTTTTATTTTGTTTGATAAGGTTTATTTATTGGCTGAACTGTTCAGCTAATAGTCTCCCTGTTCATCTTGTAATAGTTCATCTTATAATCTACAGAATTTTGGTTGAGCATCGCCATATAGATCATCTGAACCCAGGGCCCGGTTCACGAAAATCGCTTTTTCTGAACAATAATTACAAATAATAGAGCTGATAAATCAAGTAGGCTAGAGGTAAGAGCCGCTACAGAAATTATGTTCTTAATTGGACAGGCAAGTGGAATTAATGCAATGAATTATCTCATAAATTTCAGAAAAAACAAGTTGCTGAAGGGAGGTCCACGGCAATTATAATTTTGAAAGACTTGTTAATAAATATGATTAATGTGATCCTTGCAGTCTCTCCATTGATAGTAATTACCGATTTTTACCAATAAATTACTCGAATTACCCACTATAGGCCCACTCACTTCTGCTAATCAAAACTTAAGTTGTGCGGCTAAAGGTCAAAGTTGCAAGTTTAATCCGGAGCTCAATAGACATATTTAAAATGTTTTAATTAATAATTAGTAGCCTATAATTGAAAAATCCTCTTTGTCAGTCTTGTTGAGCGTTTAACAATAAATTTATGTGTGAAATTAGTTTAAAATTGAGATAAGTGAATTGGTTTGTACTAGGTAGATTATTAATAGGTAGCAAAAACAAAGCTCCATTTCTGCAAATTTTAAATAAAAAACTCATCCCAATATAATTTAATTTTTCAAATTTAAGACTGGAAAATGTAAATAAACTTAATTTTCTTTCAACTCAATCTTTCTTTATTCTACAAGCTTACATTTAGCTAAGTTGAGAGCAAACCAGTGTGGAGACATTATAATGAAAAGGGCAAATATTCTTTTTATTACAGTGATAAACGTACCAAAGAGGACCACCAACAAAGTCATGTCTCTTTTCATGACTGCAGTCACGGTATCGAATTACTTATGTTAAAAATCTTCACGTTGAGCATGGAATGATCAAAATAATAATAAAACTTGATGTGTCTTTCAAAAAGTACTAAACATAATTTCAATTACTTACATATCAACCACAAAAATAACTGCACAACAACCACATTTTACAGATATATTATATTAACATATCCAATGTCTTATAGATTGTTGCATGGACACGGAAGGCTATATTATTGTGTAATAATACTCACTGGAAATTAACTTTAAGTCAACATTCGAAATTATTATTCGCATAAGTTATAATAAATTAGTCTGGAGTTCTTTTGATAGCTATTTTTACGAATATTTCTTTTTTACTAACGTTAGGTTGTTAGTCAAAAGAATTTGATTAGGTCAACCAAGGAACATCTATCTCTTCATCAGATCTCTATTGATTATGATAGACTTTAAACTTTTTAATTTTATTAATGTTAGTTATACAATTCTTCTATACTATTTTTGTCACAATCATAAATTAGAAAGACTGCTATTTATACTGGTTAGATGAAGTAATTTTGATAGGAATCAAAAAGCAGTGAAAGCTAGTATTAAAAGTAGTATATGAATCGATATTATATAAGTAGTTTTAAGTAAATATAGTATTTCATTCAATATGATATATTTATTATAGTCAGCTCAAAAGTGAGCCCCCACCCCTGAGAGACTAATGTGTCAAGTAATCAAGTTTAAACTAGTTGATAGAATTTGAACTTATATTGGTAGCTCGATCGAAGAAAAAATATCGATAATCAATAAACTGAATAAGTTATCCGATGAGTAATATAATAGGATTTTCATTTTTATTTGTTTTTTTCTACCTTTACAGAATTTGCTTTCACTTTAAAACTCAAATTCACATGGCATCTCAAATTACTTGCTCAATTTGAAACAGCTCTAATTGATGTTTCAAATAAAACTAATACCGTGTATCACCAGAACGCGAAATTAAAACAGAAAAATTGAAAAGAAATATTTTCATCAAGGATCAGTAGTGTTTGAGCTCACAAAGAGCGTAGGATGAAAGAAAATAAACAGTTTAACAGAGCCAAGGATGTTTATGCAGATTATAACAGTTCATTCATGAAACAGTCCGGCCTCTGTTTCGTTATATACATTACACGGTGCGTGAATATAGATCAAGTCATCGTTGATTACGGAATTCATTCGTAGAACTGCTACTCAAATCTTCATAGACTCCCAGAAGTGATAGAAAATAATATTAATCTACAATAACACCCGTTGAATTGAAAAAGTTGATGAAAAGAGTTTTATTTCAGAGCGAATGACATAAACCACCATTCAATGATAGAGATGATGGATGATCAGTTTACTTTTGAAATGATTTATCACATCTCAGAATAAATCCAATGCCAATAAATTTTCTGTACAGGATAAATAAAAATACAGTATATTGATCTCAAACAATCGTCTTCAAAATCTCCCCCAAAAATATAAGTTATTTATATAGGCGAGAATTACGAGCCTATTCCTTGACAGAAACAGTAAATTCTATCTATAATTCCTCTGTTCCTATTTACAGTACATCCAGCACAGAAATCTTTCATTTGAACTATAACTTACATAAAATTAACATTTTTGTCTGATAGTCACATAAACCAAGTTATTGCCACAATTTGGAACTTCTATTCTTTCTAAATGTAAAACTATGAATATATCCCACTGATTAAAAAAGCTTCCCAACCATAATAATAAACATACAAAAAAGTATGTAGGCCGATACAGTCAACTTATCAACTATTATTTTGAAAAGGTTAATATTTAATCAATTTAATCTTACTCCCACTAGTAGATAAAATGAATCTACAAACAATCAAATTTATTGAGCTGATAAATTGCGAGGATAGGCCTGAGACTTGATTATAGATTGAGAAGAAATTGAAATACTGCGTCGCGTTTTAAAAATTTTCAAGATAAAAATAACCACAGAAATGATTAAAATAAAATAAATTTAATTCCTTATCATTTCAACTCATTATTTTCATTACCGGTATGTACCTAAGTATTCAAGTGATCTACAGTGGATATAGTACCGGTAACTACACAACCCACATAGGACTTGAAACTTTTTATGAAATTATAATTTATTTCTCATGAAGACTTCTTAGTGACCAAGCAGATCAATAACTCCTTAACAAGACCATCCAACCCCATAAAAGGCCCCCCAAGGAACAAGAAGCCATTCATTCATGATCCCTATATGCTATACTATACTATATGTTATATATACTATATTAAATATACGGTATTTCAGAAAATAAATTATTAGAATAGCAAACTATAAGTCATGTCCTGTATCCGGTGGAGATGCAGTAAATTGCTCATGGATTTTATGAGTTTTGTTGAGTGTGTGAAAAATGCGAAGTTAGCTGTGGTTGTGGATGTGGAGTGCACCTTGCCTTGTGCTTTATGATGATTCACCGTTGTTAAAGTCTGTCCAAGCAAAGGAGACATTCTGTCAAGATGGGAAAATGACTCTAGCTCGGTCAGTATTGGTTCAAAACTTACATATATTTGGTCTGAAATTGTATAGCAGAATGATTCCTACAATTTAAGATCAAAATTATAATTTTTAAACCAATATTGATGGAGCTGAAGTCATTTTCTCATCTTGCCAGAATGTCTTCTTTGCTTGGACAGACTAGCTGGTGCCGGGCTCAGTGCAGTATAGTGTATATGGTAGAAGTACTGTAGTCGTGACTGACACTCAACCTGAACCGTTAAAATTAAGTCCGGCCGAAGACGTTCCGACTCATTTGATGCGGCGCGGCGGTCGCCCATTCTTCACTTGCAGTCTTGATTAGTTCCACCATCTGCTAGGCCTTGACCCCTGCATAGGCCAATAGCCAGCACAAATAGTGTTTCTCATTACGTTACTCTGATAGTGTGAACTTGGCGCAATGTAGTTTCCTTTCCTCATTCCCACACATATATGTGCTAGAGTGCTATATTGGCACCGAGTGATGGTGGTTCAGTGTTGTCATGGATTCAAAACTTTGATAAATTCAAAAATTGTTAGGATTTCTCTTCTTCCGATAAAAAACATCATGTGAGGATGGAACGGTACTAAAACTTTAAATACGGTACGGTACTTTCTTTACATGGGCGTATCCAGGCAGGAGCAGGGGGCAGTTGCCCCCCCTAGAAGTTGACAGATTTTTTTGTTATAAAAAAAATAAATCCAAAGCTAAAGTAAATAAAATAAAATTGAATAAATATCATAAAATAAAATAATAAATTATTATTATTATTATTATTATTATTATTATTATCATTAAATTTATTAAATTTACAACTTGATTTCAAAGATTGCGAAGTCATTGACACCGGGCTCAAAACTTCCATTTCAGTCTCCAATCGAATTCTGTATCAGATCATTGATAATTCCTCATCTTCACTCTCCGAACATTCATTGGAAGTCAGATTTTCAAATGAGAATATTCTTGCTTTCTCTCTGACACTTCTTCATCCTTAATAGTTTATAGGGTTAGCCAGTTTAACGGAAAGATTTGAATAAGTCACCGATTCTTTGAGAAAATCAAATCTCATACACTTTTTCTCTAGTTACTCTGTTCGGCGACAAACTCCTAATGTCCCATGAGCGTATTATGGCAGTGGCAGGGGAGGTCAGTTACAGAATATAAATATAGATATTTTTTGCTATTTTCAACTAAATTATGAAGATTTTGAAATCAGAGACTTACAGAAGTCATCTTTCATCTGAATATCCAATTCACCAATTGAATACTGGAGAAGTTAAATGATAATTCCTTATTATGGCTCTCTCAACCAGTCATTGGAAGTCATATTTTCAAATGAGAATACTCTTGCTTTCTCATTTTATTTTCCCCATCCTTTAAATAAAGAGTAACTCTAGAGAATAAAAAAAACATTCTGAGTCTTCCATATGAAATTTTATGAGCTAGAATCCATGACTGTGGGATTGGAGCTGTGGTATAATGTATTTGAAAAAAAATTGAAAAATTTAATGTATTTGAAAATATATGAGTTGAAGGAAATTGAAGTAGCTACACTTTTGGAAAAGGCTAATACTATTTCCAATTACTAGGTATGGTATAGTGTATGGAGGCATTCTAAGGCAAAGGCATTCCAAGTGTTTTCCCATCAACCATCAATCCCATCACAGCAACAGTTAAGAAATCATTTAGTACCCTTCATTGGGTAAAGACAAGGCTCAAGAGCTGAATAGTAGAGGAAAGATTGACGGGGTTGTGCTCAATCAGTTTCAATCGTAAATTTTTGAAGGAAAACAAGGACCAGATTGAAGAGAGAGTATTAAATGAGTTCTCAGCAAATCCATCAATACAAGAATAATTGTAGTTTAACCATATCTATTCAATTTTACCTTGATTTATCTATAAATTTACTGTGGATTTTGTAATTGCTGGAAATGTTTTCAAAACTTTCTTTTGAATCTGGGGTCTTCTGCACTCTACTTTTTCCAATAATCTCATACACAGCTGAATACCCATTCTATAAGCTATGTTATATAGTCCAGTAATAAAATGTTCATGAATTATTTGTGTTAAACTAGTTTGTAACCATAAAAAATAGATGGACTTGAAATTATTGACCCATAAAATAATTTTAACAAATTGTTCTGATTGTATAATAACTAAGAAATTGTTCTTATTTTCTATTTTCATGATAAAATGCGGGGCTTAATTTGTGACGGTACGCACTGGTTACGCCGTACAGGTTCCTCTGAGTACGGTAGCCTACTCACTACTCCTGTAGTAAATCATTTGAATTTTTTATTTAAAAATATGGAAGAATGATGGTAAGAATACTCAACTGAAAGCTTAAAAATAACTCTAAAATGAGTTTTGAGAAGTCGAATTTCCGTTTTTTCAGGGGAGAACCCCCGGACCCCCCTCACCAATTTTCCACCTCTGTACCAGAACTTTTAATTTTACAAATTAAGCACCGAGTAAATATTTTAAATACATATTGTAACTGAACAATATTATGGCTGTCATATCTCCCTCCCCCTCCATCATTGTGTTAGAAGGAGGAAGAAGATCTTCCTGGGAAAATGTCATTACAGGTACCCCCCAGGGATCAAGTCTTTCACCTCTCATTTTTACCATCTATCTCCTTGATATTTCAAAGAATCTACATCATACAAGTTATCATTTATATGCAGATGATTTGCAAATTTACCTTCATTCAAAACTAGATAATGTACTAGAATCTGTAAATAAAATTAACTCAGATATTGAGCGTATAGGAGATTGGTGCAAACAACATGGCCTGATTATAAATTCCAAGAAAACACAATGTCTTTTTATTGGTCACCCTAGACTAGTTAAACAGGAAGATAGAGAAAGGATTCCAAAAATACGAGTTCAGAACGAAATGCTTAACTATGTAGAAGTTGCTAGAAACTTGGGAGTACTTTTTAATGACCAACTATTATGGAATGATCATGTAGCACATGTTACAAAAAGGGTAAACTCCATACTTTACCAGCTAAGTCGGCGAAAACATCTAATTCCGCGTACAGTTCGCACTATGCTCATCAAATCTTTAGTTATCCCAATCATTGACTACTGTGCTCCGGTGTATTGTGATTCACCCCAAGTTCTCTCACATAAAATACAGGTAGTTTTTAATAACTGCATAAGATTTATATTTGATTTAAGATACGATGATCATGTTTCTCCATTATAAAGTTATAAAATTAATAAACCTCTTGAAAATCAATCAAAGACGGGAATACCTGATTTGTTGTTTACTCTACAAAATATTGAAATCTGGAACACCTACATATCTAGCAGAATCATTTTTGTTTATGAGAAATATTCACGGTAGAGCGACAACACAAGGAGAACATACCCTCCAAATCCCTATACACAGAACCACTTTATATAATAATTCATTTTTGATATCTGCAATTTATGCATGGAACCTTCTCCCAATAGAGATTAGAGAGAAAGAAACTCTATAGTCTTTCAAAACATCCTTGAGATCTCGTTTTCAAGATTAATTTGTATATTAATTCATTTCTTTTAATTTCTTTAGCTTTTACAGTTTTTTTATCACATTCTTTTGCTTCAGAAAAGTGCATGTCTGTTAATTATATACAATTTCATGACTATTAGCTAGTCTATAATATTATTTCATGTAATTCTATTATAATATGAGATAATTTTACAATATAATCAAATAAGATTAAGTAGAACAATAATTTTTATTTTAATATAAGCATCTTTGAATTGGTAAGGCTTGACTTGAAAATGTTTTTTTATGATATTTATTACGAAGATGTAGTAAGTTATATGTATGATTTCTTGATGTAATTTTTGCTCTAGCTATGTAAAATAGTATGAATTTCTGTGGATGAGAGTGGAAAAAAAGCTTTTCAGCTTTACTCTTATTCGAAAAATAAATCGATTCATTCATTCATTCATCACTAAAGAGAGAGGGGGAAAAGGGGCAACTTTCTTATATTCTGCAGAAAAAAAACTTGCTTGCCCCCAACCCCCCCCCCCCAGAAAAAATCCTGGATACGCCCTTGTTTCTTTACATACTGTACTTTCAAGTAAGGCATGTCGCTTCAAGTAGCCTATTTTGGTATGCAATTCCTTGTAGGGAAAGGCGAGATTTATTAACAATATTGAGAATATAGGGCGCAAAATATCAAATAAATGCTTCAATATCTTACGGTACACCATTGTACAGAATAAATAGCATTTGTAAGTGATGAACGCACTGCTTAAAAATCATAGTTGAAAAGGGATAGCCAGAGATTCTCTGAACGTCTACAATAGAACTTTTTGGATATTTGAGAGTAATGGCAGTTGAAAATAACCGAATAACATAGGGTACAACAGTTAATTTTAGGAAATTTCAAGCTTCTAGTTTATATTTATCATTATATAATTATAATAGAATGATGTCAACAAACTCTAAAATAATCTATTTGAAACCAAAAGAAATAACGGTGGTATAAAATATTTTAGGAAATTTAGGGTGAATGAGAGGTATGATTCGAATTGATACCAAATGAGTTTCTGAGGCATTGCAGCTTGTAAGTTGGGTACCTAGTGATTTTATTGTAGATCCAAATTTTTCATGTTTTTAATTATTTTTCAAGTTTAAAAATGATTATTCAAATGGATTTTGGACATCGGTATTTATTTTTCTGTCAACCTTCTAAATTCAAAAATCTCTGTGATATTTTGTGAAAATTTAGTGAAAATTTTGTTAAGTGAGTATTGAAAAAGAAGATACCGGTAACCTGAATTTCGACATTTTAATCAAAATCGGAATAGAAGAAGTTTTGGGCTAACGCCTGTTTTTTCTTTCTTTTTATTGTATTTTTTCAATGAAATAAATAAATCAATTGAATCAAACTAATCAAGTTATAGTATCTGAACAGCACTCGATCAAACTGATAGACCGTGTAGCCTATTGCACTCCCAATAAATTTCTGGGAAACTTGATGGTGGTTGAGGTAGAGAAATAATTTATTAGACAGATTAATAGGTACACTAATCTGGGAGTAATGAGCAGTAAACTCAATAAACTCCTCTTGAGAATATTCTATATTCCAAGAGTATTCTTTAGTATTTCCAAGCAGAGAAAACATTCTGGCAAGATAGATATAGATTATAATTATTAGTAAATGTATATATTGAACGTTAATTTCGTTTCATATCTAGATCAAGTGAAAATGAATTGTAGTAGGTTTTTAATACCTTGAGAGGCAGCCGAGCCCTTAGTTCGATGCGGATGACAGGGAGGGTTGCGGCGGCGCTCGGGTTCCGAATCGTCGAGCGACTCGATGGAGGCGAGGTAGGCGCTCGCCTGGGGACCACCGAGGAGCCCCATTCCACCGCCACCGCCGCCACTCTGCACCGAGGAGGATGACGACGAGGAAGAGGACGCCGATGCAATGGAGACGACGGACAACGGACGCTGGGAGGCGGGTGGAGCCGGGGGGCGGGCGCGTGGACGACCAACTAGCGCGTCGTACATACCCAGCAGTGTTGGAACGAGGTCCTCAGCTGTAGTCGTTCCTAGAGTTTCAAAGAAATATTTAAATTAGTTTCCTCAAAAGATTATTTCAATATTTTTTAACATTCATTGACATGCAGGGTATTGGAATTGGAAACAAAATCAAGTGTTGATGAAATAAAATATCTTTATTACCGATAAATCAATTAAAATAGAATAAAAACTTTACAATGAAATCACTCACGTTTTTGTTGCAAAATTTTCATTGTAAAGTTTTTATTTCATTTTAATAATATTTGATCTCAAATAGTAGGCTACACTATTAGAAAAACTGGTTTGAAAAATAATCTAAAATTTTAATTAAAATAGGAGAAAAATTATTGTTACTATTGTTAGAGTTACTAACTCCTTGTGTAGTTTTTGATGGCGCGACAGTTAAACATGACAGCGGATTCCGAACTCTACATCAAAGATGAAAACATAATATTGTTGTTTATATATTTCATGTTCTGTTAATAATACAGTTAGGCTACAAAGAATTTAAATATTTATCATAGCGTAATACTTGATCAGTATATTGAATCATTTATTATATTGAACGGAAAGAAATAATTTTCAATGTTATGAGATGCTAGGAGTAGTAGAACCTAACAATTGAAATATGAGAATTGGTTATCATAATAGTGTAACCAGATCCATAAGAGAGAGGCTGAATCATCTTGGAGAGATAAGACATTGTTCGTCCTCTACTAGAATAATCGATTACTGTACAAAATACAAAAAGTGAGATGACGAGGACTGGAATAAGATGCTTTTCCATAAAGAATAAATAATTATTAGATATATATCAAATCTTAACTCATACCATAGTAAGGTATCAATATTGTCTACGTACAATATTGTACGTCTGTAAGAATTGTTCTGCAAAGGCATGTAATTTTACTCGTTTGTTGAGAATTAAAATCAAATAACATATTTTGAATTTGATATTTTCTAGTATTGAATAATTAATTTTTATGATCCAAAAGATGAATGTGAAATAATACAGACTATTAAACCTTGTTTTAATAAGTTGGATACTATAGGATCTATATACCCAAGCAGAAAATTGTTGATATGATAAATAAATAAATAAATATAATTTTATTGCCATAAAATTCATAGAACATGGACAACGTCAAGATTAACAAATTAAAAATTTAACAAACAATGTTTAGAGCTGATAGCAATGATAGAGCTAAGTCATGGAGATTACTGACCCAAATTCACATGAGAATAAAAAACTTACCAGATGTTGAGGAAAAACTGGAAGGCAATTAATAAAGCAATAAATTGAGGGACGGAAAACCATATTCATGTAGGATACTATTCAGCTTGGATGATCATTGAACAATAATTACCCAATAGCCAGAAAGCATGACGGGCTCGCCCCTGGGAAGAGGAACCCTCATGTGAATCGAATGTACCTCATCAAGCTGAGTTGAAAAGTAACAACATAGGGGTGGAATTATTATCATGGACGAAAACAAAAAGTGGTTTTTGCAATTGTAAGTAGTAAGTAGATCTGTACATGACCAAATAAAAAATTCATTGAAAAAAATTGAACAGAAGAATATTACAGAAAATACTGTCTTGTTTTGAAAATTAATGAAAATCTCACTGGTTGAGTGATCAGTTTCGAGATTTATCTGATACCACAAATCACATATTACTATAAATACCACATTATAGGTCACTTGCAGTAGACCTACTTGTAATAGATGAACAGTTCTTCCATTTTTTCTAAAACTAAACACACAGTATACTAGTATGAATATTTTGGATAAAAAATAAGGATCAATAAAGAATTTAAATATGTTTTAGTAAATAAAAGAGTTTGAATGACAAATGAATGTTAGACAATACTGATACAAATAATGAAATCATAGAGAAGAGTAATTTATAATCCAGAATGGAACGGCCTACATAAAATTATCTTAAATGAGTCTTGTAATGCATTTAATAATATATTTTCACTCATCACTTGAAATAATTTATAGGTAGGTACAGAGAAAGTATGTCCAATGAATAACTTAATGCCTCTACACTCAATCAATTATACAGTCTCTATAATTCGAGGTATAGAATCAAATAATCATTACAAAGTTGTTTCCATATATTTTTTGAAATTCTGGGATGCATGATGTTCGGATCATACACAAATGAACATATATTTGCAAGGATATTTTTATGGAAGTAATAATTCATGCTTGATAGATAAATTGAGTAGAACAGAACAGATTCCCAATTCAAAATTAGGACATCACCAGCAATAATGGAATATTATAGGATAGATATAAAGTCAAGTCTCCTTTGCTTGAAACAGTGTTCAAACCGTTTACAGAATTTTTATGACTGCCGAAAGGATATGACTACCGGGTTATATCCTGTCGACCAACCAAACTTTCCAAAAATAAGCCGGCCGTTTCCTGAAATGTCCGACTATCGACTCCCGGGTGAATACTAATCCGAGGACGCATGTCTCAGCTTAATGTCTTCACCAGACCATCCTTTGAAGTAAAATGAAGATATTCATATCAGGTTTATGGTGTGCAGAACAGATCAGTGACCGGACACTGACAGAGTGCTCCTCTGACCAACAACCAAATAATGGTGGAGCCAAGCGCATTAGCATCTAGTTACTATTCGAGATAGCATCAACTAATGGCCGCAATAACAATTTTGAGAGCCCTTAATATTATTAGTTGGGAATGTATACAACTTAAAAAGATTTTTATGGCGGATGACTTTATGTGAAATCTCAATGGAATAAGCGTAAGAGGAATTTGAAGCTTGATCAGATCACTGTCTTCTCTTAATGATATCGAGCTTTAAATATACTGTATGTATAAGAATGGTACTGATAGTACTGTGGTACTAATGGTACTGTATAGAGATGTGGTACATCAAATGATTGGAATTGAATCATGGGGATATGATAAGTGCCTACTTAATGTCTTGAAAGGACCTAAAATATAATAGAGAAATCAGACATAAGTTCCGATTCTTCGTTCAATTCAGGCCATTTTATTAACGCATATTATGCATACAATCGAAGATATTACAATCGAATTTATATCTTTCTAATATTCAACCTCATGTCTTTGAGTGATAGTTTGAGAATTGAAATTTATTCGATGAATTTATAACCTATACCTTCATAGGTTACCTAGCTTTGTTAACAATAATACTTATAATGAGTATTAGATTAAAGAACATAGAGATTAAGAGTATTAGATTGTATTACATAGTATTAGATTGTATGAGATTAAAGAACATATTAAATTTATTATCACTAAAAAATTGGTGATATTCAATAACATGGTTTGTAAAAAGTTCAATTCTGATCATGAACTTTACTGTTCAATATTATAAGGCGAAGGTTTCGTTCAAATATTGAAAATCAAATTCTAATTGTTAAGGATGAAAAACCAATACCATAGCCTCC
This sequence comes from Sogatella furcifera, assembly GCA_017141385.1. Lineage (NCBI taxonomy): Eukaryota > Metazoa > Arthropoda > Insecta > Hemiptera > Delphacidae > Sogatella > Sogatella furcifera. Next base: position 21,692,971 of record CM029547.1, on the reverse strand, counting down.
TTTAACATTGAAGGAAGCTACTATGCCAATACACAGCTTTATTATTTTCCATGAATTGGGGAATGATCCTGTAATAATTATTCAAATGAACTGAAAACTCTCGTAATCCTTGATATGAAATTTGAAAATAATTATATATTTTTCCAAAGAATAAAAAAGATATCTTGAATTTGGTAGCAAACATGAATGAGATTAGAACAAATGATTGAAACTTTGTAGAAATCAATGAGAACATGAAGCAAAACTAACCTTATAATTCTCATAGTTTTGAATTGAAATAAGAGTTAGCATGTAACTTTTTTTCCATCCATAAGTTGAAATCAATACCACTCTATTTCTAAATCAATATCTATTCTAGAAATCGATAATTACTATTTAGTGAATTGGCATTCCATAAAAATTGAATTTTTTGTGCATTAAAGCATAGAAATAACTCTCCCTTTTCATTCGAATGTCATTTTGCTTGTCAGCTCCATTAAATCCTACTGCCAAGTGTCCCTCCAGGATGGAATGAGTTTGTAACTTTAAATTCAATTTTGATTAGTGAACCATTAGAGTTTTGGTAGTGTACATGTGTGGTCGATTTGCAAGAGTGGTCACATCATTCTGTTACCGTACAGGATTTGATTGACATCTAGAAGAAGGCTCCCGTCGAGAGCTCAAAGATTGATTTAAAATAACATTAAATAATAGGATTTCACTTTCACCGATCTGACCTTAGACCTTTTCTCACTAGTAATACTGTATCTCGTGGAAAATACTGTATGTAACTGTTGAAAATTTTTTGATTAGATGAGAAAATAAATATGATTATTAGTAAGAAAGTAATTGGTTAAAAAATATTCTTATGGCTTTTAATGGTGGGGAGACCCTCACGGGTAGTTCCACCTCGCCAATGTGTCCTTTGCCAGAACCGGTCACCCATCCAAGTGCAATCCACAGTGTTCGTGATTGGTTATCAACATAGTAGTTTAATAGTTTAATTGTGTACCAAAGAAAAACTACTTTAAAATCAAATATCCACAGTTAAAACACGATATTAAGAGCCTCGTGTACATATTGATATTTTATCATTAAATTGATTTAACACTACTATGGGTAGAAATAGAGACTGCATAATCATAAGTATACTGTTTCTGTGGGAAAAATATTGTTTTTCGTAAAATCACAACATGATACCAAAGTCATGTGTACTTCTGTAGTAAAGTATTACATATTATACAACTTCAGTACCCATTCCATACAATTTGTAGTACCCAGTCTAGAAGAAATTTAATGGTTTGTTGCACGATTTTATTATCTCAGGTCAACGCATGTGGTCGTATTGGAGAAAGTTATCTATCATTCATTTCAAAGCCCTATCAATTCAATTAATCTTCAAAAATCAAATTATATCCTTTGGATATTCGATTGAAAACAATGAATCGTAGCTTAATTGATCGGGTCACAATTCACCCATCACAACCAGAATAAAGAATAATATAAATACTTGATGAAATAATGATCAAATAATTCTAAGTAGTACCCACCACTATCGACAACCAGGGTGAATGCATGTCATTTCACATAGAAATTCTCAATAATAAAATACCTGTTCATCTCTCAGATTTATCAAGCTGATGATATCTATAAATTATATTGTTTTGAAAATTACTCTCCTATTTTCCATTCATATTTCCCTACAATATTGTTTTATTATAACTAAATGTTAAAATGTTCTTTTTTCGATACCGCATTTCTACTCATTCATCAATCAGTAATGAATAAATTGATACTTATGTAATGGAAGATTCAACACTTAACAGCCAGCCTAACAGCTAAAACTGTCTTTTTCTATTAAACCTGAATTGTACAAAGTTTTAAACATAATATAGTATCTCTGAGATGTGCAAAGATGTATAGTAATATACTTTCATTTAATGATGTGTAATCAGAGAAGTTATTTTGAAAAATTGTTATTTAAAAAATATTGAGAGTGATTCGACGTCTCTATTCTAATTCAACATTACGAGAATTCATCATTACAATTTATTGTCGGTTACATAATATGTATTCCGACATCTTATTATATTATAAGAAATTTATTTCCTCACTGCACACACAAACCTATGTTGATAATAAGGTGCTCGAACTTGGAAACTATTATAGTTATCTATCAAATGATCACCAACAAACAGGATTGTAATTGAATGTTCCACTCCAGCTGAGTGGGTCATTGCAATGTTTCAGCTAAGAACTTACAATTCAAGAACATCAACCATACAAACTGAAGGTGGAAAGGTTCCTTCCCAAGCGGTGCGCGCAGATGGAACTTTTGATTCAGTGATCCATTAATGAGACTATGCCCATAGATGGCAGCGCAGCAGCAATTTAGCATTAGCCGTGCGGCATGGACAACAGTGGCACAGCTCGAGCATTGCATTGAGCAAGCCGAACGTATTGGCCAATATAGCGTATAGCGCTGGCGGCTCGGCGTCACACGTTCAAAGCGACGACTACATAAACATCCAAGACGCTAGTCGTGCTTTTCTACGCTCATTCCAACGTTTCCAGAAAGTTACAACACGTTGCGGAAAGTTTACAGAAGCAGCCAACAACCGGAGAGACCTAGCCCTAACGTCTGAACAAGTCCTGGCCTAATCTCTAATGAAGACTATCGCTAAATATAGAGGCGTTCTAGTCTCACTTTCCTATAGTATCTCCGAAGGACATCTTCCGCATTCACAGAGACTTCAAACTGGCTCCCAGCAATGCCAAGAGTTATTGACCAGCGTTGTCAATTACTGTTATCTGCTATCCAACAGTTTGACAGAAGATCGAAAAGTTATGGAGAAGCGTTTTATTATATTATCTGATTCTAAAATTTCGTTTCTGTCTCAGTAACAAGCATTTGTAACGCAATCACAAGATTTATCGACGAGGTGCATCTTATTTGATAATAACATGCCTTACATGGAATATTTCTGAACCTCAATTTATTTCTTTTTACATTTTCATTAATCGCGTTGATAGTGAGGAGTGATTAAATAATATTCGAATAAGTTCCTGACTGGATTTATCAGACTTAAGGAGAATAATGAAAGATTAAGAAACAATATATGCTTGTTGATTACATTACCAGTTGTTATCCAATATTACAGCATTTTTCCAAAAACGTACAACCTTTCAATTATAATTCCTTAATCAGTGGCATTCCCCCCCCCCCTCCAATAACATGCACAATTGCACAATTCATAATAAGATGACAAAATTTTTCTCAAGTGTGCTTTGTTCAGATTATAGTGCTGATGCTGAACCATGGGAGACATGCTCTCAGTTTCAGTTTGTACCTAGATATAACTGATATGGCCTCAAAGATACGCCCACAGAACGAATCCTGATCACCGGGTCTGGGATCACCGGATGAAGCCCAATAAAATGACAAGCCGATGGTCGAGTCAATTAAACAGTACATGTAACGGTATTAGTAAGACGTCTTCATTTAATCCAGTATCATTATTTTGTATTTCAAATGCTATGAGTCCAATCTGGAAAAGTTGAATTATTCTAATTATATTGTTTTCAGGAGCTATTAGAAGGGTTCAATGAAATTTATAGCTAACTAATGATGATAAGTCAGTAGAATTTGAAATAGCGTGACAGATGGATTGAGAAAAAGGATTAAAAAATTAATTTAACGAACAGATGGTCAGGAGAACTTGTCTGCCGCTGAGAAAATAAAACAGGGCGGCGCGGTAAGTGTGTATGATATGATGAAATAAAGAAATCTTGTTGAGGATTCGTTACAACAAGGATAGAGCCAACGGTAAAGGTAGACGAAGGAGAGAGTCAGTGGCAAAATAAATGAAATCTAAATGGAGCGGAGTTTGAAGACATAGGTGTCTATAAAAGAGAACGAGGAAGATGATCCAGTACGAGTGAGAAAATGAGTTGTTTCGTCTGAAGCAGTGGAAATGATTAGGCGACTGCACATAAGCGGAGCAAACTTGAGTAATTCAAGTAGTTTTGTGCACTTGAAATATTTCAACCTCCACAAAATTCATGAGGATTGGAATTTCTTTAACAAAATTCTGTTTCTTTAACTAATTAAGTTTTTGAAAAGTTGATAAGCTCTACTCAATTGTAAGAATGAAGTTCACAAAATAAAATGTATTTGTAATAGATGAGGGTATATAAATCGCTAGCAATGAAATTGAATTGATCAGATTGTTCGGTTAAAACTTTTTTGCATATTCTCTAATGAAAGAGATTTTAAGAGACAAGATTCCATGTTAGGTGAAGGTTGCCGAGCCGTGACCAACATTTGATAAGCTTGATCTAAAAAATGTATTCGCTTCAAGAAGCCACCAGGTATGCTCCACTCGCTATCTCCCGCTGATTGCAAAAATACTGCACTTTCGATATAATAAAATATAATCAACAGAAGTGACCACATGGCCAGATCCGAGAAAGGCATTGCAACAAAGATTATTGAATCAAAGTAATTTATGTATCGGAGTCAACACTACATGCAAAGTCTTATTACTCTACTTTCCTAATGCCTCAGACTTCATTACTAGACCATTGCAGCAATATGCAATTAAATAATTCTATTCCTCAGCTTCATTACCACGTTTGAATGCTACCGCATGAATATGAATCAGGGGAAATAAGAAAGAGAAAATAGTGAACAGATAATGTTTGATTTTGATGAAATCGCTTCCATGCAGTCTTCTATGAGAAAAAGTTGTGATTCATACTTTATGTTGCACATTTTTCATGTAGTGAATTTCATATTGATGATTGAATGTGTCCTGATCCTGAATGACTTCTAACGTATCCTGCTTCTGGTACAGCATTTGGAGCCAAACCGTTATAAGATAAATGTTTCTTCAAATACTTGATTCGCATAAAACTCTCTCATAGAACTGTAGAACAGTTCCCAGAAATATTCAACAAACTTCAATTAATTATACATTATAAATAAATTAAACATTTCAATAAGACACACAATATTTTCCCCAAAAAAACTCAATTTGAATTTACATTTAAAATTAATTGACTGAATAGATACAGTCAAATGCATAATGCATAATCTAACACTAAACTCTATGCAAGTCTCTCTATTTAATTCAAAGTTTTAAATCATGAAGTCATATTATTATTACCTCAGGAAATTTCATAAGAGCTCAATTTTATTTGGAAAGATGATAAGTTGTCATTTCATGTAACTTTATCCTTAAATGTAAATCCTACGCTTTAATTCCATTCTGCAAGATGGGCACGACGAACATTGTCTGCATTCAGATAAAGATGACATTTCGAGTATGCGATTTGCTGAAGCAGAAAACAGCAGAAAGAAGGAATATAAGAGGGAGTTGGGAGAGGGCAATGTCAAACACCCTAACAATCCGCAATGCGGAGCAGCCAGTACTTAACTGCAATTCCAGATCCTCCGGCAATCGAGATTCCTACATCTACACACTCACTGTCCATGTTCTGATTCTTTGTATGTATTGAAAAAGAGAAGTGTTTTGTAGATCAATAACAACGGTGGTAACGTACATAGGATTAAAGATTCAGTTGATCGTTGAATAATAATATAGTCAAATTCATTGTTTAAAATAGAAAAATTCCAAACATTTTAAAAATATACAGTAGGTTTTTTAAATATGATTACAATAATTAGAAACATTGTAGGCCTATGCTCAAATCCAAGAGAGAATGAGTAGGTTTTGAACCTTGAATGCTATTTTATTTTTCAATAAACAGTTCTCACTATTTAATACATTTTTACTGTAATATTTAATGTCATCATTATATTCAACGTCATAAAAATGATATGATTGTGCAAAAACAAAGTAATAGGCGCAGCATATTTAGAGACAAAGTAAATTATTAATTTCGTTTTCTAATAATAAGTCAATCATTAGCTGGCAAACTTACATGCATTAACAATCCTCAAAAATGACTCAAAAGCATCTCCTTTAGCACCTTCAGTCTCCATCCACCCAACACATTTTCTACTGATTTTCTATGAGTTTAGAAACACTGGTTGTAAACAAAATAAACCACCTGTCATCAGATGTTAGCACAGATTTCAAGAGTGTTTTGCAGAAAATAATAGTTCTTCAGGAAAAAACCGACAACGACCACCTTCACCATACAAGTAAGTCAAGAGCCAGACAACTTTCCACAGCGGGGAAGACTAGCGAGCGGAGAAAACAAGTCTATGTAGGTGAGTGTAGTGGTCAACGAACTAAACCACGCGGTGCGCTTATCCAGGAGCACGATCACCGGCAAAAGTGAACTAAGAAAAAGAAAGAGAAGAAAGATGGAAAGAAAAGACAAGGGGGTGTCGCCGCGGGAGGCTGCTAAATCCACAGAGACCGATCTCGCTAAACAGCGATATGCAATCAGTAGAGGACCAGCTGAAGATTCCATCACCGGTATGATGGGAGCAAGGACGAGCACCTTGCCAAAAGACAACCCCTCCCCCACCCTACCCTACCCTTCATCACACGGCAAGGTGATTGCCCTCACCTCACACACTTGGCAAACTTACTTCTATTTTTCACGTTTCCTTTCAACTTTTTCAAACAGCTGCATTTTTGCTTATTACTACAACTACAGGTAGAGGTAGCCGTTTGTTGTAATTGTTGGCTACTTAAGCGTCTAGTTGCAGTTGTGTTCTTGTGCTTTGGGAGAGAAGGATGCTTTATATGTTTAATTTTTCTCAACCTACAATGCAAGAATGAGCTTGAATTGAATTTGAAATAAAAAACAGTCTCTCCACAGTTTAGCTATTGGATAACCATTTGAAAATATTTCATTAAATGAAGAGTTTCTCTTCAAAATACAATGTTGACTGAATGTAGGATGAAGAAATCACTTTGAGGAGATTATAAGCTTAGCATACATCTTACATCATTATGCAGTACTAGACATATTCCAATAAAGATTCAGTGAATGCCTGAAGAATTCAGAGGTTAGCCTTGTGAGTCCGGCTTTTACCTTATAAGAGTTTAATTGTGGAATTTCAATATTGAGATCTCTGATATGAATTGGACAATCGATGCCTATTTTGGTGTTCACTTACGTAAGAAACAAGGTACTTTATCAAAGCAAGGAAGTTCGAGCACACATATTTTCGTAATTGAAGAACAGGTATGGATTTTCAAAATCATTAGATAGTTTAAAGCAGAAATTATCCATCAAATAATCCACGGTTAATCTGCTTTCAGCTCATAATTGGTTAAACTGAGCTTTATGAGTTTTCAATGATCTTAAAAATTGATACCTTTCATTAGGATCCAGAAGAAAGTATCGATCTGTTCATCACGTGTAATACAAAAATTCAAATTATACAAGGAAATATTATGTACAATAATGAATATTATGGTCTTTTGAAAATTCTAGACTTCTTGTCTTCCAAGAAGCCATGGAATTATTTATAGCAATACTCAATTTTTTATTAATATACTGTATTATATCATTAGTTCATTAATAATCTGCACAACAATGAAATTTCGAAATAAGTGTTGCTAACTGGTAGTCTGTCAGTCGCATGAGTTACTTTGATTACCTGTCATCATAGCTCATAACCATCTTGGTATGAGAGTACAGCCATCAAAATCATACTTCACAACCATGAAAGCATTGAAGACACAGCATGGAACCGTGTCTGAATCTGATAAATTGAGTTTGTGAGTTACGTGTTATAACTTCCAATATGACAGAGCAAAGTGCGAATAACCAGTCGCTGTGATTTGCATTGCGAGGAACGGTGACACGAGATGAAAATTAGAACTCGAAGTTGATGTTCATTCGGTGTTCAAATTTGTGATGCTCATCGGAGCGGCTCAACCTGCTTCTAAATGCAGACAAACATCGAAACAGGTATTCAAAGTTTATTATATAAATGCGATAAACGGCCATCTTCCTCATCATTATCTTCTATCCTTCTCCCAATTTACTTTCTCTCTCTTTCCTTGATCTTTTTCGTTCTCTGTTCCACAGACCCAGGAGCGGCAGAGATCGCACATCATGACACATTTCTGTCTGTATCTTCATAGATTGTGAGCCGGCATACAATAAACAACATTAGGTTTTACACAGGAGATATTATCGAAAAATTTATGACGATAAGATAGAATACTCGAAAGCATTCAGCTATAAATGGTTTACAACCAGTGAGCCAGCCTTACTTACTAGTGAAGATATTAAATTTATACGAATGAGTTTCTGAAAGGAACAATATCATTGCATAACACGGAATGAGACACCATGGGCCATACAACTACGTCTTATACGATATACAATTAGTTATATCTTCCGAAAATCTGTTCTACATGACAAATTTCAGCATAAAGAAGTCCAGCACTACTTGCATACTACAGGAATTTTCTCATTTCTGAAACTTATAGTGCTCAAGTGCTAATTAATAATCGATCCAAACATTGACTTGAACAATGAACTACAAATGCAATAAACAAACTTTAATCAAGGTATGAAAAACTACTTTCGAAAGACTAAAACACTAATTTTAACTTGAGAAAATGAAAGTTATTATTGACAATAAGTTCAATTACAATTTCGACAATGTAGAGTTTTATGTTAATGGAACCCTTTATAGATTCACGACTGGAGTTTAGACAGTTATCTTTGCTGCATCTGATAAAGATAATGTCTGACATTTTTGAAGAGTTAATAAAACATTGCTCATTTTTATTAGTAGTTTAAAATTATGTTTCTCTTCGGAGCAGCTCAACCTGCTTGTAAATACTATTCCCATTACTATTGAAGTTGAGTAATTAACCAGTAGAAACCGAATTCAGCAAAGCACCACTTGCATAATAACTACTCTCAAGACTTATTGAAGAGAATCAACAATAAACGAGCCTAAGGTTTCTGACAAGATAGAAATCTAGTATGTGTACAATTATACAACAGAGAAGAATAAAAATGTTATGCAATTCGTCGGTTTCAAATAAATATGGATATTTGGTTGTTCTTCATTAGATCTTTGTAAGTTAATTGTATTTCAATTGCATTGAATCCAGCTGGTTGTTTTGCTTTATTGGATAATTTATAAGAAGTAATATTTAACTTCATCATTAAAGTTAGTATTTAAGTTGTGCTGTACAATATGTAATGCAGGAACTAGGGTTCATGGTATAAATTTATCACTTGTTTTTTTTTTTTTTTTTTTTATTACGATTTATCGTGCGTTACAACCCACTCTGGCTGACGGCGTAAGCCATGCCATTTGAATTTTTGTTTTTATCGTGACAAGTGATTGAAAAGAGATGTGTCTTAAATCTATGCTATTAGTAGTACGTAACTTGTAAAGTATCTATGTATATTTTGATTGATCAAATAAATTCTTCATCTATCTATCTATTATATAGTTCTGACAAGCACAGAAGAGCCTTTTGCAAGATAGCGGAGGGAAGTGAAAGTGTAACTACGCATGCGCAGAACTGAAACTTTCAGGGTAAAATCACTTCAGCCAACCTACCGCTTTTACACTTATAAAAATCATATTAATTTCACGAATAAAAATATTTTTTTATTCTTTCATTAATTTAATTATTGACATACGATACCAGAAATCATAACAAAATTATTAACTAGGACAGAAAAATAGTCTGAGCCTGTACTATTTCTTCCTAAATTTGGTTATGTTAGAACAATTTTCATTTCGAGTACTGGCAGCAGTGAATGGCAGCCATGTTGCCAAAGGCTCTTCTATGCTTGGCAGAACTATACCTTATTATTCAATGATTCCCGAACTATACTTCCTCAAAGTTTTGAGCATAAAAGTAATGGACGAGATTAAATAATCTTCATTTTTAAATTAGCCAATATGGAATGGATTAGACCCAAGGTCATTCAAGACATTTTTATTTTAAATTTATTCTTGTAATAACCTTAGACCTACTTCGATGTGTTGGTATGGTAGCATTATTTGATTATTTCATTATTATATCACCTCCATTACAAAAGCAACAGTCAAAGATTTATATGTGAGGATAATCCCAACCTATATAAAAATAATCTATTAGGAGAGTAATCATAAGTAGAGAACAAAACTATTAATACGAATGATAACTGAGAACATATCCAAATAAATTATTGAATATAATTTTGTATGGTAGTTTATCAGAGCAGACAACTGCGCAGTGCCAAATACCGACATGGAGATGATGATAGGAGTGTACCATCCTGAATCATCTTAGTTGAATAATAAGACTCATTGCAGTCACTATATTACGAATTATTTATGGCCTAGTCATTGCATTGAGATTGAGACTATCATCAATCGCACAATAAAATGCACTCGAGATAGGAAGACAGCCTGGATGATTTCGTGTCATCACACATAATCCTCCAATTGGCACGTACCGTGAACTATCACCAGCAATAATTCTACTTCACTAAAAGCACGACACAACATAAAAGGCAATGCAATCTTCGAAGTCATCGACCGCGGCAAATTGCTCGCAATATTGCAGGTCTGTGAACGTGCAACAAGAACAAGTGAAAATTCAAATTGCAATATCATTACTGCACAACTGCAATCTGGTGCCGGGTTAGGGTTACACTGTTCCACTTTGGATGAGAATGATGGAGGGACATCGGCTATAAAATATGACTGCTTCACCTAAAGTTCAGATTACTGGAAGATGGCATCGAAATCAAAATATGACTGCTTGTACTAGTAGAGCAGTTTTCCTATACACGAAACGACAATCGGGAAACTAAAACAAATCACAGCTTTTGTCTTGTCCTTGATTTTAAACAACCAGAGCTGTGATTGGCTGTAGGTGTCCGACTGCGACCGACAATTGTTTTGTCTCATGTATAGGAAGACCCCGCTTCAGGAGTCAAGTGAACTGGAAGATCTTGGATGGAATGGGAATATGACTTCCCATGGAAAGGCAGGTTGGAATACTCAGCAATTGAACCTTTACAAGCTTTTATACTATCACATATTCCAATTCTAGTATACTGTATATGAAATGGTATAGAGCAAAAGCAAATCAAAATATTAATACAAGTTGAATTGCACCTCATTTTCAGTAATGTCCTATCGCAATACATGATTTCATAATAATTACAGATAGCGGTTCTATAAATGCACATTGTGATTGAGATTTGAAATTGCAGATTTGGATTGATCTCGGTTCAAGATAAGATTCCAATATAACCATAGTTGCAGATTCAGGTTTGTGGATGCATATTGTGATAGCAGGTTTCAAGGGATTTTAACAAGCAAGCATTAGTCTTAAAAAATCTCATCATTACAATAAATTGATTTGACATTGATTGAGAATAATAATTTCAGGTTTCAACAGATATAAGTTCAATAGAGGATATTATGATGATTATAGAAAGCAGGTTCATGAATGTATATTGTGATCGATTGAAGTTTGTGATAGCAGGTTTGGACAGAATGTTGATGGAGTGTCGCGACTTGTGAGCAGGGGGTAAATGTCAGCGCGACACTTTCACCATAAAGGGGCGCGCCCCTGGCGACATTTTTCAAGCAGCGACTCGCGACTGGCGACACGGTCTGCTAACCACAACTATAAACATACATTCAAGAAGTAAAGTAAGTGCTGTAGTTGAAGTAAAGGCGCCAGCGCCAAGAAGCAAGGTCCTCTCCTCCTCCCCATCCTCACACACACCTGCTGAGCGCCCTGCTGTTAGTATGTATGCTCTGATATCAATCAATGACCAACTAAACCCGACTGACTGGTATTGCTATTGCCCTCTGATCTACTTGCATTAGTAAGTCACATGGCCAACTTGCAACTTACTCGCTCTAATATACCACATAAACAATCCAACTAAAGCTTGTCAATATAATTCAAGTCGATTGTAACTCATACATTCACGTTCAACTTTCGATTCAATGTTACTAATAAATCAATTATTATTGCTGAGAATACCATCCTGTTTGTACCAGTGAGAGAAATGTAGTTTCAGAAGGTCGTGATCTATTTGAAGTGACAGGTAATTTATAAGCAATTTCAAATGGTTCTCCTGCTTATTTTAATGTTTTCCAATCATTACAAGGATTGTAATGTATGAATAATTTACGGTAAATTTAATTCGTACGTTTGAATAAATAAAAAAACACTTGCTTCTCAAACTTTTGATTATATTTTTTGTATTCATAACACCATGTTATCATAAAACCAATGAACCAATAAGCTTATCAGAAATATAAAATCCAAGAACTTGATAGCAAATTTGACTTACGATTACTTATGAATACATCCAATCACTTTGCTGCTAGCTACTGTCATGCTCACCTGTAAAATAACAAAAATGTTAAAAAACCGTATCAAAGTCACTTCAACAAATATCAATAAGTAACATATTGGAAAAAATATCATTGACAAATTACTTGATTGAGAATTTGATTTCCTTGATTGAGCAAGTTGCTCGGTTCTAAACAAAAAAATGTGTGCAACAATTTATTTCACAATATTTAAAATATTATAATCGATGTCGAAATCTCTTGGACAGGAACAGCTGGAGATTCCCATTCTGAGATCTTCAATCTTAGATAGAAGCTTCACGTACTTATTGCGAAAGAGTTTGTAATTGTATTTTATTTACCCACGCACAAGCTAAAATGCTTATGTGGGCATCATCCGCAAATTCTGACAGCCTATTCAGTGGCTCTCCAGAGTTAAGTCACACAGAACAATACAAACACATATCATTCAATCATAATGTAAGAAACCTTATTTGACATCACAAAGCCAACATTGGCTAGTAGCTATAAAAATTATCTCCTAGAGAAAGAGTAACGTATTTACACACGTATTCATACTCGAAACAGCTATCTGGAATTTTAATCGAAAACGTGATCACAAAAAGCACACTATACAAACACACTGAAGCATATGAATCGTAAACTATGCTTGAATTTTAACACAAACAAATGACGCAGGAAGGGAATGGTGAATGGTATCCCATCCCAGTGGGATGATTCAATCTTGGGGATCTACTGATGAAAACAACGGGAAGTCCTCAACTCAGATTAACTGTTTCTCAACGCAGCCAGACTCCTATGCGTGGAGGGCTGGCTAGCTGTCCTGCTAGGACGCTACACCGTACTGCACTCAATTACAGGAGTTCCTTCCCTAGGGAGTTGATCCTCTCATTCGAATAAGGTCTACCTATTCATAAATCACCAGTTATTGAATTAACACATAAACCGGGGTATGATATTTCCAAATTAATTTCTTGAAAGTACAATACCTGGGGTTTGGGAGATTTATCTCCATCTGTTATCTAGTGTATAATGTACTGTCTTGACTTACATTAAATCATTGAGCATCTTATTGAATAAATGGATTATTATTACCAACTTAAAGTTTGGAAATTGAAACAATCGAAGTATTCAGATAGTTTATGTTGACTATTATTACTGGTGTGAGAGTGCTTCTCCTTCTACACTTCAACAGATATGAATACAACTATAGATTATTCGAGCTATTCCATCGATACGTCCTCTAAAAAAATTGTAATTGAAGGGCCTATCACCTTCTTTATACAGTATTTCAAACCCACTTATTTGAGCTCCATGTGATTCTCTTGTGAAATTGAAGCTTTTATTAAATAATTCCAAAAACATAAGGGTTTGATCACTTTTTATTCTTCTAATTGAAACCTTGAACCAATATCTCAAGTGCAGAATAGCACACAATATTAAATAACTAGTACAGTAAACGATGTTCAAGATTCTATGGTTAGTTGTTGTACTGAGGCTCTAGATTCAATGAAATATATTTCATTCAGTGACTAAAGCCTTCCGATTACGGTCGAATTTAGCTCAGCGGATGTGAAATCTCCGGATTTACTCGTATAAATGACAAAAATGCTTGAATAGTTTTCAATAGATTGGAGTATTGGACCTTCAAAAAACGTCGATAACCTTTCACTCCACACAAACTCCACACGCTCGTGTTCTGAGATCAATAAAATCTCACATAAAGATTCCTAAATGGGACACATAGGAAAGAAGATGAGAAAGATGCAACACAGATGAAATAGAAGGGGTCATAAAATTAAACATCAACTCACCGGTAAGTTCTTGAACTACTAACATCAATGTTATGAGGTTATTTCAAGACTAAAACCCATTCCTTAATACATGTGAGAATGATTGAAAAATGAGAGAAGAGTTTCTGATACAACTTCATCAGAAAATCATTGGTCAAATCTACATTTTTTGTGACTCTGATAAGAGCTACCATGGAATTATCCTCCATTCACACTACTAATCCTCATGGAATGAATGTAGGCCTATTTTCTATATTTTTATTATACATTCATTAGTCAATGGCTCAACAGCCCATGAAGGGCCTAGGCCTGCCAGCTGGTTGCCAGAAGACTACATTTATTTACAAATTTTAAATAATTATTAGCTACTATTCGTTGATGAGTAACTATTGACAATGTTCACCGCATGTTAAAAACAATTGAGCAGACAACTTGAGTATTTTGTGAATGTAGGTTTCTCACATTATCTTTTATTCAATGCATCCAATTTTCATAGAAATTTCAATGAATATTATGAGTACTATTATCATGCTAAGCAACTATTTCCAACAAGTAGGCTAGTGCTAGCCTAATCTACTCCTTTGTTATTCACAATATTTACAAGGATTATAATTTCCAATCGTGCCTTGTGGTAGGTCTTCTAAGGATGAACACAATAGAAAGTAGATTAAATTTCGCAAAGAAAACCCAAAAATGTCCCTACACCTACACATTGACCTACTACTTTCATTCAGGAGAACGGACACATTTCAAAGCATAGTACAGTTAAGGGACGGAAAAATATAAAACATCATGTCATCTTTAAACCATCGTTATCTAATCCCACGATAGTTTGAGAAATGAGAGCATTCTTAACTGTTCCGTTGAACACAGCGACGGAAGGGTTTTCATAGGGGTTTATTTTCAACCGTTGTCATAATGGATTATGAATAGCTGTTCATTCAGAAAATGATAATAGGAGAAAATATTTTGTCACCTCAATGAAGAGAACGTGATAAACTCTGAATATTAGGAGCACAGTTAGTGAGGTTTTAAAGACCAGAACGATGCTACAACAAGGTGGCCACGCTTATTAAATAGGTGTCTGAGATGGGATAACATTACGGACGCCCACGGGTTCGGATGGTCACTAATATATCCTATCCAAAAACAGTGTTGGGCAGAGCTTTGAACTCCACTTCCACCTTCGACGGTTTTTCTTTTGATAGATAGCAGCAGGCCGGAGGGCAACTCCGTAACAAATTTCGAATGAGATCATTGCTCAACGATTGTTCCTCTTGTAAAAGGAGCCCATCACCTTATTATACCTTGGTCCTCTTTCAAAAAGAGCGCCCATCATCATCAGCATCATTTCATAGTAGGAACATGCTCTACGTTCAATCTGATAGCAATCATCGTCCTCATACATCGCCGCCACAGTTAGAGTTAACTCCATATTATTAATTAATAAATCATTGATTTATCCGAATCGATCAACACACCATTGAAGTAATGATGATTTACAACAACAGATCCATTTCAATTTGACCCGTCTTGTTTTAGTGTTACAATACAATGATAAAATTAGTTGAGGATTAACCAAAACGTCCCATCTGAATGAATAAAATGTTGTTTTGGGAAGTCATTGAACTTTTAAAGGAATATCTCAACATTACAAGGACACAATGCAAACCTGTTTTACTTAACTGTATTCAAATGAGGGCCATTGACATGTATTTATTGTTAAATCTCAATGCCCCTAATCGAATGATAATTTTTTGGTTGATTGAATATTATTCGATTTTAAGACTTTCAACGTTTCTTATTAATTGAGACTTGAAAAAATGATTTTTTGACATTAATTCTAAACTCCAGTGATCAAACTGGTTAAGTGAATTTTATAATTTTGAGAGTGACTTTCCTCTATCAGTGAAACAAAGGTGGGGGAAAGATGCAGATTTATTCAATTTCCCAGATTGTCAGTTGAACATGGAGAATTTTCCAATACCATTAGTACCATTAGTACAATAAATATAAGAGAATAATAAAAATAACGTGAATCTCATCATACAACTTAACAAATACGATGTGTGAGGTGGGACACAAAATTGTTTGACACTTTCACTAGTCCACCCACACACGGGAACCTCAAGAGTAATTTTAGGTGTTACTTAGCGGTTCATGTACCGGGAGGAAGTTGACATGTTCAATTATTATCATTCTTGGTTTCATCCAAAAAACTATTGTAAGGAGAAAAAAAAGAAAGTGCACAGGAATGTCTTTCTTTTGGAAAGACAACAACAGGACGAATCGAAAAGGAGACTAGCCGCCTACACGGGGAGAATTTAAATTGTGTTATTTATTCGATTCGACCTTGACAAGTTGCGATGCATGTGATACAGTTGAACAGCAGCGGTCCAGCCAAGCCGCAGCGTAGGACGACGTCTCCAGTGGGCGATCACAGACCAGTTGGGCCGGCTCGGCTCGTAAACTGACTCCAGGCAATGCAATGCACCAACTGACACTCAAGCATTCACGTTTTTATTCATTGCCAGACGACAACAGGCCAACAGAGGCAAACCGACATGTATGACAGATTGTAAAGGAATCGAGCCAATAGGCCTATAATACATAATTCAAACGCGACACCATCTGCTGGCAAAATATCAATCTTTCTGATGAATCAATGAAGAGATTTTAGAATACTATCTTCGGGAAGATAGCTGGAATATGGTCTTTCTTCATGATCATTACTTCATTTGTATTTAGACACTGGATACCTCAAAATAAAAACAAATCTCAAGTTTCATTGAATAGCCTTTTTCAATAACTTATTCATGACAAATGTTCCCGTACAATAAGTCTCAACGAATAAAAAGATTAATAATTATCACAATGGCCAACACATTTTATTCGCAATAAAAATATTATAGGTTTTTAAAAGAAAGCATAAAAATACTTTTTATTGTTCCAAATCCACATCCATTTATTTGCGAGTGAAAAATTCACATCTCTTGCATTGTCAAAAACACTCAAAACCCGGACAAATTGGTTTTGTACTGAGCGGGTTTGCCTATATTACTCCTGCACTACAAAGCTCTAATAGAATAGCATAATAATTTCCAAAGAAAATGAATATTATTACACTCTCCGCTCTGACTTTGATGAATGATTTGAGAAATTATTGTGCTTTTGAAAGTTTGGGAAACTACCTGCTGTGATTCTCTTTTCCAACTTGAATCGAAATGAGCTGAAATTTATAAAGTATTTTTTCAAGTAAGTGCCGTTGTTCAATCAAGCCGCCGGAGCACCTTGGTCGCTATTTAGAATATTATAATGAATTAATGTAAGCTGTTTGTACATCAAGATCTATAGCCTCAATGAGATTTTGAGAATTTGAAACCAATGTGTCAAATGCAATGATTTAGTTTTTTAGGAAAAACTTCTTTGCATGAATCTCTTCAGCCTGGTCTATGCATATGGGGTAACCGGAAAAGCAACTATTCTCAACATTAATTTAATACCAACCTCTAAAGCTCACTAAGCCGATGACTTGATGCAAGAATTCTGTTGAAAACAATTTTTTATCTATGAAATCTACAGCAGAAATAGAAGTTTCCGACATCCATTTTAAGCTCAGAACTACGGTGACAGAACCAGTTTCTTTCTTTTAGATTGCAGTTCAGGTCTGCAATGTGTTTTCACAGAAATTTCATCAGCCGAATCAAATTTCAAACAGATAAATTGGGATAGTTCATAAATTCCAAAAAACTCAGTGTTGATTGTTGAACCCTAAAACTTGGATAGGAGACTTTTTTAGAGTAGATGAAATACGAGGAAGCTCATTTTCTTTTTAGAGGATAGGATTATTTTAGAGGATTATTATATTAGGATATTTTTAGAGGGATTTTTAGAGGATAGGATTTTAAATAATTGATATTAGCATACATAATCATCTCACTCTAATTGATATAATATTGTAAAAACGTTATAGGCCTATTTGGATGATTCTGATGAATGGTAAAGAATAATGTTCCATTACAGGACCTAAAGTCAATCCTCACTACTGTATTTTGAATTCCATCTTCAACTCCTGAATAATACTGTAATTTCCAAAAATACTGAAATAGGTATATTATTATTAACAAGAACAATATTCAATAGGTTATTTATTATTTCAAGTTATTCTTTCGCTTCGCTATAAGATTTAAAATTATATTAAGCCTGATGAGAGTCATCCGGTAGAGCAAATAAACAAATAAAGGTAAGTGTGGATAGGTTCTTTCCATGTTCTTATTTCCTAACCCACCAAGAAAGTGAGATTCTTCGAATAAGAGATTCTCCACATAATAGATTCCCCCTTGTATGGGAGCCCACTCCTTGCTCACCAAAATAGTGTCAACTGCATTCCTTGGATTATCATCCATTCATCCTCTCAGTAGAGTGGCTCAAAAGCTATCATAAACATGTAAATCTGAATATACAGTCCTTTCTGGACTATACTCTAATGACACCGTAAAACACAAATACAAGTACATAAGAGTATAATTTCTTCAATAAACCTTACAAAATATTATATCAATAGACTTCATTTAATTCGTTTGACTTCAATAGACATTTCGCATGAAATGATTAGAAGAGGTAGATTGAAAGATAAACATATATTCTTCTTAAGATTCCTTCCAAACCAATCCAATGATTGGGAAAGCTTATTATTTAGTTCACTTGCATTTCTTTAGGAACTTTAAATATCACCATAGCCATCTTCAATATTAAAAGGAGCTATTTTTATTATATCGCCCTAAGAAATCCTCAACGTCCAGAGAAGCTTCCAGGCAGAATAAAATATTGCACATTGATAGTGTAGATTGATTCAACATGCTTCTTAGCAGAAAAGCATTCTTCAGGCCTATTACAATACTAAAACCTTATTAAATCTTATTATACTAAAATCTATATGGAGATGAGAATTTTCAATGTACGAAAACTCGTGAAAAATATGAGGGTTTAGTGTTTCAAAGTTGGGAATACAGTTGAGTTCTATTCAAATTAAAAATAATCCTCGATAAGACTCAAGATCAAGGTTGAGCACACAATGAAACCTCGCAGGGCCTTGAATTTCTTAGCTTGATTGATACTTCCAAATGGAACGTCAAAATGAAAAAGTTTGAAATTAGATGAGTTTGAAAAAATATATCGACAAAATTCAAGGTTATGTGCTAGCCAAACTTCTCACATTCAACTTGAAACTTCAAGATATTCTAATAGATCTCTGATGAAAACATTTAAAAGTACTTGAAAGATGGAGCCTTCCCACTGAGCACATACTTCAACTAACTAATAAGTTTTTTCCTATTGCGTAAACTTATCTATTATTATATAATTCCAAATTTCATTTTAATTTGAATAAGAGGCAGGTCACGCTTTTATTCTCTCACACACACAATTCTTAAGCTGAATTACTTTCCTTGTCACAATGAATCAGTACAAACATGCCTTCTAAAAACATCTTGTGAAATCCACTTCAATGACGATTTTCTAGCACTGACATTATTCTTCTAAAACCTAGATGAGATTGAAAAGCACTGACATCTTCTAAAACCTAGATGAAATTGAAAAATCTAGCAAAAGTACCTAAGGTAAAATGTTTTAGCAATGTGAATTCTTCACCAATTGGAATGAACATTGTTCGTGTTTCCAATTTATATTATGCTACTTCAAATCGAGAAGAATGTTATCAAATTATATGAAACTAGATACCTCACTTTTGAAGACAGATCATATTTCACAAAACAAATATAAAAAATAATTATTCATTCAAGTTGAGAACGAAATAAATGAGTAAAAACAAACAACTAACCTAGATTGAGATAGTTAGTCCAAGCATGTTTGGCATAAACAAGGCGAGGATGTTCACAAGGACTGGTGCAGAATGAAGTGACCTAGACCAAGATACAAAGGAAACTGGAAGATTTTGTTTGAAGAACTAGCATGTCTCCTCCTCCTCTTGGAGGAGAAGCAGCCGGAGCAGGAGTCTACCTGGCTGGTCGGCGTCCGCAGCTCATTGTAAACAGTTAGCCAGGTAGTGAAGGGATGCTCTGGCAAGGTTATTAGACAATTTAGCCTGCTTCCATTTCCAAGAAATGGTATTCGTCACTCACTTGTGGACACTCGACAGACAATGCGACCGCTCTATGATGCTGGTCACAGAAGAAAGGAGCAATACTCACACGCTCACACCCCACCAGGTGGACAGCGATGAATAATGAAGAATCCTCGTGGAACTAATTGAATTACTCAGTGCCAATCTTTATCAAATTTTGAAAAAGCTGTGAACTAATCAGGTGAAAAACTACTACAATACCTATGTACTTACGTTCATAAAATTATGGTGATAGAAAATTAATGCTTATAATGATACAGGAATCCGAAAACGCAATACTTGATTCGTAATTAGTAGTGTTTGATTTCTATTATAAAGTATAGCAGAAAATACCCGGCATGAAATTAGCAACTGAAATAAACTTATAAACTCACGAATATCTAGAGAATATATTATAATTCCAAAATTATTTATTAAACTATGGTCACTAGCACTAGCACAATCGAACACTCAACTCATACTCATCAATGTGACAATGAGACTGTTTCGAGTTCTCAGTAGCCTATGGTAAGGCAATTAATTTTAAAGTTCGATTGTTCAAGTTCAGATGTGTAATCCATTGTCCTTGTTTGCAACACACTGTTCAAGTTGGAATTGCAAGGAATTTTCCTCTTCACAATGTAAATTAATTCTTTACATCACAGTTGAGATTCCTCTCGTATTGACATCAAAATACTCTTCACGACCAAGAGATGAGAATGTTGAGACCTTCCTCTCTTTTATAATTTTAACCAAAGCATCCCTGACAATACGTTGATAATTTTTTAACGTTTATGATCCATGAATATTATTATTATGTAATATTTTTTCTGTTGTTTTGACTTTGGAAATTAAGTTCTAGTACCTCATATACAGTTATAATTATTGTAATTATATTATTGTATTGTATTATATTATACTGTAGTTTTAGAATTTTGAAAGCAGACTTCAACTCGTATTTCAAATCATTGTGATTAAAATCTCCTCTATTATAATTATACACGTATCTTTAATTTCGAAATTTTTCCTGAACATTCAAAATCATGAAATTTCCACTTTTGCACTATCTTATGGAATAATGGAGTACAAAATTTAATTTGAGAGTGATTGCGTAATCCTTAAACCTCATAATTTATACTTCCACCGAGTTTACAATGTGTAGTACTGTATAATCATTTCATCATCGGAAAATAGATTTGATTTCACTATGTAATTAATGATTGAATTTTCTAAAGAGAAAGCATAAACACGGCCTTTTATTCGTATCTCAATAAATTATTTACAATTTCTATCTCATAAGAACTATTTATAGGCATCATTACCAACCACGACATTGAACAAGGATGATCTTTAATTTTTTATTGAAATTTGAAATATAAAATGAGAAAACATTGAAGGGATGTATGAGATCAGGAATCCAGGTCATGGTCGTACCCATTATTTCACTTTTCAGTGATTCTACATTAAGAAATCTTTAAGAGAGACAGACACTATTATTTCATGACATTAAGACTAGCTGTGGGGTCCTCAAGTTTATGATCTGTAACGGAGTGAAGTAAGAGTATCTCAGATCAAATATTGTATGTGAGGTACATACAATATTTGAAGGTAACAGTTTGAAGTCGATAATAATCATTGCCAAGCAATTTAAATAATAATTCACTTGCAGAAAAGTTCGAATTACAGTACATGGTTTTAACACAAGTTTCAAAGGTTAAAGCACTCTGAAAACTGATAACAAACGTTGAGCAGTACAACTGAAAGTGACACGGACAATCACATATCATGGGTTATACCATGTGAACCGTGAGCCAAAGATGCGATTACATTTACAGCGCTTGTTACTGGCAAATTATTGATTAAATTCAAAACCCTTGAAGAACAGAATGTCCAGCGGGTATATGAACTATCGCAACTGAACATTATTTATAACATAGTTGGAGAGATTGCTCAAGAGAATCCGTGTGGTCGGTTGAGAGATGAGAGAGGCGAATGGGGTCGGGTAGGGTAAGTAAAAGTAAGACGGCTGCGGGAAGTAGACGCACGATGCATAAAATTTGCATAAACAGCATAGAGTTTATCAGCCGCCCGACCTGTCTTCTATTTCTGCCAACTTACAGAATATGTAACATCTTTCTAGTGACGGTGAGCTGGATCTCTGTTCCGTCGATGCAGTAGTGCCATGCCCGTTAGCTAACACAAAACACACGGAACACGGGAACACAGTTGTCCAGTTTTATCTATGTTCCAGCGCAGCGCCACTGCAAGTGAGAGAGCGGCAATCTGCGGGCCCGTAGATCGAGGCGCGTCATATCTGCATAAATAATGCGGTGCATGAGTTGGCTACTCTTTAAAAGTATGATATTGAATTTGCAGATCCAGATATACAAGATAAGGAATGAGTATCAGTACCAGCTAGAGCTGGTTTTGATAGATGAGGTTATAGAATAACAATAATGGTTGAACTTCCGAGGAAGATTTTCAGAATATTTGATACTCTATCTAGCATGGTTGATTACTGCTAATAAACTACCGCCAATGACAAATCGTACTCGATAATATAATTCAAGTTTTTCTTTGATCGAACAAGATAATGGAAACAATTGTGCTACACCCAGTAACATGAGGTGTTCCCTTGATTGTTCCACACGTTATAAACGGTGAAACAATTCCATAGAGCACAGGGTCTAATAGATGAAATTCATTAAGATTGTTGTTGGCCGACGCTTTTTCACGTGTCCAAGAAGCGTCGGAGGCGGTTAGAAACGTGACAAGAATCTGATGATTACAGACAAGCAATCAGAGATGGTGAGATGCGAGTAAATGTTCTCACACAACACGGTGAAACCTCGAGGCCGAGTGAGTTATCGTTTTTCACCGGCGCACTGCATTGAAAAAATTGCTTCAGAGATCGGGCCCGACTTTTTCAATCTTAATAAGTGATATTATACACCTGTCCAGTGAAATAGCCGCAGTTCAAACACATCCACACACACAAATAGACGCATACATCCTTTGTAAAGGCCTAGCATTGCTTTGACTAGACGGCACGGCACGGGATGAGTTGCGTGGTAAGTTCAGACGCACGCAACACTACATAGATGTTACGAAAGGATCGTGACAATCGGATTAACGCTCTGGATTTCAAAACGATTATAGATGTAGGGGATTATCTTCGGATGTTATTAGAAAAATTATGAGGATGAAACACGGTTATAATGAAACACCTACAATTGAAGTCCACGAAGTGCACTCAATTAACAAACTCTCTTTTCTGTTGTAGCCTGGAGCTTCAATCCCATCATTTTTCAACTTGAGGTGGAACTTGTGTTATTTATTAATTATTAATAGGTTCGTTTCCATAAAATTTTGTAGATCATTAATCAATGGCATTCTTACAACGGCAACTGAACGAAAATAGAGATGAGTTACACAGAAAATAGTGAAAACATAATGGAGCCACGAAATGCTTTGGGGAATTAAGAAGATTCAGTTCATGAATAAGACGTTACACTTCAATAAAAATATAATATAATTCACGCATCATCCAATAGCATAATTATCATGACCAATCCATTTCTCATTTAAAAATACAAAAACTTGACAAGAAAATCTCTCTGAACTTAATTTTTTTTTCAATTGTTTATAATAATCTCCTATTCAACATGAATTACTTATCTAACATTAGTTTACTCTGAATAGTTGAAAGTTTATATTAGAATATTAGTAGCTAGAGATAATCATCCATTTTAAATCAAAAACAATATTCAAAGACTCACCGAAAATTATCAGGTTTATTTGTCTAATAGCCTACTAAAATCGGTTGCTATCCCCAACTACTTGGAACCGTTGAGAAGGGACTGATCGTCATCGGATGGGGCCCACAACTGAGAAACATTGTGTACAGATCGAGGTAGAGGCCAGGGGGTCAAGACTGAATGTTGTTTTTTAGAGAATAATCGTACGGCTAGATCCTAGCACAGGTAGAATAGAAGAAGAGAAGTTGAAGAGGTGTGTGTGCGTTCTGCCCGATTTAGCGCCAACAAAAACATCCATGGACCTCAATTTATTTTCTGCCCACGAATAGAAGATTCGCTTCAATAGCGACGTTGGATTTGGAAGATGTTATAACAACCACGCGATGGAAATGTTAACAATTTAGCATTGGCATCACATATAATAATAGAGCGGCTATCAAGGTTAGTCTTGGCCAAAACAATTGACCAGTCATGGTAAGTACTTGATAACATGCTAATACTGTACTGTATTTCTATAGTAATTGGAGGTGTCATTCAACTGTGGCGCCATAGCTATAAATCAAGGATAAACTTTGTCTTTAGAGAATCTCCAATCGATTGCTATTTAACAAAAAATTCTATAGGATAGTAGCCGAATGAAGAAGAGAAGAGGATTAGACACTTAAGAAATATACTTGTAGAAATTTCAATTTATAATTAGGCTATATTTTCGTCCTTCTTCCATATTATTGAAAGTACAGTGAATTATTTTTATTTAAACTGGTAGTGGTATTATTAACTGTCTGAAACTTATTTCTTATGAGCTCACACATATCATAACACGATAAAAATAAAAAGAAGAGACTTACAGCTTGAGATGTTCTCTACTATTCAAGGTCAGTGTACTCACCTGAAAGCAAAATGAATATTAATATGAAAGTCTGCAATCGTGGAATAAGATTAGATCTTTAACACAAATGAGATGATTTGTTCTCGTTTCTTTGAATTAAAAACAGCCTACATCATGATAAAGCGATGAAAACCCCTATAATTGAAATAATGTTTTGATACTCATATTGAGTATTGAAAATAAGCTTTATGAAATTATGATGGACCTTCTCATAATGTTATAGGTAATAGAAAGCAAGAATAATTTTTCATAGCATTATTACAGGACCACACATTCTGGACAATCGTCCAATAGGCTAGCAGCTAATCAAATTCAGATTTAGAGTGACTGAGATAGCTTAGACTGCTCACCGCATTAATAACGTTTGATGCCAGTTGTAGTAGTTCATCCCAGGACGCAGACAGTGGAGAGACTGACTGACAGGGTCAAGTTCCAAAGAAATCAAATTGACAAATTAATGAATGCGTAACCAGAGCTAATCAAGAGACAGAATGAATCAAGATCCACCAATTAAATAATGAGATTGGAGTTTGGGAACATATCTCAAGATCCAGAAAATTCACAATCACTAACAATAGAGTATTATTATTTGATGGAATTTATGTATTTTTTTACAGAAATCAATAAAATTCATTGGGATTAGATTGAATAAATTAAATTGAATTGAATTGAATACGATAGAGATTTTTAACCCGAACAATCAAACTGTAATTAAGAAAGTACCAGCAAATAAATTATGTTTTTCAAGAGTAGGTCTTCACAAGCAAGAAGTACAGATCCTTTTAAAAGAAGTAGAATTTTTTCTCGGAATGATAGAAGCATTGGTAATGCATAGTTCAGACATGATCGCATTTTGAATATAATGAACTAATCTAGACTAGAGGTAGAGAGTAATATTTCTAAGAATGATTAGTAACAATAAGTACCAAATCTTTCCAATTTAACGAGTACTCCATAAAGCAAACGTGTACTCACTCATAACAGAAGTCCATATAATCACAAGAAGCTATGGCAACACAGCGGAATCAGTTATTGAAACTGAACTAATAAAGTTGAAGTGAGCTCATGAATGTTTAGCTAATTGAATGTTTTCATTTTACATTTTCAATGTCTTCTTTTGTTGATGGAATTAGCCCGGAATGTTCAAGGAAAGCTATTTTAGTCACAGGCATCGATGTCGCGATATTTGTATCGTTTATTAGGCAGGTATCAGCTGTCAAATAGATCGACTCATTCATTTTATAAGCATGGGAGTAATTTTCAACAGTCCAAAAGTCCAAAAAGATCGTTATGTTGACAGGTGCACTTCAAACTGAAGACATTTTCCAGAAGATAATAAACGTCAATCGTCAAGTCGAGCGTTAACCCAGTCTGCCTTCTCACAAAGATCAATGTCCAACAGTTGAGAAGATTTTTCAGTTTCTACATTATCACTGATTGATGCTTTCTTCAAAACTGCATTAATCCAAAATATGAGTCCAATTTGACCTAAGAAGTTCATTTTTATAATTCAAGCAATTATAATCAAAGTTCATATGAGTACAGACTCTTAGAATGAAAGTTGTATAATAAAAACGAGCATAAATGAAAAATTGTTCATTTTCTACCCATGATACGATACTCCTAGGACCTAGATGTAGAACTCTTTGTCTAGGTTTTTTTTCAAAACAACAATAATCAGTTGCCACTAGTCTAAATTTATAAGTTTAGCGTATCTCGTATACATTGCGCCTTGTTACAATAATTGGAAATGAGGTATTTCATAATCGATTTACCACTAATTGTCTATTGACATTATCTGACTCATCATTTACAATCATTTGAATATTAGTTCTGAAAATACTAATACTCATCAAACTAGTGACTCAATGTAGTGTATTTTACTAGAATGATTAAATACTTGAGTTTTCACTCATATAATATGTTTCATTATCTTGATAAGCTTCAGTTTCATTGGACCTATGTTGGAATATGTTTCATCTCTGAACTCTAGTATAATTTTAAAGGTACAGACGTACAGTACAGAATTCACCATTCAGAAACTTCCACACATTTCAAACGAAATGTTTAGAAAAAACTGTGATATGATTACCAGGATTTTGATCTTTCCAACGGACATCTGAGTTTATGTGACTGACTCAAATTACTGGAGAACTAACAAAACATCTTAGCCCCTTTTGCCAGCTCTCTCATTAGCACCTTAATTTCTTGGTCGGTTCTTCCTTTTTATTTTTAAGTGCAGCCCTCTCTGAACACAGTTCTTGCCATTCTATTTTTCCCTTCTCCAGCCACCAGAGTTTTTGTTGAGTGCTATCTGATGCACTCTGAGGTCACTATAATGTTTCCTCGATCAAGTTCTGTATTAAACACACCCTCTTCATCCTTCATCAACCCTAATTGGACCATAAATTCTTCGTGGTACTTCCCTTGAGAAATAAACAAGGTTATTCTAAAGAATATAGTAGTGAGGAGACTTTAATCTAAATTGGAAAAATAAACTCGATTTAGAAAAGAGCACAGGAAATCAGATAGTCTACAACCTACTATGGTATATGATCCACAGTAAACTGCATTCCTAGATAAGTATTAGATGATGTACTTCAATACTGATTAACAGCCGAAGACTGTTAATATCAAATACTTTGATATGATGTATCGATCAATAATGTAAAACTTAGCACTAATGTGAGAAAATAATGAATAGCAATTGACTAGCCATTGAATTTACAGTAAGGACTGGTCGTATCAAGGCGGAAAATATGCAACCCGCAATACATCTACAATTTCGAAAACCTGATTACTGGCGTAATCTTGAACGGATTTCAAAAATATTTTAACACAACATTTCTAGACCTTATCTGAACCCGCCCACCAAATATCAACATTGTCTACCGATTGGTTATCGAAAAAATTGAGAAAACGCCAAAAATCTTTAGAAAAACTCAAATATTGGGCGTATCCCTGAAAAGTTTTTAAAATCCGTTCTTAGCGCGCGTCTAAACGTCCAACTGAACATGCCTGCCAAATTTGAACGCATTCGGTTCAGTGGATTTTTAGTTCTGGTGATGAATGAATGAATGAATGAATGAATCAGTCAGTCAGTGCCATTTCGCTTATATAGATATAGATAGACTACAACTATAACATTCATTTTCTTTTTCAAAAATGGGTTGAAGCAGAAATAGCAAGATTAATGCAAAAGCTCATTTTTTAATTTCAATTGAAAAAATTTCATGACACCCTAGGAAGAATTCTCAGGGTAACCATTGTTCGATCTGATAAACATTTGATCTCCGCAGCTTAAAATACAAAAATATGTTTTTAATTCCACTAGCTTTACGTTTATACCAAGTCACATTCAATGTAAAGCACCAGTTGGAATAAAAATCTGCCAGTATTCCATCTAATTGCATTCAAACTCACAGCTAAAAAATCCAGACCTATTACCGTGGGAATCATAGCTTTAGAAGATTGGCATGATTTTTA
This sequence comes from Sogatella furcifera, assembly GCA_017141385.1. Classification (NCBI taxonomy): domain Eukaryota; kingdom Metazoa; phylum Arthropoda; class Insecta; order Hemiptera; family Delphacidae; genus Sogatella; species Sogatella furcifera. The sequence goes on along the minus strand of CM029547.1, from coordinate 21,664,653 downwards.
GCAAAATGTGCGGCCAATTTCGCTAATAGCATGCTTTAAGCCAGCGTTCATCTGCGGCCATAAAATACTACACTACCTAATGCATTATATGTATATACTATTATGCCTGCAGCGGATAGCCGGGGGGAATGGGGAGCAAGATATCAGTGCCAGGGTACAGGATTAAAAAGACCTGAGGGATTGGCGGGTGCCCGTGAAAGAGGGGCCTGAGGATGGACAACAGCAGAACAGAGCAGACGGTGTGTGGCGCCGGTGAGTCATCGACGCTGATTTCCTTCGAAGGCCGCACCGCACCGCGTTCAGCCTGCTCGGTCAGAGATCGCGGTCGCGTTCCCGCCACTACACACTCCCATCCCGAGACTCTTTCTCACTCCAACTTCACGTCACTCAATAGATTCCTCTCACTCCAACAGACAGTATAATTGTACTTAATCCCCCTATCTCTCTCCCACTATTGGTATCACTCAATCTCACTCGCACCTACTTTTTATACCACACAATCTTTCTCTCCCTCTCACACTCACACATACACACAATCACTCTCTCTCTCTTTTCATCCTAAACATTCAATCTTTCTCTTTCTTACTTATCAACCCTTTCTCTCAACCACTTGATCTCGTCCAGCTGTTTCACTCTCACCTCTCATCAAGTTCTCCTGGCTGTATTTTGCTCGCTCTACCTCCGAGAAAGATCTCTATGAAGAGTGGTAGCCTGCAGCCCGCCTCCCGCTAATAACCTGTAACTTGACTGGTGGCCGACTTTATAGGCCTCCTGCCCGTTTAACTATTTAGGCATCAGTGTGCATGTGTGTGCTTAAATGCAATCGACAACGACAGACTACGGTTGATACGAGTACTGGCGTCTCTACGCTCCTGTACTCTGGGCCTACATACATGTACAGGATCCGGTCATGGTAACAAGCACCTGGGTTTATTGTTTCAGCACGTATCCTATACTACAAGTTTGCTCATGTGTATTATGTATGCTAGAAAGAGTGTAGCTTAGTGGTTTAGCTCATTAAAAATGAAAGGTAAAAACTTAATGCTGAGGCACGATCTACTAATATACATGGACTCCATATGCGAACCATTGTTTGCAATGTTAACAATCTTGTGATAAAATATTGCTGCAATTATCCCGCATTGACTCAAGAGAAAAGATTTTCCACAATATATGTAGAATTTAGCTGCGTAGAAACAATCTTTTTAAATTAAATTCAACAATCTAAATTTAATTTGATTACGAAAAAAGTAAATAAATATTGGATAGTGTTTCTGAGATTCTAAGTCACACTATTTTCTCAAAAATGAGTTGACACCATTTTTGGAATAATAACTAACAATTGAAATTAATAATATCTAACTTTGATTTTCCAGAAGAATGGATTTCAATTGCATATCATGTACTGTATCTTTAGAGAATGAAATATATAGTTTTTCGCTTCTTATGCAGTTTCCAAAGATGATGCATCAAATTGAAGAGTGCTACAACTAAACAGGACTCTTAATAACATCGATAGCTTTCAAGCGAGAAACCCCTCTCTCAATGTGATAATGCGACCTTTCTTGCAGGCTCCCTTGCACTAAGTAAGTGTGTCCTTATCTCCCAAGAGAGCTTACATCAACTTAGCCAGAGTCCTTTGATATCTAGAGGGCGTCGCTAGCACGCCTAATCCATTAACCAATTTAATTTTGGAATCTGCTCTAGGGCTTCTCTTTGTATCCTCCTTCACATGACACCAAAGAGATTAATTTATTTCAAAATACAACATGTTCTAACCACACAAACACAGCATATGCAGCCTTAAGAAAAATTTACATGAAGATAGAAGCATATTTTCAGAAGATAATTAGTGAATGTCAACCTTCGATTTTACAATTATTGAATTATGAATTTCTCATTGATCAAGTGAGATCATTATTGGGAATGAATTAGTAGAAACTCAGATAAGAAAACGATCTTTAGAAAATTTTCTTTCAACTCATTGAACTTTAAAAATTCAAATAAAAATAAATTTTGAAGGTAAAATAAAATAAAAAGATAGAATGGGTACTTTAGGCCCAAATTAATATCCCAATATATTTATTGTATATTAATTCCGCAAATGGTAAAGACATATTTCTGGTAGAGGGAAAATATTTCACCTCACTACTAGTCAACTATCTACAAATTAATTGAAAATGTGACGAGAAATACAATACTGTATTTATAAAATAGACTTATATCTGTAGTGAAGTGGATCAGTCAATTCTTATAGTGAGAATTTGAAATTTCCTGCTTTTAATCTACAAAAAACCGATGGATTAGTAATAATCAAAATACAAGTTTATATTCTAGTTCGCAAGTCGTAAAAATGTTGAGCAATAACTGTTGCAATTAAATTTTCAATAATACTTTCTTGCACACCTATAAAAGAGCAGCTAGGAATGTTGCATGAATATTACAATCATGGCATGTCATTTGCGTTAACTGACTGAGGTTAATACTTGGCTGGTGATTCACTCCGTTTACAGCCTTCTGCTGGCAATGACCGCTGAAAAGAACGCAAAACCAGTCTCAGACAAGCTTTTATAAAAGCTTAATCGAATCACATTTAAATTATCAGGTTTAAACCTATCAATCTAGCTCTAGGAAGTAGAATTCAAACTCTTCTTAAGCGTCTATTGTTACAAAAATATCCAGCTATTGAAATTCCATGTAATAAAAATATTGCAATTGGATTGATTGTATAATTACTGTTCAATTCAGATTTCATCTTCCGAAATAAAAAAAATGAACAAAAATAGTCATTAGAATGTAAAACGTCATTAAATGTTCTATTTCGCCACACTGGTATGAAATGGACTGTTTTAAATGCTTTATGCGGAGGCCGAAAACGCTCGTTTTCAGGCGAGGTCGCCAGCAACTCGCCGGGGAAAATGCGTTTTTCGGCCCTATGGCGGTAAAATAACCTTGAATGTCAGCTGACTGAAGGTCGTTGTCGATTTAAGGGTTAGTCGATCAATAGGTAGCATCCCGGTTTGATTGCATTAAATGTCAGCTGTTTTGGGAGTCAATGTCGACTTATTGGTATTTCGATGTAAAGGTAGTCTCTCATCTGTTATTTTGATTGGTAAGATCCCTTGTCAAGAGAACTGAACGTTGAAAGTTTTCACATTAATCAGTAGTTGAATAATAAAGGAAAACTGCTTCAATAACTAATACTACTAATACTTCAACCTTGATAAGATTAAAAATGCTTGTTTTGATTAATTTTTTAATAATGATGAACGTGAAATCCATGTTTGAACAATATTATTGTTGTCAGACTCTGTGTTACTTCGTCTAGCAGGTTAGCCAGCGCTATCTAGCGGGTGATAATGCAACTAGACTAAGCTTTTCTGTTAGCCAATATCAGTCGATGATCAGTCGAACTTTGAATTGGTATTGTACAATTTAGGATGATCGTACAAAAATTATCTTGGGCTTTAACGTTTATGAACCAAGAAAATCGAATACACTGATAGTTATAAAGTAATATTCAGTCACTAAATCAATAAACTTTTGACGCGAAGTTCCAATAGCAAGCAGATGGCACCTACTTCAAATTCAGCATAGGCGAAGATAGCATAATAAGGTTACTGGTCTAGCTGATCTTGGAACTGATTAACTGATAATTTATTTTGTTTTGGTTTCATTGATGTTGTGTGCCAAAAAATAAACTTCGACACCACGGGTCGAAAATGTACTATTCCGTCTCTCAATCTTTTCAAGTCCTCGGCCTATGGCCTCGGACTTGAAAACCGATCTTTAGCCGGAAATCCGCCTTTTTCGACCCTAGGTGCGAAATATACTATTGCGTGTGTGTGCGAGTAATGGAAGGTCTTCTTCCATGCGAAAAAATTGGCTGCAGTCGAACAGCTGACTCTAGTCTGGAGCTGTGATTGGCTACAGTCCGACTTGTCTTGTCTCAAGACAGTTGACTTGAGCTGTGGTTGGCTACAGCTGTTGGTCTGTGGCCGAAAGTTTTGCATAGAAGAAGACCTTCCATTAAACGCACACACTCTCAAAAAGTTTGTTTATTCCATCTCAAGTGATCGTGAATAGACCACTTTACTTGAATGGACAAGACGAATAGAAAGAATTTACATTCCACGAACTATTTATTTAAAATATTTTTGAAATCCGTTCAATATTACGCCAGTAATCAGGTTTTCAAAATTGTAGATGTATTGTGGGTTGCATATATTCCGCCTTGTTACGACCAATCCTTACTGTAAATTCAATGGTTCAGCGAGATTATAGATGAACTAATTTGGAAGATATTGAATCAAGTTTCAAACTATGTTCGATATACTTCCCAAGGTTACGCTTAATATTAGCGTTTTACTATTTTTTGGAATTTTCGGAATTTTTCTTTGATTTTTATAGAACAAATTGGCATAAAATGTTGAAATTTGGTAAACAGGTCTAGATTAGGTCAATAAATGCTGTGTTCAATAAATTTCGAACCCCCTTTTGAACGGAATTTGCAGGCGAGCGAAGCGAGCCTGTATGTCTCAGCTGACACTGGCAGAGGTTTTGCAGGCGAGCGAAGCGAGCCTGTTTGACTTCCTTACAATGCCGATGCTGGCGGGGGTCTAGGGGGCTCCGCCCCCTGGCTAGGCGGAGAAGGCGAGCGAAGCGAGCCTGCCGGCTAGTAATATTATATTAGGAATATCAATAGGAATACAGCAATGGTTTAATTTTACGGATGATTCTTGGGGCACAAGAGTGCTGCAGAACGAATCAAATTACTTGATTGATATCGGGTCAAGTGTAACCTAAGAAACAAAGTATAAGAAATGAAAATCTCTACCGGTTATCTTTCAAAATTATGTACACTGGAATTAGCATACTGCTGCTAGAGATAAATCAAAGTACGTTTTGCGGCAAGGAGCTGTTTAAATATTCCGATCAGATTAATATCAGTGGTTAGAAACAGAAAGCAAAGGTAGGAGGAGAGCACAGGCAGTGCAATGCACAGAAGGCAAGAAACTTAATTAGAAGTTGGGGAGTATAGAAGTCGAGAAGAGAGCGATGGCCACGATTCGTCTTGTATCAGTGAATAGCACGGTTTTGACCACGATTGTTGATCAGTATCAACCACTAATACTGCAGGAAAATACGGCGTACTCTGGTTCCCGTTTCAATTTATAGTTCATGCCTGCAGCCAACGTGTGGATAGATAATCTAAGGGTAATGGGAGTCTTGTCCAACAACAGAAAACAATGTCTACAAGTACAGAGATCTACTCGGCACATGCAAACAAAGAATTTTCACGAGCGCCGCACCTGGTCTTACTGTATTTTATTAGTTCAGGTTCCTGTCACAGTCTACCAAACAAATAAATTTTCCATGCATTGCTTCTAGCATGAATCGTACGTTTACCGCGAACTATAATAATATATCGGTAGGAAACCTAGCTAGATTTATCGATACCATAAGATGACAATTTACTTGAGAAAGCCTTTGTTCACTGGTGGGTGATTGGTCACCTAGGAAGTACGCCGTCGCATTATCTGACAGAATACAGGTGAAATGTATTAGTCGAACAAAGTGATCAAGATTACTTGTGTACGGTTACCACCTCCTAGATGTAGTTATAAATAAGAACAGCATCAATTGCATGCTGTACATTGAGACTTAACCACTGGACTTGGGACACCGCTTATAAGTTACTAGGACTTAATAGGATCCAGTAACTGTACAGTGATAAAGTGGTAAAGCGACATTGATAGCCATTAATTAGGCTGGGCGCACACTAGCGATTTTTTCTCACCCGAAAATGTTTGCTAATGACCGTGAAATTATGGTCATCGCTTTTGGTCCGCACACTTGGCGATTGTGAAACCAGCAACGTTTCCAAACAATGAAATTCTGAGAATGGATTCCTTTCAGAATCCTCTTTCTGTCTGTTGTTTCACAAGTCACCACACCTGTGAGCTGGGTAGTACCTCACCAGTTCCAGTTTGAAGATGGATCTCGTTGAGAGAGCATGTGTGACTGCACTTATTTTAATACAAACTACTACATTTTTTTTAAATGTATTATAATTTACCTAAAAAAATGACTATTTTTCTGGCTACACTACTGTTTCCTATCAATTAAGTTTCACGATTTGATAATATTCTAGGCAATATAGATCTACTTTTCTCTAATATATTTCAAGGTAGCGGTGGAGTTATACAAGAATATTCATTCACTGTTTGTATCTTTCTCCTTATCGGTCATCTCCACCCAGTTCAACACAACTTCCTTGCAAATCTCCCCCCATAAAATATTCTTCACATTACGATCAGAATATTCTTTCAGCAGACGATTTTTATAGATTACTGGATACTGGCCTCTTCTCCACCGCCGCGATAAATTTGACTATTTCTACCTCCAATGGCATTTTTTATATTCAATGGCATGATGATTCAATATGCAGAGCAGAGAGCACTTTGGAAGACGAGTAACCAGAAGCAACTGAAGCTAAATGCAGCACTACACCATTATGAATAGAAACTAAATTTACCTGACAAACACTCCCTGATAGACAATTGTGGGCCTGTGCGTCATTTCGAAAAATTTCCATAGTCTATTATTTTATAGACTTGGAATACCCGATACGATAACTGGAAATTCCCGAGGGTTTGCTTCTGCTATTCTATACCTTCTTTGTTCCGAGTGGATATTTCTGATTCCACTAGCCTATTGTCTTCTAAATAACTTATAGTTACTTCCCTAAACCATTTCTAATTGTTCAGTTGAAAATTATAAATGCTTGAATGATAATAACTTCAGAATTAATATTACTTTTTACGGCACAGCTATTTTTGAAATTATTATGACTGCATGGTTGTTGATTGTTATTTGATAATTGTTTCCAAAACTATAATGTTTATCCTAGAAAGCATAAATCATTGTTCGTATATCAACAATAAATATCCTTGTATTTGATCAATTAGAATCATTTGAAATATACTAACAAATGTGTATGAAATTGTATTATATAGCTAAACTATAGGCTACAAATTAAAAATCTAATAAAAATATCACTTCACTACAGAAAAAAATCTTAATTTTGGTCATAGAAAAAAAATTCAAACTTCTATAGAGTCAGTAAGGCGAATAGATTATTATAGTAATGAAAAAAATAGGAATATCTCGAAATATACGATTGGAATTTTTTGATATGAGGAAACAATACGCAGGCAAACAAAGGCTCGTGACCCTCCCCCATCACTAACTAGGCGTGACGAATGGGCTCTGATGATTTTTCTCAGCCAGTCTGCGGGGTTGTATGCAAAAGCCTATGTTCCATTTTAATCGTCCACCTCTGAAAATAGGACAGGTTCTATTTTCTAGGGCGATTTTTCTGCAACCAAGTCTAGTCTGCGCGTCTACATTTAAAAAGCACATGTTCCATCCTTTTGGGTGAAATAGGGTGGAGAAAAATCGCCGAATGTGCGCCCAGCCTTATTGTTACTTGAATATCAGTGAAAAGCATTTTGTTTATTCTCTCCGAATAAATTATCAAATAGCATAATTGATTTTTTTCAGGAATGAAAAGTTAAAAGAAGTACGATGTATTTTTAATTTCTCGATTAATCCTCTATAAAGTTCAAATCTCTAGTAGTAAAGGTTCAAATTAAATTGGAAAAGGTGCTGTATTTTAAAATAAATAGATGATAATGCGGATATTATTTCTCTATATATTATTTTATAGGTGGAATCTGCATGGGGGATGTTATTTATACCCCCATACAGATTAAGAAATGAAGATCTACTATAATTATAAATTCCCATGAACCCCCAGAAATAGAAGACATTACTTCTGTGTCTGCACACTACAATACAAGGAATAACGTAGAAAAAAAGTACTCTTTCAAAAGATTACAATACACATTCTCTTCATTCTAATTGGATCAAATATGTGAGAAAAAATATTGAAAATAGTTGACATAGAACATAAAATGGAATGCATTGGACATAAATAGCATGGAAAGAAATAGACACAGAGGTTTTTCATAACAAATAAATTGTAATCAAACATGAAAGGATTCAATAATAAACTCTTCCATTTTATGAATGTTTTTAAGATCACCCTCTTATACCATTTGCTTGAAACTGGTTTCATACTGCATGCATAGAATCTGATAGCACACATAAGAAAACGCGCAAGGTGTGTAAACTATACGCATAGTAAGATCTTATAAGTAATGTACCATGTAAGATCTTATAAGTAATGTTAACTTTGATGATTCTTATACATGTAATATGTATATGTTGAGTAAGATCAATGTGTGTACTGTATATGTTAGCTGAGTGCTACATTATTACTGTATATTGTACAGATAACGCTTGAAGTATTAAAACTCTGAAGCAGCCGCTTCTCAGCGACGTCTAGCTTCTTTCATCGCCAACCTAAACTAGACAGAGATTATGCGTCCAAGCCGCGTTCGCGTTTCTATCCGAGCCGCGAATAATCAGCCGGCGTCACGAAAACGATTGAAAAAACGCCTGGAGGGCTCAATCGGCCAGCAAATGAGAAAAAACACACGCGGACTGGTCGCGGTCACCACCCTCCATTTCTTTTTCCGTGACCCTCAATGAGGCCCGTAATGACGTAACGGGTCCTCATCAAGTACACAGTTATAAAATTGAAAGCACTTAATCGTACATCATCTCTTCATAACAACGTCCACCGACAAACAGCTTCGATGACAGCCAACCTGTCGGCCTAATCAACCTGCGCTCATGAGAAACATTTGTGAGTGAATATTTTTTATGACACGTCGAACAGAACTTGATCAATGTTTGATGAGAAAGGTTAATTGTGCATCAAACATTCATCAACGTGAGACCTACTCACCCGAATTTCAACCCGAATTCCATACAGTTGAGAGCTTGTGTGGATGATATAATACCAGCTAAAAACATAATAATGTGACTGTGGGTCCCATTTAAGAATTTATGGCTCTTGGGCCAGTATTGGCCGAGCTGGGGCCGTTTTCCCGTCTGGCCGGATGTTTTTTTTGCTTGCACGGACTTTAATTGGAGTGAATATGAAATATGCTTCATGGGCTGTTGAGCCATTGACAAAAAAACACATGAATATAAGTTACACATTACACATGGTAGGCCTTCTCGGTATTGTTGTCATATGTCAATTATTGCAGGTAATAAAAAATGGTTCTCGGGTTTTTAAATTGTAATGAATCTTGTAATATGAATTTAAGTCATTTTTGTTAATAAAATTGTATTATATCTCCTTTTATATTTATCTCCTCATAGGAAAACAAACAAATGCCTGGAAAGAACGCCGTGATATTCAATGGTTTTAATTCAATCGTTTAAATTATTGCAATTTCAGTTCAAGTGAAATAATGGTATTATGCTTGATTAATAGCCGTGATAAATTAATTGGATGCCATGACTTCCATACCAGCAGCGGATAATTGGGATTAATGGTACACATGGGCATAACTAATCCCCAGGGATTCGACTCGGCCTGGAAAACGTAGGAGGATGTGCACATGGATTGAGATACGGCTATTAGCTGTCGTGGAGGATGGAATAAAAGGAATTCAATACAAGTCTATGAATTATAAATAAATATGAATTAAAGAACTTTGATAAGAATGATCAGGTCAAAATAAACTATTATCAAGTTTGTTGTTCAACTGTAAACGATCCTCTAAAAATTAGAATTATTTCAATACATATCTATATGTATACTATGTATACTATGCAATTGTATCATTTTTCGGTTTGAAAGGAGATAAAATTTTATTACATGTTAGTGATATAAACTTGTAAATTGATGAAGATAAAATTCACAGAGAAAGATCGGTTATTGGAGATGAATTTTGAGGATAATCCATCGATATTATAATTTTTATAATGAGGATTATCCTTATTATCCTTATATGATATCATTATAGGATTATCCTTATATGAATCCTCACATGATATAAAAATTGATTAATAGAATCATATAATCAAAAATGATTGGAATAGAATCATCAAAATTTTATTTATCGTGATCTAATAAGTCAACTAATAGCTATGTAATCGAGAATAGGACAACCGCCTTGCTTCATTTAAAAGGATTGATTATGATGTGATAAAATCAAGCCAAATGGAAATTTGGCTAAAAAATTGACCAAATAACCAAGAGTAGATTCCACAAGAGGTCAGAGATCAATGCAAAGTTTCTGCTTATGGTATCCTTTTGAGTTTAATAGAAAATACTGTATCACAGTGTAATTTCTGAGTAAACATCCAACTAAGATTGAAGCTATACCCGAAAAAGGATGTAAATAATTATGGCTATCAAAGTATAATGATGGATTTGTTAAACCGAGTTTCAACGAGGGTGAAAGTGTCCGTATTATTATTTATTTTCAATGAATCGTGTGAGCTGAATCAAAGTTTCACGCTTGAGGCCTCTTCCCAAGTAATATGAAAAATGGATGTAGCTTCCTTGACAGTTGAAGAGAGTTTAGCACAAGAGATCAAAGTTGAGTAACATACTCCCAGTTGGTCGGCTAATTATTATCTAAGAAGAGTTTTTATTTGGAAGAGGATTATTTAGGATAGATTATGGCTGGATCATCGACATATGATTGGTCCATCAACTTTCACTATTCGAGAGACAAACTTTATTATGGCCCTATCGATTATTATCCCTGTTACAATAATAGTCTGACAACACGTTATGATGATCATCATCATTTCACGCACAACCCATTGCTGTAACTACGAGGCAGGACCCAAGTACTTTGAATATTGAATTATTAACTATTTCCAGTGAATTATAACAATAGCCTTGACTACAGTTGGCTTGAAATATTCAATGCTTCCAGGCACAATATAAAATATTAAATGAAAATTAATACTCAGTGAAAGTTTCATGTGTTGTTATTCAACACCGATAATAGTGTGGCTCATAATACCCCTCCAATTAAAAAACGAACATATTATTGTCTAAACGAACATAAACGAGCATGAGTGTCTTCAACGGCAAACTTTATTCACGACAATCTTTAAAAGTTACGACATTTTTCAGTGCATTTCATTCGAAAAAATGCTCTATTGGTCTTGCCCCGACAATCGAAAATTCATGATGTGAAATATTTTTTACACGTTTCAGAGCCCCTAGAACACGAATTTGATGTCCGTTCAAATTCATATATCTCTCTCATGTACCTCAATTCATATATATATATATATATATATATATATATATATATATATATATATATATATATATATAACTCGACCAAGATATTAGCACTAATGATTTTTGTGCAAAATTTGGTCGCTCTCCGACAAGCCCTTAGGGAGTTATCGTGTTAACAAGAATTTGTACATATATATATATATATATATATATATATATATTAATATTCTTGTTAACACGATAACTCCCGAAGGGCTTGTCGGAGAGCGACCAAATTTCGCACAAAAATCATTAGTGCTAATATCTCGGTCGAGTTCGTTAACCAGCCAAATTGGTCCAAGGGAAGAGGGTGAAATTAGGGGATGAAAATTTAGAAAAATCACTACAAATCAACCAATAACTTGATTGTTTTGAAAATTGGTGTGTAAAATACCCTTATTATGCCCTACAATTTGAGCCATCAACGAAAAAAATCCAATCAAAAATGGCGGAGAAAATGGCGAATAATATGCCGAAAATTGTGTTTTTATGGGTTTTTCGAAAACGGCACCTTCGAATTCATACCCTGAATAGCTCATTATAAGTCATATGATTCATACAATTTAAATTGCACTCTTTCCGACCGCCAGCTGCCGGAGCGAATTTTTTTTATTATTTTTGAACGAGCGTTAGCGAGTTCCTTCTTTTGACTAGACGCGTGAGTCGTTGTCCGTCTGTTCGTTCGTTCGTTTGTTTGTTTGTTTGTTTGTATGTTCGACAATAACTTTCGAACGCCTCAATTAATCAACTTCAAATTCAGAACACATATTCTTCGAACCTTTATACAGGTCAAGTTCGTTGGACAATGAAATCGATCGACTCCTTCATCCTTTTTCAGGAGTAAAAAGGATAAGTTCTCAGCAACAATATATCTATATATACTCTCGTATATTTCAACACAATAATCACGGCTGAGAAAAAATGTCATATGGAATTTGAATAAATTATTTTCGGAGAATCCATCTGATTTCAATAAAACAGCTGATTTATGAGCGGCAAATTTGAAAGAGCTATCATGAAAATAATGTTATCAAATGAAAAAATACTTTCATGTTGAAATCATATGTTAATATTGATTTCAAAGTTCAAACATGTGATGGGAGTCTATTCATTTGAACAGCTGACAAAAGGCGGCAAATTTGAATTATTTTACCATTGGTTATTTCTAAAGAGTAAGTATTCTTGATGAAAGAAGTTTGTTGTTCCATCTGATTTCCATGCTTTGATAAGTCAGACTAATAAAAAAGTTAACCGTGCTTTTGAAAAAAGTCAACCGTGCTACGGGATTTGAAAAATGCTATTAGGCTGAGGCCACACTGCCGGTGGGTAGAGCCTGGAGGGTGGAGGGTAGTTGATAAATCTATAGAACATACACAGAATACACACCATCCAAGCATGAGGGTAGAGGGTGGAGGGTAGAGGATAGAGGGTAGATGGTGGAGGGTAGAGGGTGGAGGGTAGATGGTAGACGGTGGAGGCTACCTGTCTACCTCTACCCACCACCCACTACCCTCTATCCTCTACCCTCCACCCACTACCCTCATGCTTGGATGGTGTGTATGCCTATTCTATAGATTTACCAACTACCCTCCACCCTCCAGGCTCTACCCACCGGCAGTGCGGCCTCAGCCTTAAGGGGATCTCTTATAATTTATATATTTGATTTATCCGAATGGAAATACTGAACAATCAAAAAATTCCATTCTTGAACGAATCTCTACAATGTTTGTTACTGGTTTATCTGCTGTTCTTAATTCGATACACTATTGGTAATTTACAAAATTCTATTGAATTTAAAACAAAAGGCGATCAATATGACTCTACAGAGTGTCCCAAAAAGAACCAACTAAAGTAGTATCACGGTGTTCTTTGAGCTAAAACAAACAGAACATGTCATTGGAAAACACCGAATTCTCTCTAGTTGTCCTGTAATCCGCCATTCTATTATTTTAGGACTCCATCATAGGCTACCTAAATAATGGATAAACTCTACACGAAGTTTCAGTATAGTATGTATGGTTTTCAGAAAAAAGGAAAAGTTATTACATCCATATTTTGTAAATTTGTTAGAATTGCTCAGTTATTAGGTCTACTCTGAATTCTTGCAGTCAAGTCGTCTTGAACGAGTAGGCCTACTTTTTATTGTTGCATTGGCGGCAACAGATTTGCGGATAATGATGTATCAAAATATGAAAACGATTGATCAAAATATACCGTACAAAACTATATCCTCACAAAAATTCAGTATTGAATAAATCTAGGTATCGTGTTAGTATGATTTGTGGTTCATATTTTTAAATAATTAAAGCCATAAGTTGACTTTGAGAGTTCGCACGCGAGTTCTTCAGCCCATGGGGCTCACTAGTTTACAAAACTACATTCATTTGGGACACTACATATTCAGCATCTTCGGTTGCAAACGCGATGACTCTACAAGCATGATTGATGCATGACTATTATTTTACAATTGTATCCACTGAACGAGATGAATTATTATCACACAGCACACTTTCAATCACCAACTAAAATTTATAACTATTGTGAAAAGTAGAGAACAAATCTCATAAAATATTGCACTGTTAAATCGTAGTTATCAATGAACTAATTTTCTTTATGATTCATAATTAGAAGACTTCCTAGGAAAACCGAATGGAATGGGACAAAGATGAAAATTAACAGATATTAGTCAAGGTCACTCGTCAGACCGACAGATATTAGTCAATACTCGTCAGACCGCCGCCATGAAATAATTAGCATGAAGACGAAAAATAGTAAGTGTACATTATCCTAATGTCAGTGGAAAAAGAAGGTCGTGAAGGGGGGGTGTATATCATAAAGCGCATCATTGTTCTTCTTCGTTTTGAGTTTGACTTTTTTCTTCCCCTTCTTCCTGATCCTTCGCCATAACTTCAACGGCATGTGGCCGATGCTTTTAATCTGTCCGATCAATCTTCCCGATAATAATCATCCAGCACTCACAACTGAAATGGAGCTGACATAACCGACGTCAAGAGTTCCCCGCCAACCAGAGCAGCCAGAAAAGTAACTACGCCATTTGATTTAATCAATGGGATATTTGTGATCGAAAGCTGTAAACTCAAATAATGCCTTACTTTTAAATGCCTGGCTGGCTCTAAACCAATCCTCATAAACACAGAAAATTCAAGTCAGTAATAATAATGTTCCATGCAACGTTTATGAGCAGTCAAACAAGAAATGAATATGAATAAACTAAAGACAACACTGTGAAATCTGATGAGGAATTTTAAACATCTTTGATTAGTGAAAGAGGTGGAGAAGAGTTCACGGTGAAGAGGAAATCGAGCAGTGATCCTGAATTTCATTTACTACTTAATGCTCTGAAGTCTGAATGAATTTCCATGTTTTGTGAACATGACAAGTGCTGATGTGCTCCTACAAAGCTGTTTTTTTTCTTGTAAATAGATTTCGATTTTATTACGAGTAATGGAGTTGAGTTTCATTTTCAATTTCTTGTTATAAGCGACTGACTTGGTTTCAAAAACTTCAAATTCTCCTAGAGTTGAATTCGTTATAAATAAAAAAAGGTGCGCAATCAATCAATAGTTCAATAATAAGGAATTGAATGTGATTATGAATTATTCAGAAAAAGATTCAAAGAAGCTTCATGAAGAAAAATTTTTGAATTCGTTACATTCCTTATTTCCTATGTTCGGGAAATTTTCAAAATTGAAATATTTGGCTGGATCATAGATTGCACGACTCTGGAGAAAAAATCATGAACTCAAGTTCAACTTGGGCTGGTAAAGTTGGTTGTGAAGTTGTAATATTAAGCCATCTGAATGAATACTATCCCTTGATTGAAACAACAGGGTGGAAAGCACCCTAACAAGAGGCGCACCCTATTTGTCTGTCTCAATTTCAAACAACCCTCTGCAACAAGAGCCCCACAGAAAAAGCGGAAGTTGACGAAACAAGTGTTATACACTTACGCCAAGGCTGGATGGATAGAAAGGCATCACAATTTATTGGCCTGTTTCAGAAACTGTGTTTTGTGGGCTAGGAATGTGAAGAATAATTTAACATCCGTCATTTACCGGAACTCATTACCATTTAATGTTTGCGTTTGAAGATTTTTAATATTTAACCATAAAAATGGTGGAAATGATAGTACTGTACTTTATTTGTTTACATTTCATCACGCATGCACTGAAAAAAGTAAACATGAGCTTACTTTTTCGCATTGTATAGCTCACAGGCATATTAGTGCTTGTAGGGGATTTTAAGCACTAACATTTTGTCAGTGTGCTACATTGCCATCACAATGAGAGGTATATAAGTTGTCAATAATAGTAAGAGTAGAGGTTATAGTCAATATTCAAAGAATGTGAATGTACTCACTTATGGTAAACAATTTTCTCTTTATATGACTTCTATTAGATTCTCAGTTCCTAATGCTAACTCGATCATACCTGCAACATACAAAGATATTCAATGTTATTAAAAGTTGGTAGCATTTTTAGATAAATTACAACATAGCCCCAATTATAGTAGCTGGCGATGATTACATACAATTTTACAAAGTAGTAGTTGGATGTGCTTTTTTAGGTCATTTCATGAATATTCTCTATTGAAATATGAATTCATTCCCTGAAAAGTATTCTAGTAATAATAATATTTATCATCCAGATTTGGTATGGGAAATTAATTTTCCTTCACCACAGCTTTAACAAAGTTATGTTTCTTGAAGAAATTTACATTACAATGTCAGTTGATGTAGATGTAGAACAGTATGAAAGGAATTTGTTTCCAGAATGTAAAAAATGTCAAGCTAAGCCAGGAGTGTAGCGGGTGAAGTATGAGTTTCTGACATGTCCAGGCAGAAAAAAGGAAATGCCAGTAGAGAAGAAATAACTTATAAACTTGCTCCAGGGCTTGCGTGCTTCATTGATCTTGAAAACTTGGCTGCTTTTATAACATTATGTAGGATCTTGGTTAACATGATCTTTTTAGCGGCTGGTGTGAAATCTTTATGTCTGACCAAGCTCTGATTAATTATCATTCTATTTGGAATCTATTATGACATGCCCAAATGTATTAATTTTCAACGCAAATATTCTTACATATTCATTAGGCTATAATTTTGTTCTATAAACACGTTAAATGAATCAACATAATAATCAAGTCCAGAGAAATGAAAATATAATGAAATGAACACGAGGAGTTGAATGAACCTTCTAGAAATATGATTGCGCTTTTCCTACCTAAAATAAACAGATTAATATAATTTCAAATCACCTACAGATAAAAATTCAATCAATAGAAAAAAAAACGTAATCCTCATTCAATTAATGTTTTATTATGCCTTACAGAATAATTGGTTTGTATTAACAGTAACAGAAAATCCAAAAATTTCATACATCAGTTTATGATAAAATTTTTCTTTCAAAAAAGTCTGTCAATGACATCTCAAAATCTATTCACATTCACAGATCTAATGAACAATCAATTTATGGTCTATATTTTTCTGGATATCATGTAATATATTTTACCAAATTCATCTTCTTATATACATCAGCATTGGATTTGATTTTTTTCTAACAGTGGGCCAAGACTATTAAAATCAAAAGCGGGTTATGGAGTTGAGGCGGGCTGGCTCTGGAGCATCACATTCGACCCTAGCAGCCATTTTATTAATAATTCATGATTCACGATGTGAGACCCAGAACTAAGTTTGGAGAGTCAGAGAGTAAACAAATCCCTCCCCTTCCCGCATACTGCGCTAGACGTAGAATCATTTCATGTGAATGACACCCTCAGGCTTTCTATAGTTAGTAGGGGACGGGACGGACAACACAGGCGAATGTTCGCTCTACACTATAATAATAATCTGGCACGTGCGAATAACAGCCTCCGCCAATGCGCGCTTAAATTAAATAGACGGAAAACGTTTGTTATGCACTGCAGGTTCCCGGCGATGACAGGTCTCAAATCTTTTAACAAAGCACCGACTTCAGTATAGTCACTTGCTCGTGCTTCTAGACTAAACTGATTTTAGTAATGAAATTTCAAACACAGCCGGTGTTGAACGACATTACTGATCTAGTCATGTGAACGATCGTAAAAAGCTTTTGAAAAATAAGAAATAGTAAATAATCAATGTTAGAGATAAATGATGGGGATCATAGAGAGTATTAGAGACATTATCACTATTTGGTGATTTATGCAAAGTGAGAAATCTTCAATATTATTTATTCTTTCAAATAGACATTTTTGAAATATCACGTTGAGTAAACTGGATAGTTTACTATGCTTGTTATACCGTGTTTTCATAAGCATTTAGCTGACAATTTTGACAGGGGGAGGAGATAATTCCTTCAACTATGAAAGATTCACCCTATTGTTCCCTGTTTGACTTGGAAGGTGGATAATGATAGTCCAGCGCCCAGCAAGCCTACACAGATAATGTCTCTATAATGTTGAAAACTATAATTAGACGATTGTTTGGAGGGGAATGGCCTGAAATATTACCGTACAAATCAACCAAACGTCGGTTAAAATGAATTTATGGCATAGCATCATAGTGAAGCCTCTCTCATTAGTAGCTGTTAACCAGCAAACTTAGAAGACCATTGAATAATGAATGATGCTGGTGAGGGAAATCATTACTTCAACAATTGCATAATATGTAATTACTGTACTTTCATGGGAATAGAATACTTTTACCTGCAGTATAAGGAGCCGAATAAATTGATGAATACTCCAAAATTTGTGTAATTGAGAAACCCAAGTACTAGTCTTAGAACACAAAAATTCTCTCTAGAAACATGTTCATTTCATAACCCAAGTATTTAAATAATTTAATACAAATTCTATACAAATAACAAAATTTAAATACAAATAACAAAATACGAATTTTGAAAAGCCTGTTAGGAATAGATTGAAAGAAATCCCCTTCCTGAAAATCCGTAATGACTAATATGAGAATAAGCATCCATTTGAGCATAACTAACGAATTTTGAAATTCGGAAAGAAGAAAACTACTTTCAATTGGCAATAATTTGTGTGAAAATAATTTTCAAGTGCTTTACAGAGCTAAACAAGTGTCCTGATGACTGATAGGCAATAATTTGGTTGTTTTTCCATCCAATCGACTGAGGTTGCTCGTTGTTGTGACTGCAATGCCAATCGTATGTTGTCGTGTCATCACGAAACTGGCAAACGAACCAATCCTGGTACTGCATTTACTTGTTGAATACTTCTTTTAAGGATTGCTGAAATCAAGCTGCCGTGTTAGGAGGTGGAAATTCGCTTCCTGTCTGCCAGTGCATTTTAAAACCATCCATTACACTTTCAGAGAAATCATTCTTCTTTCATGGGAATTGAGTTTCGCAGTCATCTCAAAACTGTTCATCTCACTTCCTGGAAGTATTGTTGGTGCTGTATTTCTGGTCCAAAATCTTCAATGTAGAATGGATGAAACCTACATTGAATATAGGAAAATCGAAAATAATTTGGATTAGAAAACTTTTCGCCTAAAGGAAAGCTTTGGATGAAACCTACATTGAATATAGGAAAATCGAAAATAATTTGGATTAGAAAACTTTTCGCCTAAAGGAAAGCTTTTCCTGGAATGAGTGATTTGACAAGATCAACACGTACCCTAAATATGTATTTTACATAATTATTGCACAAAACAGAGTGCTATACACTGTATAGAGTGCTAATTTTCATAATAACCTTTATAATAATATTAAAAGAGAACTAAGAGTATTATATAACTAACTTGTAATGAGGGGAAAATTATTTTTAGAGTCATTTGACATTTTTGTTATATAACTGGAACTAATGTGACGTAATAATTTGCTTAGAAAACAGGGGCATTGATGAATTTATGTTAAATAATTTGGAAGCACTCAGAACAATTCTTAATTATGCCAATTATTAGCAGAAGTAAAAAGGTAAGTAGGAGAGAGCTGATGAAGTTTTCTCATTCGTCATTTGCTCTATTTTCAACTCAGCTCAAAACGAATAAGTAGCTAAAACTTGCAAAAAAATCTCAACTGAAACCAATTTTGAAGAATAGCTTTCACTTCACACAACGACGGTATTAGCAAAGCTTTTTCAGACGTTTTGTTTGGTAAAGTAGCATCTCAATTAGTAATTTTTTTGCATACTCATCGTCAATTTTGCAAGGAACTGTCCTGATTTGTTCAGACTATAGTGAAACTTGCCTGTTCCACATACTTGAGTCGACTGTCTCCAAAAAAAGCATAGTTGTACATAGTAAAAGTATGCTTCAATTTCAATTAATACATCTTATTCCAATTTCACAAAATTTTATTATTTAAAATTACAATCGTTTTAAAAAGAATAACTGCGTTATTTTTCAAAGTAATTTAAAGTTATCATACAGTACTGACATTATGAAGGTACTCAG
This sequence comes from Sogatella furcifera, assembly GCA_017141385.1. Classification (NCBI taxonomy): domain Eukaryota; kingdom Metazoa; phylum Arthropoda; class Insecta; order Hemiptera; family Delphacidae; genus Sogatella; species Sogatella furcifera. Next base: position 21,645,004 of record CM029547.1, on the reverse strand, counting down.
TGAAGAACAGCGAAGTGGAAATTGAAAAAATCGTAAAATGGTGAACAAATTTACTTTGAGGTCAACATTAACCAAAATTAAAAATAATAGGCTTTTTCATGAGTGTTGAAGTATCTAATTGTATTCTTTGGAAGTCAATATTTCACAAAAAGTGACGTTAATAAGGGTCAGAAATGAATTATTTTCAACAATAAGGACATTTGAAGGAATAGCTTGAAGAATAATATTCTTTATGGCTGCTGTACAATGCACATTCTATAGGAACCCTTTTAGATATAAGATATGCATGGTGCTTGGGCAGTTAAAAAGAATAATATATGATGATAAATAGAAATTGAAATGAGAGACTAAATAATAAAATTAATGATACAATTAAAGATTTCAATTTTGCAAGCCCGACCTCATTAGTTACCGGTATGAAATATTCATCGATAAAATAACAAATGAATTGTTTGGTCCCTTGTAAGCTGTTTGGTTTGTTTTGTTGCGGTTATGAAAATAAAACATTTGCCTGTTGGTTTGAGCGTGACGGCTACCGTCTATGTGAATCAGGGTTGACCAGGGGCTGTCCGTGTACAGTGTACAGCTCAAAGCATCAAGGACCACCCAACAGGGCAACTCAAGACCATAGAAGAAAGCCCTCGTTTACTCACCGCCCATTCCAAACGTGAATACTTTCAGATTACTAACTAGAAATATTAACGACAACCAACAATGTTGCAGGGTCGCATTCTATATGCCATGGTCTTTCAAGGATCAGAAATTTATAACCTGTGGTAACAAGAGAAGACTTGAGCTATTAATGCAGGAATAATGCCACATCTCGGTCCATTCAACTGGGTTAGCATAGCTGCTGGCTTCATAATGAATGCACTCTGAAGTGAGAAAACTGAGCAGTGTCGTGTAAATCAAGTGAAACCGTTTTCGGAATGTTGGGTCATTCTGCATAATCGTCAATCAATCACCGATAATGGAGCCTTATTTTATGAATACTCTGTGAATGTAATAAAGCGCTGTTGAGTTGAAACAAGCCAATTTTATGACAGCTTGTACACGTCGTTTAAGAAACAAATATCTATAAAAACTATATTACATGCCATCACCTACACAATGTATCAAAAGTACACGGGATTTATATCAAGGCTGAATGAATTGTGAGAAATCTAGAGTTGATAAACAGTGAAATAATACGAAAATTCGGAGGAAATAAAGTTAACCTAATAACCTATATTACTGACTAATTTTTTATTGAAACAACTTAAAACTTTATATTTTAGAGAATATTATTGCGTACTCATTTGTTCAATGAGGCAACACAGAATGTCAGAATATTATTATCTCTCTACTAAAGGGAATTTTTATTTTAATTTTCTCGCATATGAAATAGATGTAGGATATCTACAAAAATTAAAAAAAAGTCGGAGACTAATAATAAAAGTACAGTACAGGAAGAATATAAACTATGAGAATCGGAAAAACTAAGTGAAGCGGTAATTACTTTGTCAAAACCATCAAGATAGAGAGTGAGGGATTGATCTATTGAGATATGGAATTGAAGAGAATATAATCCTTCCAACATACACAAGTATTTAATTTCAGACATATCAACATTAATTTCCAACATAGAGTGTTTTAATTAAAAAATGTAATAAATGATGTTATTACATGATTTTTTCATAATTTTGTGTTGCAAGAAATGTCTGAATTTAAATAAGGTCAATCATATTCAAATTGCCTATGAACTATTATCAAACAGCCCGAAAAGTGAGCAGCATGTGAGCGCCAGGAGCGATGGCCGCGTTTAGAGTGAGAGAGTGTGTGAGAGAGAGTTTGAGAGGGTGAGAGAGAGAGTGAGTGAGTGTCCAGTCCAGAGTGCACTGGCCAGAAAGCAATGCAGTCCAGTCGGCCAACAGTCAAAGAGAAATTATAAATAGATACATTCAATTTAGTGACGTCATTTCCGGAGGAACATAAACAGTAATGGCCCTGCTACAGTTCAAGTTCACAGTTGTGCGCCCTGCGCCGTATTATAATCACAAGAGATATAGTAGATACACTACTCAGACAGTCGCGTCTTTATGCGAGGACAGCCATTCAAAGAGAAGCGTTTACTTCTTTGACGCGACGGCAAGTGTGTACACGTACAGTCCAGTACCCACTCGTATCAAGGTGAACACCTGAGTATGCAATAAGACCTGAAGTATAGGATGTTGAATACGACTTGAAGTATAAAATGTAGAATAGAACTTGGAACACAGAATAAGATTCAGTTCTATTCTCTCTGGTAAAAATTTGGCTTTGTTATTGTCGAGGTACTACAACATTCAGTTCACGTTGATAGTAGGTCTAAATGTCTAAATTACATAACAGAATTGGAAAATCATCATAAATACAATTTAAAGCACAATGGATATCTATAGCAATTGTCGTAAGCTACAGCGCTGTTGAAATAACCTTAAATAATTTGGTTAAATATTTATAAGCAAAATACAGTCGCCTGATTACCGATGCGATCGTTGTGTTGCAATCAAATTAAAGTTGTTAGATCAATGACTTTGAGAATTTGTTGAACAGATGGAAAAATACTAGCGATTGTGTAAAGAACCATACTGTAAATATACTGTCTCCATAAGAAAAACAGTGTAGACTTTTCATGCTCTACTAACGTAATAAAGTGCAAGGCTCGAAACTATCTTTGTTTCAATGTGTTAAAACTGGAGAGTTGTCCGAATTATACAGTCCGTTGCTCCGTTCCGTTCTACCCAATTTTAATTTGTTCAGTGATAGTCATCTCACAATTGCTAGGGCAAGAGATTTGAAGATTTTACAGCAAAAAGAAATCTTACGGAAAGTTTTTGTGCAATCAAATAACGTTCCATCAACATCTGTCACATCAATTTATCACGGTGTGAGAAAATGAGTTGAATCTTTTACAGCACTTTGGATTTGGACTGCCGACAAAATCGGCTGAAGATTGATGAGGAAGACGTTGCACGTAATAAATTCGTGCGATACCGTCGGCCTACATAGTATTGTTTCCTTGACGAGGCTGTATTTCCTCAGACTATTAACTTGCAGAGGATCGTATTCCTATTCGAAAACAAGTCAGGAATTTTGAAGCTGGAAATGCTGCCGCACCGGACTGACTTGGGCAAACACCCACAGCCACGAAAATACCTTCGTGTGGGAACGCTCCATTAGCATTTTAATGTATTGTCTGTAGCTTTGTTTGTGGTTGCAGGCCGGAAACTCCTGTTCCGATTGGGCATCGAAGGATGGACTCAACCACAGCTCGAATTCAGACGCCCGCCCCTGATCGACTCGCTGCTGTCCTGTGCCTGTGATGCATTTCTCTCCTCTTATTACAAGACACGCTTCATCGGTTTCCCTAAACATAGAAAACCACTTTCAACGCATTGCTCGAACATTGCGCATTGAATAATATCTACCATGTTAATAGTGAGAGGCTTTGAGCAGAAACAAGATGGTGTGTGAGAGATATTGTTATACTGAAAATCAGAAAGATCGCGAGTCGTTTCGCAGGATTCATTCATAGTGGAGATCAAAAAGTGTGTGGAAGGATATTCTCGTATCCACCTCTTTATTAAAAATGATTGACCATCTCAATTCTAAAGCTTTGATTTTGTCAATTAATCATGATACTGTTTTCTATTGAATTTTTGTTTCAGTTGACTTATTTCTGCAATTCCTCACATTAGGTTTACTTTTTCCTTCTGCTCAATCCTGTAGGAATACATGGATAAAAGATTGTGTGACGCAGAAAATACTTCCACATGCAACATTTCAAATAAAATTATTGAGTAAAGGTAAAATTAAAAATCTACGTCTCTGGAACAGTTACAACTCTGAAATGAAGAATTTCCCTAAATATCTGTATAAGTCACTGCAGTAAATTCTATTGTAATCATCTTTATCCATAGATAACATTATAACCGTCTATATGCAGCCAATCCTATTCTAGCAAGAAATAGTCTAAACTATTGTTTCGTTTCAATTGAAGTATCTATTGTTGTACCGTAAATGTAGAAGTGAAAATGTGGCTGACATTCCAAAACTCGAGAATGATGGATTAGAGACTATTAGAGACCTCTCACTCTGGCTGTCGGCTCTCAAAAAAAATATTTCGAGCAAAAAGTATAGTATGTGATTGAAATAATGAAGGATCTAAAAAACCAAAACTGAGATCATAAATAATAGAAAACCTTTGAACAGAGCGATATTTTATTGTAGTAAGTTGGAGTTGAGAATCCAGAAAAATACAATAGGCAAACTAGGCATAAAAATATTAGATTGGGTCACATAAATTTACTATTACTTCATATTATTCTTGAATTTTGTGTTTTGTATTGAAAATGAAAGAATTCTTTAAATTATTAAAAACAATCCCAAACCACCACTATTTTATATCTAGTATCTTTTGAATTTGTTCAGCTCTCTAGATAAAACTATTTGTCTTTCCAGCCCTCCCTGTCCCAATGTTTCTCACGCAACAAACACACTCGGGATGGAAACTCGCCAGAAAAGAGGAAGCTGGAGAAAGAGAGGCAGTGATAGCGATGGTGGCAGAAAGTGACCCATCGAAAAATAGTCCAGGAACGCGGAACATTGTCGACAGCGACTTTGCTGCAAAGGATCACGACATTCTCTTTTAGATCCGTGATTTCCAAGCAGATTTATTCGAGCCCGCACTCCTCTATTTGGAGAACAAGTCCCACCAACCGCATTAACAGAATTCCACTTCAAACGTTGTTCTATTTATTTTACACGCCGCTAACGGCAGGCACTGTTACAAAACGGAGAATGGCCGCTCAAAAATCACGTTTACACAATAACAACACATTTTTTACTCGTTTATTTCCTAAGCTCTCGCTAATTGGAAAATAATGGTGAAGAGTAGAAAAATTATTGTTTACAATATTTTTCATTGATTCAGGAAGGTGATTCTCCATTTTCCGTAATTCTGTCAATGTGTTTCACAAAAAAAGGAAAATCAATCCAGTCAATCACCAACTTGAAAAATTGTTTCCTGGTCAATGAAAAACATGAAACGATAATATTTTTTGAAATAGATAAATTTGAATAGAAAAATGGAAATTTAACAAGACTGATAAGAATTTAAACCCGTTTTCTTTTTTGAAAACATTGCAGATCTCTCAAAAATTCAGTATCAATTTATGTATTAGAATATCTTCCAAATTGGAACATTCTTAAATATCTTTCAAATTCAGCTAATTGAAACTGCTCCAGTATACCAGCCAACAGCGGACTACCATTCAAGCCAAACGGGTCTCAATTTTGAAACAATATGAATCAATGTGTAATTTTTAGATCTAAAATAAATAGTACATTGTGATGTGTGAGCCTTAATATGATCACGTTATTCTTCCAATTTTGAGAAGACAGAGTTGAATGGAAGTAATTTAGCGACATTGAGCCGCTAAAAAATCCATTGGATTTTTGGGAGCGACGAACTAACATATGTTTGCCATTAATTTGTGCTTTTATTTTCATCCGTTTGGTGTAATGTTTCTTCATTGCTACTATTTTCCATTTTGATCATTAGATTTGTCTTTCATGACATTTCGCAGAAATATGCAATTTTAAATTCCAACAATTATTGTAATTGATAAGAGAATTCCAAACGAATTAAAAATATTGTTTGCTGCCATAATAAGACTATATCTATTATATTTTCAATTTCTATCTTCTAGAAACACAAACTTCTAGAACACAGAAGTAAAAATGATTATCATATTTGGTTATATATGAGTATTACATTTCAATTCTAATATTAAGAATATTCTATAGAGTCAGAGTGAATACGAAATAATTTTCTGGTATGGAGAATTCAGACATGATTAAATTAATAACAGTTAACGTGGCATAAGCACGCCAAGTTTTTACCGTTTCAACGAACAATGTGTGATAACAAGTGTCATATTGGACTTTAACCATACTTATAATGACGTTTCCATATCTGATTGAATTGGAACCTCATTACTGCATTACGTACCTCCTTCAAGTCTCACCATGGGTAGTGATCTTGAATTTTGTAATAACATTGCCAGAGCTTCTGTAGAATCATTCAATTTGTTCTTGAAAACTCTTTAGTAGGTATATTTTTTGGGGGATGCAAAGTACACGGAGAGGACTCCGAATTAACACATCGGCTTGGTGGAACGGGAATTACATCATCCAATATGCCCAGAGAGATTAATTCGTACATTTATAACATACGAAAACAAACCAAAATTCGTGCTTTCTTGGAACAATGCCAAAGAACTTGATGACCTTTCGATTTTTTAATCTCGATCGATAAACACGAAACTTGTTTCTACATTCATTGAACGCATAGAATTGTCTTCTTCATCGTTTTTCTACAAACAAGACTGAATTTATTAATTCTTAAATACTTTGGCTTCTCTCCTTTAAATGCTAATGAGTGCCGTTTGAACGTCATTAAAAACTTGTTCTCGCCTCTGAACGATTCGAATGCATCTTTAACACACCTACTCAAAAAATAAAACAAAAAATTATACGTGTAATAAGCGCTGTCTTGTACGTTATAATGAGTTAAGCCAATAATATAATCTTACTACGTTACAACAAGACAAATGGGAGGTGAGCTACAACCTTGAGCGCAATGTGTGGCCAATATTTCTCGGTCTCGTTTCCTTGAAAATACTCTAATTCTTTTTATTATGCTAATTACCCTCATGATAATGTAACTCACTTCAGTCTGATTTATATAATTTCAAACTTCAAAGTCCTCTAGTTAAGCTCCACACATCTATTCAAAAATCAATTGACGATAACTGGAGGCATAGCCATAGATAACTACAGTATTACATACGGTATTCGTAATTTTATAAAATTATTATCCTGCGCCACCACCTGCTAGTTTGAAAACTCCCTTCTCCTTGTTTGATACAAAAGTTTCGCTTATTATATAATGTTTTTTTAATTTAAATTCTCCTTATGCTTATCGATAAAATGATGAATCAAAAATCTTTCTTGACTAGCACAAATTGAAACATAATCAAACATTATTTGAAAAAGTTTATGAAATTCAACTGAAAATTTTTTTAAATAGTTGAATTCCATAGAACAATTCAATCGTATTTCAACGAACTAGTATGGAAAACTCGACTTTTTCACATTCAACTCCTGGACAGAACTTCACTCTTCGTCTGAAATCCAATACTGTTTTTGGAGTTATCTCGCCTCAGAGCCCCCCTCACACATCAATATGGCTTCTTGGGGGAAACTTTACCGATCCAAAACATCAGTTTCCACTGTTGATAGTTTGCTTCGTCTGGTCAAGGAAAAAGCAACGATAGTTTTATAAAATGATAGTATAGTGGTTTTGGTTTTCTAAATGCAACCAAAGCTAAATCCAATTTAGTGAACAGAAAGTAAATATGATCACAGGAGAGGAATGATGATCGTCATCCAATCCTCGTCTGTAATCATTCTGATTTGAAAATATTTTCTACAGAGTTTTGCATTCTGGAATTTCTCACTTTCAGCAAAATAAAGTGTCCATTTACTTGTCTATTGTTCGTAAAAAAATACCAGATAATAACTAACAGTATCAATTTGATACCATGATTTGAACTATGAGGTCTTTGATTGGAGATGCAGTATGAATGAATTTGAGGATCTGTTTAGAAGAGAGCTTCTATCCGAAGTGTTGAACTAGGATAAAAAAATGCAACCTTGATCGATCAAAGATATTGTTACGGTAGATTTCCCTCCCAACCTCTGCCTGTCAGCTTGTAAGTATCAAATTTCGATCTACTTGTTTACGTTGACGATGCTTGCGAAAATTATGACCTAGAAATTCACTTGATCAATATCAAGTGTCTATGAGCTCAAAATATCCTCATTATGCACTTTATTGAGTCTCCATTTGGGAGTAGTAGGTTAACGGTGAATTACTTCCTGTTACCCCTAAGATGAGGACGTTGAATTACTCTAAAAATACATGTTATTCAATATAATTCATTCTAGTCATGAAAATTTAGATAATTAAATGAATCTAGTATTATGAAAATAATGAGTTTGATTCGTTCTAGCGGTTGAAATGATTATATTATAGCGGATTCACAAGCGGCGAGAGAATAAGATTGGTTCAATGATGAGTTACAGTGAGTTTTTTTGCATTAACAAAATTACTAATTCGCTTTATATGAAAATGGAACCAACCAAGCGGAACATGTTAAACTGCTAATATGAAATATGAAAAAGCAATAAGTATTAAAACGATGATTGATAACATTGAAATAATTATGTATTGCAACTCAATCTCAACAAGCGATCTCGCAGTGAAATCGGATACTGTATTGTTAGGTACTCTGCCGAAAAAGGTCGTAAAGATCAATCTTGTTTAATGGAGTTCCAATCAACTGAAAAAACTTGTTTGGTTGAATCATCAGCCATTTAAATACCTACTATCAATAATAATTGAGAGAAAGTTTTGCAATTTGTCGTATTCAATTTTTTATTCATATTAAAATTGCAAATTGTATGCTAATAATGCTTTATAACAGGTACAATAATTATAATCTTAATTACAAAACAGTTATGGAGATGAGGTGAATGAAATTTGAGACGTGGACATAATAATCATCAGTCTGTAAACCGCAAATAAGAGTAGAGTTCCTGCATTGTGGCGCCAATAATGGCACTTTTTTCCTGTATCAGTACTTAGAACACCTTTTAGAATATAATTTCTCCGCTGAAGGCTATAATTACATGAGATTAATCTTTTGTTAAATTTATTGGAACACTCCAATCAAGTCAATTTATTGTTAAAATTTTAGTAATGAGAAAATTTGGCAATTCGATTTGAAAGTGAGTTGTAGTGGATTTTTATAAGACCTTTCATGCTTTGTGCTTGGATAATTTCTTGGGCCTGAGTTTTTTGGACCTGAATCTAGTTAATCCATTGAAGTTTCTGGAAAATCAAGCTAATCAGCTAGAAACTAGCTTGATCAGAAATGAAAACTTTCAATTCAATATTGATTGAAGAATATTATTTCGAAAAGAATCGTGCGAATTAGATTATGTGTATATGGGAATGAAAACAGAAAACCTATTATCAATTATATCAATTAGTTATCTATTAAAAATACTGTAGTTGAAATTGAATAGGAAAATATTCATTGAGATTGAGATCAAACATAAAATCAAATTTATAAACTACTAGTAATTAGTTTACCTTTCTATCCGTTGTTAATCAGTTGTTCTCCCTCTATTAATAAGATAACATTTCACATTCACTGTAAATAACACCATATGCCCGATCATTAACAAACACCTAAAGAATTGAACATTTTGATGAGTTTCCTCAAATTTTCTAAAACAATATTGTTCTACATCAGTGGAATTCACGTTTAACACTGGTTTGAAATAATTTCCGATGGTAGAATTCGAGAAAACAAGGAGCATAGTTCAGCATTTAACAAAAAGTTGGGCTATAAAATAGAATGATAACATTCATAAATCAGCATTGCTTCATGGTTATATTTGATATCATTTTTATTGTTAGCAACATTGATCGCGACATAGTCCTATAATAATTAAGAATGGAATGTGGACAAAACAGCTGATAAGTTGACAACACCCATTCACAAAAAGAGTAAAAATAAAACAGAATTGTCTATGATACATTAATACTGAATCAATCAAAGTAATTAAATATGACTTCTTTGGTCGCAGAAAAATAAATGTACCAATTGAGAAACATTGATTATGGATTGCCTTCCCCAGTCGCACACGGATCCATCATTGAGTATGATAGGAAATCAAAAACCAATTATTGTGGAATGAAAGCTGTAAAGGCTTGAGTTTGGGCCGAACATACTAACAACTTATAACCTTTCCTAATTTCCTATTACAGGTGAAAATTATTGAGAGAAACATAAATTTGCCTTTCCTGGAGAGTTACACAGTCAAGAATGCATAGAATGATCGGAAATTCTAAGTTGATGCTGTGAGCTATATTGTAGAAATAATGTAATTCTGTGTCTTCTGTTGAAATAAAACTCAATTGAATTCAATTAATTCGAAGTTCGTATTTGATGAAGATGATTATAACCTGTAAAATGGTACAGAAAAGTACAGAAAATAGATATCCACACTGGAGAGATGATGGATCTCGGTGATCAAGTATAAGCGATCCAAATTAAAAATCCACAAAGGAGGTTTAGCAAGTCAATGAACTTCTGATATTTATCAATTACTTCGTTGATAATGAGTAATGGATGTGAATCGTGCCGGTAATATTCCAATAGAACAATGATTTAATAAACAGGTGTAATTAGATTTTAATCTTAGGCGCAACTAAATTGCCCGAACTCTAAATATATATTCCAGGAATTGATTCTGCAATAGGCTAAACTAGCAGAGACTACTTGAGAAGTAGCTTTCAGCTTTTGCAGTATTTTTAATGCTTTGAAAACCAGTTTTGCTAAAGGATTGAGACTGCCATTAGTAAATAAGCAAGTTTGCCGCAGGCTGAACACTGCCTGATCAGAATGGAGCTCAATATAATTACTTACCTTGCTCCTGAACCAAGAAAGGGAATAATAGCGATGTTAAAATACATTATTCTCGAGTAGGTAAAGAGATAATTAAGAAGTTAAAAGTATTTCTCTTTCTTTGACAAAAACCCAAAAGCTGAATTTATAAAGGTTTTCAGTGTTCAATTCAGACATTGGAATTTTTCCCTAATGCCAATTTTAAATGTTTCAGTTTTTAGAGAATAATATTCTAATTTGAGACTCTGATCAACTTTCTAATTTGTGCTCTTATAATAGGCCTACAATGTATCAAAAAGCTATCAAAAGCTAAGTTTTATTTATTATTGCTCTACTTCACACGCCATTTTGCAACTGATAGGGAATTCAAGGTACTGTCCTTCAATTTCTACAATATTTATCTCAGATGACCTCATTCAGATCTTCCTTGTGCAATAACTTCATCAGTATGCACGTTCTGACACTGTAAACTATGCACAATTCTAGTAAATAATTGTAGTGCTCGTTAATAACCTTTAGAATCATTCCAGTTGGAAGAAGTGAAATTGTATAAAAACAATTAAATGGAAAATTCGGAGTATTTTATTTATATAGACTATTGAAAAATAGTTCTAGTGATAGATCTTTGCACGAAATCACCATCACGAAGACACTGATTACAATGTAACAGAAAAATTAAAGAGTCATTAATAAATATTTCCATTAACGAGATTGAAAACTTTTTTGTTGATATTTATAGAACGTGCGAGCATTCAATTTAAAATGAAAACAAATTTAGTATTAAGTTAATATTATATTCCGATATTCTTTGAAAACGGTCACACGTATTGAAATTTAAGACTACTAGTCTCTAAAGAAAAATCCTATGCCTCATAACTTCCAGGTATGTTTGTATAGAATATCTCGACACGAATATCGAGTTAAAGTGGCTGATTGTTGTAAAAATAGTGTGTGATCTAAAGAAGGGGTAATATCTGCTACCCGCAAAACAAGAATAGTACCGATGGAGTATGTAGGAATGTTAAAATACGAATAATTATGTCACCTAAAGAAGGGGTAATATCTGCTACCCGCTAAACAAGAGTACATTAATCGATCTATAAAGGCCTTTGAACTATGAGGGTCTACTCTTGACCTTGACATTATTGCATTTTGGAATGCAACTCGAATCCATCATTACTGTATACTCATAAACGTAATGTATTTCGTTTGGTGTATTATGGAGAAGCTCACATACAGGTAAATAGTTTGAGTTGAGTGGTAGTACAACATAGCCTGAAATGCTAGAAAGAATAGGAATCGCATCCATGACTACAGCACAGTAAAGTTGTTTTTTGATAATGGTAACACATGTTAGAGACATTCACTATGATCAGGACCACTAGCTAATTTTAATACTAGTTGAACTCACAAATTATAATTAGTCTATACAGTATGTATTATAAATATTTGTATTTAGAATATGTATTGAAATAGCTGTACTGAGTTACTGTTGCATATTATTATTTTCAATCTCAAAATACATTTCATAGCGACTTTTCTTAAATTATCCCACACGAAACTGAATGTATTGTATAATGTAGATCAAAACATTGATTCGAAATTCTCATTCACAAACATATTCTAGTCCCACTTTCTGTGTTATATCACACTGTAACGATGTGTGTAGTCCGATCTATAGGAGCGTCACATTCATCCCAGGGCTATTTCAGTGATCTACATTTCACACCTACAGAAGAATGAATGGGTCGACTCCCTATTCTACGACAAACTGACCATATCACGGACCTACTGCTATTCGAGAAGAACAGAGCCTTTTGAAATGGAAATGTTCCAGCGATGACTGTTTCGGTAAGAAACTGGAGATTTGTTTCAATAACAATAGCTTTGAAAACAACAACGTTTTTATCACTAGGAACTGTACTGACAAAGAATAGTTTTGAAAGTACTGTACTCTCAAACTGTAACAATAAATCTCTGTAGTAGAGAATAGTTGTGATATTGTTAGTCATCTACTGGAAATCAAAGTGTACGTTTAACATTAGTAGACAATTTTCATCTATTCTAGTTGAGAATAAAGTCATTGATTTTATCACTTAATTTATTTCTCTTTTAAGAATGTTTTTGTTTTTTCATATAAATAAAATAGATGGTGGTATGGAATGAATAGAGAAAAATCGATTTAGAGTTGTATTGGGGTTTCAACAGATTTTCTTTTAATTCTTAATATTGTTTTATTTGACATATATGAAATATAATAATGAATGAGACAAAACTGAATTTGTACAGGCTGGTTAGCTTTCAATTTTTGTAATTTATCATGTATTATAATGTAGAAAAATTCGATTAGTAGACAACAGACGGGACCTTTTACTGCCGGATATATTCTTGAAAGAGGGTGGGACTTGGGTGAGAAGGCCAAGGGGTTCAGACACAATATGTGCTCACCCTCCAATTAACAAGTGCGGGATATTCTGCAAATGCGTGTTACTATCTATCGATTGCACACACTCATTTCCAGAGTTAGGAGGGTCCCTGTCCCTCACAACAACCAAGAACTATTACTGCAGTGACTCATTTCAATAGGGAGTCTGTGCTTAATCATTCAAGCTCAAGGACATGACCTAGCTCAAAAGTATACAATTGGGGAAGTGTCTATCAGGATCTACGAGCAAGAAAACAAGAGAGCTAAGGGAGACTTTAATGAAGTCTGGACAACTGCTAAGTTTCCCAACGAATTATCCAGTATATTACCCTAAATTCTCAAATTCACCATCATCAGGATTAAGTTTTCAACGTGGATCTGCTAATTTAATAATTAATGTTCAACGTTGTTTCACAAGAATAGAGAGTAAACTTTTTAGGAGTTCATTCATGAATATCCTCTCCCATTGAATATCCCAAAACGTTTAAACTCATAAGAAAGTTCCAATCAAACTTCTGGTTTTTTGTAAACATGAACTATATAATTGTTCCAATAAAATTGTTCAAATATAATTATAATTGTTCAAATGAGGAATAAAATTGTTGCTTAGTTTGCGATAGATGGTGAATTCTTGATAAAATACATTTTAAATTCTCATGTGCCTTTAATTTTGTCAATTCTAAAAATTTCCAATTTCTCCATCTTTCCGGTTCATTGGAAACCAGGAAATTTTTAAATTTTTCATGTGCTTTTCAAAGCCATTTAAAAATGTATGTTTGAGACTGAATCACACTTAAATTTTGAAAGTGGAACTAAATTATATTCGTACCAGTTTGCTGTATCATTATTTTGATCAATGGATCGATAAAATAATATTATAGGCCAATACATATAAAAATAAATTCGAAAAATGAGATAACAACAATAAAAAATCAATCGCCTCTCACATCGTACAATGAACGTATTGAGTAACTTAATTTCTCCTTGAACTACTTTCTTGGCTCATCGCTGTTCCTCTCCTCGGTATTTATCTGATAAATGTAGGATGAAGCAGTTTGTTGATTTCGTGTCGGTGTATTTGCAATGCCTCGGTAGGTCGTACACAGGAGAATCGTCCTTGCATACTGCAATGTCAACGACTGCGTCGTGGGAACCGAATGGCCAGTCACCGATTATTTATTTACTCGACTGGAAATCTGAAGGAGGGACTGAGCCGATAAGTTTATTTATCTAAGTCAAGCAAGGAATACCAATAATGCTGACCGTGAAGCCGGTAATACACGTGTTGAACGTGAGCTGGTTCATTCATCGATTGATGTACATGACACACTGCTTTTACCTACATCAAATACCATTAATTTATTGATAGACCGACACTATCGAAATAAAAATTTATCTCATCGTCGACTGTCTGGAATTGATACGATATGATCTGAATGATTCTACCGATTCATCTTCAGTAATATCCCATTTATGGCTTTATAATTATGCCTTGAGTCATTCTACTATGAAAAAATAGTAGTATAGTCTGACGAAGCAAAGAAGACGTTCTGGCAAGATGGGCAAATGACTCCAGTTTGGTAAATATTGGTTCAAAAATTATAAATTTTATCTCAAATTGTAGGAAACATTCTAATTGAGCGACTAGATTAGTAGTGATATATTTATGAAGAGAAAATTTTATGAAAAATAGTGGCTGATAGTTAAAATAGGCATGACCTGGTGATTAAAATCTTATACAGAATTCAATATTATTAATCAATAAAGTGGTGAATGATTAAAGTCAGATAATATTGAAGAGAAATTGAAATCAGTAGCCTAGATCATAGAATTTAAGATTCAATGGACAATAATTGGAACAGTTAATGAGAGTTTGTCAAAGTTGGAATGGAAGTTATTATTCTAGCGATGTAGTAAATTGAGTGATATGACGTATCTGTTAGATGAAGTAATAGTAACTTTATCATTTGAAGTATTAATTGTATCATGATAGACGAAAAATATGCTAAACAGACAATATTGTTACATCATAAATAGATCCAAATGCATAGAATAGAAGCCCCACACTAAACAAACAGGATAAGAAAACATTTTAAAAGGAAAACAATCTCAATATGGGAGTTTGGAAAGGAGAAGCCACAAAAATACTGCTGCAAGTGAAATATTTGGGAAAGATATGAAAAACAAGTTCGCTTATCTACTGTATTATGTTCTATTAATCCCATACTGGAACTTGAGACTGTATATAGAATTTAAAACTTCAAAAAATCACTTAAAAATGGAAATAAACTTACTTAATAGTAGTTACTATAGTTTCGACCTGTTGTGTGGCCATCTTCAGACTGAACAGTAAACTCTGTTCAAGGTTATGTTGTGGAAGGTGGTTGGAGAAAAAGGGTGTGGATAGTGGTGTGGGGGTGTAGTTGTTATAAGGGCGGAAATTTTGAATTTTGGTGAATTTTGTCAAAAAGGGTGTGGGATGAGAAGTTCAATTGATCATTCAGGATATTGTTGGGAAACTGTTTTGTGTGATTGTAGATTTCAAATTGTTCCAATATGTTTAATTTTCTGCTTTTTTGTTGTATGTGGAGAATTTCAAGGTTGGTGTTTATGTGAGTATATGTGTGGTTGGATGTTATGAGGTGGTCAGCAAAATTTGAATGGGATGTTGGATGATTTATTGCCCTGATGTGTTCTCTGAATCTCAAATTTAAATTTCTGCCTGTCTGCCCAATATATTGTTTATTACATTCATTGCACTTTAACTTGTAAATTCCTGGTTGGTCAAATACTTGGTTGTTTTTTGGCTGTTGGTGGAAATGCTTTCTTAGTGAATTTGTTGTTTTGAAAGCAATTTTATAATGTAGTTTTTTGAAGGATGATGCTATTTTTTGTGATGTTTTGTTGTGGTAGGTGAGTGTGATGAATTTCTTGTCATTATCTGTACTATTTTTGTTTCTATGTTGTTTGGATTTTATGTTGTGGTGCAGATTTTCTATTAGGGTGGGTGAGTATCCATTTTGTTGGGCTATGTATTTGATGGTATTGAACTCTTGGTTGTAGTCAATTTGTGTCATGGGAATGTTCAGTAGTCTGTGGATCATATGGTGAAATGCTGCTAGTTTGTGTTGGGTGGGGTGGTGTTAAAATTTATACACAGGGATTCAAATTTATACACAAATGTACCAATCCCTGAAATCTTGAAATAATGCTAAAACAGAACAACACACCACCAGAACAAATCACAGAAATTTTGCATCTCACAAACTTGGTCACAACCCAAAACTACTTCACTTACAACAACAAATATTATTCACAACCAGCTGGTCTCCATGGGAAGTCGTATCTCTTGCATCCTAGCTGAAATATTTGTGCATAATATTGAACAGAAATACATTCTTAACAAAACAGAAATATAAAATTGCTTTCAAAACAACAAATTCACTAAGAAAGCATTTCCACCAACAGCCAAAAAACAACCAAGTATTTGACCAACCAGGAATTTACAAGTTAAAGTGCAATGAATGTAATAAACAATATATTGGGCAGACAGGCAGAAATTTAAATTTGAGATTCAGAGAACACATCAGGGCAATAAATCATCCAACATCCCATTCAAATTTTGCTGACCACCTCATAACATCCAACCACACATATACTCACATAAACACCAACCTTGAAATTCTCCACATACAACAAAAAAGCAGAAAATTAAACATATTGGAACAATTTGAAATCTACAATCACACAAAACAGTTTCCCAACAATATCCTGAATGATCAATTGAACTTCTCATCCCACACCCTTTTTGACAAAATTCACCAAAATTCAAAATTTCCGCCCTTATAACAACTACACCCCCACACCACTATCCACACCCTTTTTCTCCAACCACCTTCCACAACATAACCTTGAACAGAGTTTACTGTTCAGTCTGAAGATGGCCACACAACAGGTCGAAACTATAGTAACTACTATTAAGTAAGTTTATTTCCATTTTTAAGTGATTTTTTGAAGTTTTAAATTTTAAAGTGGAAAAAAGAATGGATACACAACACCATAATCACGCCGAGTGTATATAGAAGCTTGTTCCTTGATCGTGGAAGTTTTTTTGTAGATATAATTCAGAGATATTTTTGTAGATATAATTCGGCCGGGTTGGCCGAGTGGTCTGGGGCGTTACAACCTTCAGTCCGCTAGCGCTACCCGGTCGTGGGTTCGAATCCCACCTGAGGCATGGTCGTTTATGCACCTCATAAATCACTCTGCACACTCCATTACCCATGCACAAGTAAATTTGAATATAATCAAACCCCCTTACCTTTATTAGCTTGAGATCCCGACCATTTAGTCAATGTTCACAGAATTCCTTCAGAGTACTCAAAACGGTTACAAATTAACAAAGAAATTGGTATTGTCTATCAAACTATAGTAGTGGTCATGAATATTTCCTATCAGAATTGAATTAGATTACTCAGCACAAAGCTTATGAATTGGCCATTTTCAAGGTGAATGATCTGTTGTTTTGTTCTGGCAAAATCAAACTGTAAACAGAACAATCACTCTGACACCAGCAATAGTGGTGGTTTGCATGACTTTCTGCATGGGAAAATTAACGCCGTCTCGAGTCAATAACCGCACAGTGTTTTCTCGTGCGTAGTTTGAAAGGAGAAATGAATAAATTGCAGCAGATAAGCCGAGGCATACGTGAGCTTAAGAACTTTATTTATTGCAAGGGAGACTGAGAAATGAGAAAGCCTAAAAGCTGCGGCTCATGGCTATTTGCGTGACGTACAAAACTTATTGTGGAACTAATAGCAGCGAGATTCCCCCCTACAACTGTTTCCAACAACGTATTGAAAGCTTGGAAAACCGTGAAGCCGCCACAGCTTAGCTCAAATCTTCCAAAACAAGAGAAGCCGACAAATTCCACAAAGGTCATAATTTTAGGACAAAAAACTTCTGTATTTGGTTAAAAGTGTTGTATTTGAATGTGGGAATTAAAATAAAACGTTAAAAGAAAGGGTTTTATTATGTTCGTCTAACGACCACATAGTAACAAAATGCGTTTTACTGAGAAAAGGTTGAATTGTTGAATAGGTCGGTGTTCAGATTGAAATGGGATGTCTAGCTATAGAATTTTAGCTAGTAAATATCCATTCATCATAAAATAAAGATTATTATGATTGAACACATTCAAGTTGGGCACCTCTTTATGAATTTACTTTTTAGAATAATCATTTAGTGTGGAAAAATGAGGATAAAGTGAGATAAAGAAAAGAAAATGGAAACAACATGAATGGAGGATAGACCTACTCATTTTTAAAAGATACAAAAGCTAGAGAATTATAAGCAATGTGAATTTTCAATTCAAACTATCAATACGATCAATAAGAGTAATACATTCAAAACTTACATGTATCATGATAACATTGAGTATGGTATGCTTTCACTCAATTTGATTGAAAATTTAGAAGTTGAAGCCTCAATACCTTGCTTCAAATTTCTGAACGATGGATAATAGATATAATTTCTCTAGTTGGTTGACACATTTTTTCAACAGTTGATTTAAAAGAATTATGTTATCTCAAACCGTTGTATTGGCATGGGTTACCCCAATTTCTCACTGTCAGAATCAATATTGATACTATCGCCCATTAGCCGATTAGCCCATTCTTTCTTAATGCTCAAATATTTGTCCTCCAACCAGGCGTCTTTACACAAACTGTGGCTAATCTACTGAATGAGCCTCGGCTTATTTACACGATAAAATCCTTTTAAAGATAACATTGGCAGTCTGGTGGTGCCAAAAAGCAAGCAAGATTTTACATTGTAACCATGTTGCCATGGAAACGCGGCTGGGTTGCCTCTTCCTCCTCCTCCTCCTCCCCCTCCTACTCCTTCTCTCCTCCTTCTACTCCTCTTCTTCCTCCTCCCACTACACGTGCCGTGCCTGTTTCTGTGAACAGGGCGCTGGTATTAAATTTACAACTGGCCCATAACTCTGTATCAGCACAATCAGCATGAGCTTTGGACAGCATCCGTTAAATCCTTCTTCTACTCTACTATAAAGTCAATTCCAATTGGGATCTTCACAGCTGTTACTCTGTACTAAACTTGGTTTTAGATGGTGGTGAAGAAGTAGTAAGCAGTAAGCTGTAAGATGGCTAGGAAGAAAAGTTTTCCTAATATTTTACTTTTCAACCATATATAGTGTAGTCTACTCGATCGTACTACTCTCTGCAATTATAACCACAGAAAAATTATAAACATTGTATCCCTCCATGATATTTCATACATAGAACCATCACATTAACTGGGATCTAGTCTGAAATACACAATTTCAAACAATGGGAACAGTTTTGGTAACATTGTTTCTCTGAAATATGATTCTAATGCTCGAAATTTGAAAAATTAACTTAGTTTACAAGGAATCCTGACCTAATTCATGGAACTATTGATTTTTTGTGAGGAATATCGCTCATTCTACTCAAATATCGATAATGCTCACTGATATTTTTCCTCATTATTATCAGTAGTTGATATGCAGGTTAGTGATGTACAAGTATATTCAGGTAGTGATTAAAATACACATTTCAGTCTACAGTCAGTTAATGAATATAACAAATATTCGTGGAATGATTTAAAATTCGAGTCAGGAATTCTGTAAAATATAAAAAACATGGTTGAGCACATTTGAGACATATTTGTTGAGCTTGTACTCACCAAAATGCATCTTATTTCAGGACATCAACATTCCAATCTGAACTCACCTGAAAGCAGAAGAAAATTTATTCAAATTATTGCATATCATGTATAGGTAGCAGAGTAAATTGAAAATAACATGCAGATGAATGAGAGTTTATGGTATTCATCATACTGCAAGGAAACAATAATTATCATTCAATAACGTTGTGCAGCGTTATTCTCATTGAAAGTGAAAATATTTCGTGGTGGAGAAATTAGAATTGAAATTCATCTGCAAATTGAAGTGATAATTACGCTCAAAAATTAATCATATTTAGCCTGAAATAATGTTCTTATTTTGAAAAAAAAAATGCCTAGGAGAGAGTGGATTGAGTGCCGTTAATGCTCGAATCAAGATTAATTGAACAATATTGAACAATGTGTTGGGGAATTCACAAGCATAATATCAAATAAATGCCTATTTGTATAAGTTGGGTGGTGTTGGAGAGAAGCCGACAAGCTTCGTACAGCAGGCAATGCAGATAACGCTGCAGCAGAGTAGTTCACTTGCGATGGGGTGTTGTAGGCGGAAATGAGGAGGGTGTACTAACCCTCGCAGAGGGATTGAACTAATAATCTCTCTTCTGATTGTTCCAGTGGCCTGCATTATATCCTGCTCTAGATATCGCACTAGCCTGATATTTCATATCCGATTCAATATGATTGAGTTGGATTGTACATAGGCCTAGTTGTAATTTCAAAAAATTAACAAATAAGAAAATGTAACCTTAAAACATTTAGCAATAGGGAAAGTACATAGAACTATAAGAAGTTCCTTTCAAAGTATTATAAATAAAGTATTATAAGTAAAGTTCCTTGAAAAATTATTGTAAGAGTCTTGAGATATCCATTCTCTATTATTTTTCTACATATACTGTACTACACTGCCTTGATATTTCATTTCCTATATCATTGGATTATGTTGAGTTATAGGAAAATTATTGAATGCAGACAGAACAGAAGCTTGCTGGAACTGAGGCTGGTCGCTGGTGTGAGAGGTTTGGCAAGAATAGAGCTTTCCAATTAAAGTTCTTCTGTGATGGTCAAAAAAAAATTAAATGTTATTGTATTAGGGTGAAATGAGGGTGTATTTAGTGGAGGGTGGATATATTAATAATACCGCCTATTATTTTAGCATTGATCGGGTAAGACCTAATCTATCGTGAAAGCAGAAGTTTGGTTTATTCAGGCACAGGAGAACTTTAATTTGAAAGCTCTATTCTTGCCAGTCCTCTCACACCAGCGACCAGCCTCATTTCCAGCAAGCTTTTGTTCTGTGTGCATCATGACGACCAGTTTTTTGTGCTGAAACTCTTCGTTTTCCATTCCCCGGAGTATTCTCATAGAACTCTCGCATACAAAACTTGAACTTAGTTCCAGTCTGAAAATTGTTCATCAAGTCCGTGGGATTATTCTGGGACTAACTTTACTATGAATTCACAAATGGTTGAGTTCTACAGTCCAACATGATAATAAGGGTAGTATAGAAATCCACTTGTGAGAAGATTTAATTTTTCACCATTAAATTGATCCGTATGTAATATATTAGTTTTTCAAGATTGATTGAGTTGTGAGAGTGATAAATTCCAATCAAATCGTGAATTGGATCTTTGATGGAGAAGACTTGTTTAGAATGATTTTCCTATCTATTCAGATACAGTAGTAATAAAGACTTTCCAACTAGGAAATATCAACTTAAATAAATTTTTTAATAGTGTCGATGGTGAATAAAGAGGATGTGATCATTGATGACAAGGCCAGTCATAGAAAAATGTTGAATATTATTATAGAGATTTGACTTTTATGAAAGACATTATTTTATTGCTCCTAGCAATGAAAATGAATTAAGAATTGACAACAAGCCCTAGGCTAACATGACGGAATTGTGACACTTTGATCCCATGAAAACAAAACAACAACATTATTCAACAAATTGATATGATTCAAACATTATTGTCCCCTCTCCAAGAAAAACTACGGCGCTGTTTATCCAATTCCTCAAACTGAATCGCACTAATGAATAGTAGAGTGCCTATACAAATTTTCAGAAGCTGAAAACGATACCATATTATCAGATTATTATCAATGTAAATTATGTATTATAATATTGGAAAACAAGATTTTGATTATGTTACAAATAATTTCACATTTTCAT
The DNA here is from genome assembly GCA_017141385.1 of Sogatella furcifera. Taxonomy (NCBI): domain Eukaryota; kingdom Metazoa; phylum Arthropoda; class Insecta; order Hemiptera; family Delphacidae; genus Sogatella; species Sogatella furcifera. The sequence goes on along the minus strand of CM029547.1, from coordinate 21,623,112 downwards.
TGCTATGATTTTATATTCAGTGTCATTGATAATTGATGAAAATTATTCAATGAATGATTATTGTATGGGACAATGCGCCGTACTCCAATGATACTTATATTATTTTTCATTACTTCCTACTATAGTCACAAAATAGTTAGGACAAGTGCTTCTTTTATAGTTAGATATTAGAGTATGACTGTGTAATTTTTTTCAGTAGTTTGTATCTTGAGTTATTGATACTGAATAGAGTATGAGTAGGTACAGGATTGAGAATTTTACTTTTCTCAGTCACCTAACATTATTGGAGAGGAATGTAAAATGAATTTGGGAGAGTAGAAAAAATGGTAAACTCCTAATTCATATGAAATGCATGTGAATTAATTATAATGGAAGTAATCTGCAATCAAAGTAGAGCGGCACTAAAAATTTCCAAAATTGAAAACAATGTTTAAAAGTACAGTATACAGTATCAATATAACTTCACCACAGTATAGCCTACAAGAGAATGTACTGCATTTATTAACGCCAAAATAGCAAGATACTCGGAAGAGTTTCATTTATCATATCCTCTACATTATACGGCCATTGTAGAGCCAGGAAAACATGAGTGATAATTGTATGAGATAAGAGCGTGAAAAATTAAACAGAACCGTTAAAAGCTGCGATGAAAAGAAACTGGGCGGAATAGAGAGACAAGAAATAGAAAGGGACAATTTGAGGTCGTAATAGAAATGTTAAGTAGGATTTGTGAGACGCACGGCAGCTGCACTGTACTAAAATAGGACTATCCGACGGTTTATATTTTTGTAAGGAAGAATTCAAAGAGTAAAAACAAGTAGGAATAATTTATGTAAATATGTTTGTTTAGGTTTGAGGCCATTAGCCCCTCTCAAGTAGGAGGCGACGAAGGTGTGGGAAGCCTAAAAAGGATTAGGAAAAGGAAGGGAAGTATCGAAATGTGGTCCACAATGAGGAGGAACCTGAAACAAACGATGAATAAAAATCCGGATGAAAAATTGTGATATCTCTCCAAAACCATGTTTCTCGTGTTAACATTAATAACCTTTTAAGGTAGTCAGCTTACGAACTTGTTTCTAATATTAATATTGAGGTTACTTTGGTCCTGGTTATTCAACTCAAATTAATTTATCATTTTCACCAATAACTGGGCGAAGAGAAAGAAAATAGAATATCTTATTAAATATTGAGTAGATTCCAGTTTCAACTAATTTAAGAATACTGGCGGGACCGCGTATGTGTAGTCTATGTGTAACTCTCAATATACTCGTATTTTCTTTTTCATGTATGGATATAAGGGGAATGTCGTAGTATGGAGGTATGTTTAGGTATGTTTTGGAGTAGTTGAGATCCTCCATTCTGGAGGTGGTTTCATTCGATGATGATTCAAGAATCGTGTATTCAAAAATCAATATTATATTAATATATAAGTTATCTATATCTATAAAAGCGAAATGGCACTGACTGACTGATTCATCACCAGAACTAAACATCCACTGAACCGAATGCGTTCAAATTTTGCAGGCATGTTCAGTTGGACGTTTAGACGCGCGCTAAGAACGGATTTCAGGAACTTTTCAAGGATACGCCAAATATTTGAGTTTTTCTATAGTTTTTCGGCGTTTTCTCAATTTTTTCGAGAACCAATCGGTAGAAAATGTTGATATTTGGTAGGTAGGTTCAGATAAGTTCTAGAAATGTTGTGTTGAGATATTTTTGTATTCCGTTCAAGATTACGCCAGTAATCAGGTTTTTCAAAATTGTAGATGTATTGCGGGTTGCATATCTACCGCCTTTATACGACCTATAGATTATAGATAAACTAATTTGGAAGATATTGAATCAAGTTTTAAACTATGTCCGATATAGTTCCCAAGGTTGCGCTCAATATTAGCGTTTTACTATTTTTCGGAATTTTCAGAGTTTTTCTTGGATTTTTCGAGAATAAATTGGTAGAAAATGTTGAAATTTGGTGATCAGGTCCAGATTAGGTCTAGAAATGCTGTGTTCAATAAGTTTTGAATCCTTTCTGAACGGAATTTGCAGGCGAGCGAAGCGAGCCTGATTGTCTCAGCTTACACTGACAGAGGTTATGCAGGCGAGCGAAGCGAGCCTGATTGACTCACTGACACTGCTGATACTGTCGGGGGTCCAGGGGGCGGAGCTCCCTGGCTAGGCGGAGAAGGCGAGCGAAGCGAGCCTGCCGCCTAGTATGTTATAATATATTATATTATATTAATATTTATATTACTTTGTTCACGCAAATGACATTACCAAGTCAAATTCCGACAACAAAGAATAAGTGAAGTTGGAGTAAATGGAACTTCAAATCAATTCAAGATTGTTGGAAATAAACTATTTTAGAAAGAAGCAGTTTTGACGTCTCCCCAGTTCACAGACACCAGTACTGATAAGATCGAATTATGGGACAGTTATGACCCAAGATAAAAGCTAGCAATAAAGAAGTGTTCCTTACAAATGGCTATTTATCAGTAAAGTAGCAGAGTGAAGTTGCAGCCTATTTGAACGGGTGAAAATGTTAATCTCAATAAGGAACACTATTGGAACAATGGAAGAGCGTTATATTATTGTAGTTTACAGTCAGTAATCGCAGCACTGGAGAGAATACTGTTATCCAATTATAGGTTTATAACCTGGCCGCGGGCGTTATTTCTCAGACACGATACTGATCTGCTCTGCAATCGTTATCCGGCCTCAGATCCATTTCTTGTCGCTGATTTATATTCAGATGGCGTCGCTCGTGTCGTGTATTTGGGATTAAGTAGTGGAATCGCGAGCAATACGGAACGGAACGGAACGCACATGCAGAGGCCTTGGATGCATAAAAACTACACGACGTGATTATAAAGTTTGTTTCGTCCTAGATGCATAATAACAATAGTGGTGTTGAAGGCACTCCTCGCCCATCAACGGGGTCAACAACAATAATTCGGGATGAGCTTTGAGAATCTGTTATTAACATCGTCTTGTAGCCTAGGAGAAAATATAAATTATACTATGGCCCAACCTGGAATTGTGCTGTCGGCTACATGGCAGTCTGGTGCATGCTATTTTCGCCCGTCTGTCATTGTGATTAACAGGGCATGCCCACCTTTGAACAAACATTTTCACAAGATCATAACATCAGCTTACAGTGATAAAATATTCCTCCCAAATTGAATAAAAATTATCCAGTTTAGCCCGGTGCTTTCTCTATCAATTTCTTACTTATATTATGTATTTCTCATCATTGTATGGTATTTTTTAGTTTGTATTATGAGAACAATAATGGAATTTAATACTAGTTCCTTCAGATAAGTATGCTTAAAAAATTCCCTTCTTCGCCTTCCATATTGATTACTTATTTCTCATTGATTCAAATGTGAATCCAAACAAATAGAATCAAAAGAATGTAGGCTACAATTGAAAACGTTATTTATATGATCCACAATTCAAGATTATAATTATTCTATTTTGAAGCGGCTATGTTTTTACTATAGGATGTTATCGTATTTCAATGAAACGAAATTAGAAGATGACACCCAACCATAGTAACATCTTCATATTCAAACTGAAATAATTGATTTATTCTATTCTATAGAATTTGATTATTTACAATCAACATGATTCGGCAAGGGAATTGCTAATTTCTCAAATAGCATTTTGGAATGTGTGATAATGCTCACGTACAAGTATAAAATTGGCGTCATCATTTTCTTTGTTTTTTCTAATTGGCACATTTTCTAAATAAATTCCCTGTTTAATTAGACGCTACGTCAAATACTATTGAACACTTATCAGAAACGTTTCTAGGGAAGGCGAAGAAATGAAATTATTCTTTCCGGTTCAATTGACATTTTAATGATTACTGATAACCTCCTGAGCAATGAACAATTCTCTACTCTCGCAAATTTGAACTGTGATAGTAAATTATTAATTCAAATTTCAAGTGAAAGAGCTTTCCGTTTTTGAAGTAGTGGAATTATCGCTTGACTTCAATAATATAGAAGCCAATTATTAGAATTTTGGGTTCCTATTTCCATAAAGCTGAATTAGAAGATGACGTTGAACTTTATAAGAAACAGGATACAAATGATAAGTAATAAATATTATGGGGAAATATTCAATTATTAGTGATTTATTGATAAAAAATTAAGTAGGTAAATTAACATGGCAAGTAAATCTCAGTCAGTATCACACATGAATATACAAATGAAAGGGAAGTTATTGTGAATTCAATCTTCTATTTATGTATGAAAAAGTACATCAGCCAATTGAAAAAATCATGAGGATAGAGCAAACAAAAAAAGCATTGCTTTTTAAGAAAGCAGGGAATCTAAAAAAATAATAATTGATAAATCCATGGATATCAAAAGAGAATAAAGTTCCCACGCTCTAGTCCACCACTTATCACAAGTGAAATACAGTACCCACTTTAATTCCGTTGCTGACTCCACTAGCGGATCCAGGGGGGGGGGGGCACAGGGGCACGTGCCCCCCCCAGACGGATGAAACATACACTAGATAGAATGGACTAAATTGAATTATACTGTACATATAAACTCAAATTAAAAATGTTAAGGGGGCTCAATTAAAAGTTTTTAAACTCCTATGAATATATTTTTTAGAGTAAAAAAACAAAAAATTTTCGGGGCAAGCCCCGGACCCTATTTTTAGAGAGTATCAAGTAGCCTAATAGCTGCTGACGCCAAAACGTTAGTCGGTTTTGTCTGCATGTACGCTCCAACAACTGATGCTGTCGATTAGAGTTTTCATTCAGCTATGCCTGGATGGTGTATTTGAAATTAAAAGAGACAATAGACGCTTTAGTAGTAGGCTACATCAACGAGGAAAGTGTCTAACATTTTGGCAACAGCTATAGTAGAAATTAGACTGAAACCTCAGCATCCAAAATGAGAGTTTGTCTTCAACTCTAAACTGGTTTATTCAATATTATTTTGTAAAGAGTAAAACGGTTTTCACGTTTGGGGGGGGGCCCAAAATATCTCAGGAGCTATGCGGCTCAGCGCAAAATGTGTCAACATTACAACAATTTTAAAATAGTGGTCCTATGCAAAATTTTGCTAAATTGAACGATTTAACAATTTTTGCTAAATTGAACGAAAGGGAAGGGATAAACGTAACTTATACATTTTTAGGTCAATCTTCGAGATATGTTAAGCAACTAAAACTAGAATTACACATCTTAGCCCCCCTCCTCAAAAACATAAGTTCAATAAAATGTAGCATTTCACTTGATTTTTATTTGAACAATATTTGTAGTTTACGGGTTGTATACAACATTTTGGTATTGGGGAGAGAATTTAACTCTTGAAAATAAGGCTAGGGCCTGGGCCATTCGTGGACTGATTGCACCATACTAAAGGTAGTATTCCCAAGCTGCAGCTTGAGATGCGCGGCTCGAGCTGCCTGGCTCTTGAAGGTACGATTCCCAAGCAGCAGCTCGAGCTGCCCGGCTCTAAATTCGCTTCTGGAGCTGAACAGCTTTAGCTGCGCTGCTCTAGCCATCACAACTATATTATAGATGTTTACTCTGCTATTAGGGCTACTTATGTATACTAAATCAAAAAATAGTGAAACTTACTTGAAAATGGCTCAAAAAGGGCGCATTTCTCTATTTATTGATTTATTATACATTAGTAGCTCTAAAAACAGAGAGAACATTTATAATATAGTTATGTGAATAGAGTTGTGATGGCTAGAGCAGCGCTGCTAGAGCCGGGCAGCTCGAGCAGCGCAGTCAGAGCAGGGCAGCTCGAGCCGCGTAACTCCAGCTGCTGCTTGTAAATGCTACCATAAGGTTGACGTTGAATAAAATTACCTGTCTGTTTCGTTATTATTTGTATGAGAGGAGCTTAAATTATGTTGGTAATAATTTCTGAATACTATAATTTATTGTATTCGTAGAATGAATTTTAAAGTGAATAGATCGAGTGTAATATGGGGCACTGACAATTGACCAGTGACCATCATAGCCAATACCCATATCAACTTGTCAGAATCAAGGAAAATGGTTGGGAATGATTGCTCTCCTGTAAGATTGAAAATACCTATTGGATGGCTTTCATGCTGTTCTAAATCCATTTGAGACTACCTTTTTCAACAAAAATCTCCGGGGGGAAAACCCCCGACCCCTTTTTGCCAAAGCATAAGAAGTAAAAATATCAAGTACCACATGAGTTAGGTAAGCCACTTACTTTCAGCATTTTTTATATTTAACCAGCCTATTAATAATTCTTGTTTCTTGATCTTTTGTAAAAATTGAATTGAAGGGTTGAAAACTGTTCATATAATTTAGGGGGATATTTAATCTGCTTGATGAATCGTTTAATAATACGCATTTTCCAAATCAGAGTGAATTTTGTGGAATTTTCATCATGGTTTTTGTAATTAATAAAATACTCTTTCTCAAATTTCTAAATTAAAAAAATCCCTCCTATCAATTGGTGATACTTCTTGATATAATCTTATTATAGGGGGGGGGGAGGTGATTAGGAATGGAGAGGGGCTTGTGAAAAATTGAGGGGGGGGGTGCATACTTGTGATAGTTTCGCCTTATTAGCCTTTGATAATTTCATAACCTGGGTTGTGCCCCCCCAGAAGTGAATCCTGGATCCGCCCCTGGCTGACTCCATGAATTTTAATTTCATTCCTCAAATAGTGATGATAGGTTGAACTCAAGCTCAACCTAGATTTAAGCAAACCACATTAAAAACATTGCACATAATTTACAAGACCAATGTTCTACTCTTTATTGAAAAGGGTTGAGACAGATATGGAATTAAGATATACAATTCATTAGCCTAATAATATTTAGACGGTCAGTGTCAGTAAAGAATACTATGAAACTGAACCCAACTAATAACTCAATACCTCTGTTCCGTACATTTCTCTTGGCTTGTTGAAGATAACAATTATGAATAATTAATCTGCTCCAGAAGTGTGGTCGAATCTAGTCTTACATAGGAGTGGATTGATCATCTTTGAATCTTTGACAAGCAATCAGATGAATCACGTTAGAAGGTGCTAGCTCAACAGGCTTATTTGAAACGATAACATATTATAATGCTGTACAAGAACAGTGTGAACGTATTAAAATAACAGATGAGAGCGATGAAAGGATAATTTATGGTGAAGAGGGGAACAAGCCAAGAATATTTTGACATCCGCGTGCCTGAAGGTGAAGAAGATGGGAATTGATGTAAGTTGAATCGACGGGAGGAGATATTTTGGGAGGAGGAGCGGGTTGTTAGCCATCGGGCAACTAATTTCGAGACATGATGGGCCCAGTACCGTCCAGGTAGGGTTCACTCAGACCAACAACAAGCATTGTCTGTAGCCCCGCATCCACACCGCATACCGCCGCCGGCACGGCACGCTCTGTCCTATTGTTCTGTACGGCCGCAATCCGAGCAAACTCAACACGAAACGGTCGCCGCAAAACAATCCACAACAAATTGCCGCTTTTGTTTCAGACTCTGCACAACTAAACGGCCACGCCGCACAAAATACCTCGCATTGGCGGCGGCGGCGGCTGCTGCTGCTCACTTGTTTTTTATCTCTCAATATGGATTGTAGTTTGAACTGGTTTTGTGAATTTCGAGAGCAACTGGAAAAGAAGGATCTGTGGTGCGAGGTAGGATAAAATCTGGTACTGAGAATAGGATTTTTAGAGTGGAGTTCTTATAGTAGAGGTATCTTGAGACAATTTTTCGTTGGATGTACTCGTATAATAGATGAAATTTAGGATGGATAATGTGATAATGGATAAAAATCTGCAACACACATCATACATGTACAATAAGTTCGGAGGTTTTGTTATCAGGATACTGATTCTGTTCTGTACTAAGTTCAAATGTGCCAATACAAATAGTATACTTGAAAGTTTGAATTGAATCTCCTTCCTCTTTAGAGCCAAATTCCCATGGGGGCTACGGCTAATCATAAAGATGCTTAACTGATACGTAGCTCTCATTTCTTAGGATCAAAAAAATAATTTATTATACTACAATCTATAAAATCATGACTTTTATGAATAATTTATATTTAATAATTCATTAATGCTGTATTTGTATAGTTTGCGAACAGAAATTTGAATGAGAGAAGAGTGGAGCCCAATATCCCAATATTTGGACATCACTGGGTTAGAGGATGAGCTTTTTTGGGAAGAAAACTATGAATGTAAAAATTATTAAAAATTGAGTTTTTACAAATATAAAAAATGAATGAAATGGAATAATGATTAAATGAAGCAGCAGACAACGAACAGCTCTTGAATGAAATATCATGTGAGAAACCGGATTATGACTCCAAACCACTCACTCACAGTGGGAATAATAAATTATTATTGTTCGGAATATTGTTGGAGACATCTGGAGGGAAAGCAACTTGGCAGATGGCAACATTCCGCTCAGAATACCAGGATTTCATAGCAATAGATTGGACAAGCGGCTCCCCATCCTATCATCAAGGGAAATCATTTCATTCGTCTATTCCACACTTACAAATAGGGCATATTTCTACCCTTATATCGAAACTCATCCACTTTTAATCCACTCATGGCCAGCAATTTCTAAAAATAGGGATGGTTCAAAACACACATAAAACAATTATTCATTAACAGTGACAGGGTTGCAATTCCACTTTACTGTGAGTGCTATTTTGGAGAATTTGCATATTTATTGTGAAGAAACATTCTCCAGAATGTGCCTGCATCAGTCAGCCATTCAGTATTTCTGTTGCTATAAAAGCAGATATTTTGGGGAAATGGAGCAAGGCTTTTCATGCCACAAACTCGGCGAAATAGGTTGATGGGCGCACACTGACCACATGGAAGGTATTAAAAATTTGCAAACCATGGCATGGCACTCAAGTTTTTGGAGAGTTCAAACTTTAAAAAATTACATTGAATTAATATGTAAATTTTCATGTACGCAACATGGTCTATGGTAGAGTCTGGTACCATCATAGGGAAATGAAATATCATTATACATTATACAGGAATTAGAACATGACGAGTAATGCTAACTCTGTGGTACAATAGAATGTACCTAAGTACCAAATGGAGGAAGAGGTACATTTTAAAAGTTATGATGTGTAGCCTATTAGAATAAATTCAAGTGTAGTTAGCAACGATTATGTAGTCATTACATTGATTCAATATTTTTATTTATGAGAACTTCAAAGCTATGAGAGTTGCTGTTGGTTGCTTACCTAATTAAGAACAGAATGACTTTTACTTTTGATACACCAACTACTCCACATTGTTTCTGAACAACAATATTTATAGATGACTTGGCAATCAGTAAATGATCGAGCAGTAGACTTGCTACTGTAATAAATACCGTTCTGTCAAGACTATAACCCCCGAATCATGAGTAGCTCGTGGTTGTGGTATTCCAGTACAAACTAATCAGAAACAGATGGATTCAACACGAATAAATTAGAATATATAACAGTAATTCATCCACAAGCTACGGTAGTTACTTTCAACCGATGATTCAACCATTTAGGCACATAAAGATTGCATAACTTTCCAATTTATGAATAGCACTCGAAAGTAAAGATGAATTTCTCAAGGTGTAATTTATGAATAAATTATGGGTGGTGACTCTCACTCTTATGTGGTCAATTCGATCCAAGTTTACAACCTACAGTCGGCCGTATTTGAGACTGATGTTACAAATTATTTGTTTATCATGGAACAATAGCTCAACTTCCTGTGCTTCAAAAAGATTTTCACTGTAGTAAATTATTAGGAATAAATTACTTCGCTGTAGATTACTATATATTCTTGTACAAACTTCATAGTCTGTCTAATATTAATCTATGATAGTTTTGTTACAGTAAAATAATATATGTTTCTATTTCATTTATTGTTCGTATCGTATTAGCCTATGCTTCTTTCATTTTCACTTTGATCAATCACTCATCACTCTCATCTAATTTAATGTTCAAAAAATTTTGTTTGAAAAGATATTTTAAAATATTGTAACAAAAATTACAGTACAATATAGAACCGGCAATATTATTACAATAGAGGAAAATATACTACACTCTAATATGCTACATATTGTGCCCAAATAAGAAAATTAATGATTCAATATTATATGAATTCAATAGTAGTCAGTCATCATAACAGTCTTCAATAGTATTTAGTTGAGCCTGCATGCTTCATAGATCATTTTTCCTACTAATCTGAACCTGTTGCTCAATAGAAAGAGGTGTCTGAAATTAGATTAAGGTCACTGAGCTTTCAGAAGGAATGTCTGTAACCAGGAAGTAGAGAATTCGGCACCATTCATTCAATCGCGAACATAAACTGTTGCGGAATAGTTGGTGCTATCATTTTTACCACATGAATTAACAAACACTCCAACTTGTTTAAACACTGGGCTGGAAAAAATACGCGGATAAACATTCAACAGTGAGAGCTGTTTTTGTAGCGGCCTTCGAATCGAAGAAGCAGCAGCATCTCCAGAGTCAGATGTGTGTGCGGTCAACTGTTGAAACTAATTGCCTGCTTCCGAGTTGTAGCGTCTTCAACGAGCATCAATGTTACGTCTAGTAGAGCAGGCAACGATAAGAAACCTCTTACTAAAGAGAGGAAGAAAGGGAAATATTGAAAGAAGGAGAGAGCAAGAAGAGGAAAAAAGAAGAATATGGCAACAATCTCTAAATAGAATTTGAACGGGTAATAGCACGCACAAAAACCAGCCGGCGGCATTATTTCACTCGTCAACCCTATTTACGTGCTTTGGAGATCACTTGAACACAACTCACTATTCCACCCACTCTCATTACGTATTTTAAACCTTAAAAAATAAATATGCTCGCATTTCATTGCGTGCACCTTACTCAGTACACAATTGAGAGAATTGGTATATCATGGTAGTTATATTCCTACAATAGTTGTAGGATTACCGATTAAATTATTGATGACAAATAATAATGGGACGAAAATGATTTATTGATAGATCTATTATTGATTTAGCAGAGTACATGGCCTACTACCTTTTCCTCCAGTACAACAGAAATATTGTGACCAAAGTAATTCACATGTAAGTCTTTATAAAATTTAGATAGTACAGTATCAATATATACATTATAAATCTCATTAAGAAAGATTAATGAATATAATAAAGTAAATAATGTATTAGTATTATTAATTTCAGTCTATGTGTTTACATTGTTATAACTGAGTTCCCCAAAAGGACTAGAAATCAAATTTTTTTTTTATTTATTAACAGAAAAATACAATTTTTCAGAGAATCCATGTATACTGAAATGAGCACAATTTTGTGAGCTATTTAACTGGTCAATTACTTGAACGAATTGAAGACTGAATTTTCACGATAAAAAACTTGTGATGGAGAGGACGGGATGGACAAACGTCAACAGAAGCTCAGTTTTGGTTTGGATTGTTATCATGTACGTACATGCTTGTGAACACGACTATTTACCAATCGCATGATTGATCGACGGATCGTGTCGACCAAAATGAAAGAGCGTCAGTGATCTCGAGAAGTGAACGGAATTCATTCATTCATTCATTCATGGTAGGATGTAGACGTGAACTATGAAGGGGCACACACTTGTCAAGTGCCAGTTATGATTGCTGTTGACAAGTCGCTCTGAAAGAGCGTTTCCTTTCACGTCCGGAACACCTGGCTTTGTTATGTATGATCACGTCTTCTCCCCCACTTACACAATTTTCCTAGGTTTCTGTGTACATGGTCATTTCTCCTAATCTGTTACGCAATAGAGCACAAAATATAATCTTTATTCAAGATTTTAAGAAACAGAACCTTAGGAGTAAGCCTACTCTCATATGTGGTTGGAGATGTCACAATAAAAAGTTAATGAGCTCGTTGATGGCACAAAATAGAAGGTTTATTATTTATTTATATTATTCGTCACATAGAAGCCGCAACTAATGAGCAACGCTCATGCAGCATATGATATGACACGTCAATGTTAAATCAAAATATGTATAATACTGTATACAAAAGTATACCCAGTTACTTCACAATATGCACGAACATTGCTATGCAGATGCAGAAAACCTAGGCAGGAAAATATAGCTACAATAGAAAATGATGAAAGGAAAAAGAAGAAAAAATGAATATTCAATTACCGATTCGAGGATCAATAAATCTCGCCTGGAATTTGATAATATCGAACATGTATACCATAAAATAATGGAAAGAGGGTTACGTTTTAATACTAAATCATAAAAATTTGCATAATTTGAATGGTTTATCCAAAAATCTTCATGTCGACTCGTGGATCCTTTAAGTCAAGCCTATAAATTCGTGTTTTACAAATTTCAAGTCTCATTTCTATCTATAAAGGAAACAGTTGGAGACTTTGAACCCACTCGTTTGTATATGCAAACGATTTGGTTTTTTCACAAAAAAGTGATTCCCTCCTATCAGACTAGCGTTTAATCAACAAGATTCTCTGAAAGTGAAAAATAGTCTACGAATTGTGCATCTGACTGGAGAAAGCATTAGAAGATTGTTGTAGTTTTATTTTGGGCGTGCTTCGAAGTTAGTGTGTGTTGAAGTTGAAGGGTGGGCGACTGCACTGCAGCCAAAGAGTGAAGAAGAGCAGAGTCGTGCACATGGCGCGGCGACAGAGCTGTCCTGTCCTGTGGGAATGAGCTAGCGTTTTTGTCCTCATGACGTCACCCGCCAGGATCCTACTACACAGATATCCGCAACCCACGCCTACTATAGACATATAGTGTACTGTACTATACTATATATTATAATATGCATATCCTTATCTATAGCCGTCAACCGGCGCCTGCCACCGCGGGGCTTATACTCTACTTGGTGTAACTTCCTACTTGAAATACATTGTATTGTCTATCTCATACGTGCTACACTTTTTCGAAAGTTACAGAGAATAAAATATAATCACACACTAAAAGCTCAGTCGCTTGACTACATATTTTCTTTGGTAATTTCCCTACTTCATAATAATGCGAACGTGCACCCTACAGTCGGAAGTGCTCGTGCTATATCTGAAAAAAAACACAAACCCCAGCACGATGAACATATCTTAATTGAACAATTTGGATTGCCCGAGGCACTCTAACCGTTATAATTGGTGACGACCCTTGTAAGCTCATAAGCTTACACAGAGCACTAAAATACCGTAGAAAACTGGGAATGCTCCTACGGGAATGAAACGAGAATTCTAATTATCGAATACTAATGAAATTCATTATGCAAATATTTAGATACACATTCAAAATTTGTAAATAGAATATTTTGAAAGGCATTCAAAGTGTATTATAGAAGGAAAATATTGATAAGATAGCCTATTAGGCACCAAGTGTACAAGAATATCGTATACAAATGGGAATAAAGTACTTGTAGTCTACTCCAAGAGAAGAATTTGAAGTCAGTGTATACAATAATAATAGAATGTTTATTGAAAGCTGATAGTGGATAGCAAATAGGTTATACAAACCCCAATTTTATAAAGGAAGTAGAATAGCCTACTTGAAATACGAATTTCTTCATCATTCATCTACAGGATTCTCTGCGATAATTTCCACCGGAAGGAACAAATTCGTACTAAATAATCATTGCAAAATATGAATAAAAAAAGAAATAAATTCCAGGAAAACTTGACATTCATGGAATCACAACAATGAATGAGGTAACAAATAATTGGCAAAATGTGATATTTCCTGTTCTATTATTACCAACGTTCCTAAACATAGGAAGAAAAATACAGTAGCGGAAAATAAAACTATCATAGCCCAAGAGCTGAAGCTTTGTCTAATTGTAGCCCATAAAAATTAACCTATTGGAGCACTTTGAAAGAATAGTTAGTTTTTAATTAGACCGTAAACTAGTTTACACCTTTTGACAGAACAGACATAGAACACATAACAGCGAAGGCAGAGCAGAATTAGCCGTGACGGACATGGTGGCTGGCTATGTCCTTCGTGTGCTTTTATTTTGAGTCCTACACGAGCTCCAAGTGCACGGTCTAGGCTTGGATAACCGTGTTGGGAACAGGATCATTGCAAGGCATACTGCGGCTAATTATATTAATTTAGTGATGTCAATTCTGTAGTATTCAATTTTAGTGACAATATTGTAAATAATTCAATCAATTTCGGTAATTCAGTTCAGTCTGCCGTTGATGACACAGCATATGGATCAGACAGACGGAAGTGCATTGCAGTTTTGAATAGGAGGTGGCCACGTCATCGTAAATTTATTACAACGAAAACTACGTCCCAAGGACGAACACATTATTGCGTCACATCAACCGAAACCTAGAGCATTTACGGCATGACGGCGGTTTAATGCTCTTTAAAGATCGTCAATTGAATCAGACTTGAGTCTAGTACGGCCATTCTGGACTCTGGAGTAATTCACTTCTTCGTTCTTCTATTTATTATTCTTTTTTTCAATGTTTCTACATTATTCACGTTGAAAACGTCACGTTCCCAAACATATTCATAATCAAATCAAGATTAAAAGATCTATCTATTGAAAGTCCAATACAGTAGTACTGTATTATTGAAATGCCAGATATTGGGACATTTCAAAATTAATATGATGGTTAATGAATTGATTTCGATGATATTGTTGATTGATTATTGCAAATCAGCTGACATAATGTACAAAATTATTACAAGATAGTCTACCTGTTCAATTTTCAAAGGCAAGCCTTCATAATACAAATTGATATGAAGTCGAATGGATTCTGGCTTATTGGCAGTTGTATGAACCGTGCAGTGTGTTAGATATTTTGTACCAAAAAAGCATCGTTATCAACATACTATAGAGATAAATATTTTTTAACGTACAAAGATTACTGTTTTTAGATGAATTTGCAAGATCCAAAATTTTCAAAGATAAGATAAATTTTGAATGTTTAATCTTTTCTGGAAATAAGCTTATCACTGTCACTTGCCGTATGATTCACTTTTAGACATACTAGTTTAGACATTAGCGATTAAATTTACGTTTATGGGTGATCTATTATTAACTCTAAAATAGCTCTAGACCACGTAACAAAATTCAATTCTATACATGTACTGAATGGGCCATGCAATTCATCATAGATGATAAGAAGAACAAGAATTGATAGCAACTCACACTTCTGCTTTATGATATCAGTCAGTTTCGCAGCACAATTCCTTACCTGGAAACAAAGAAAGTAATGAAATAAACTTGAGATGTTGTACGTAATTTTGTTGAAGTAATTTTTATTATGGATGAACCAAAAAAAATCCAAGTGATTATTAGAATTCATCTAATGATAAATTAACAAGCTAATCACTTCAAAAGTAGGAAGTTATTCTATTTTGATGTGGTCATTTTCAAATTAGATTTTTCTTATGCGGCTCAGGTGTTTTTTTCAGTGAATTATTGAGAATGCTATCAGAAAAGCGTTATCAGAATAAGAGAGAGATGCACATGTTCTTTTAAATCATTTCATTTTCAAATCCTATCCATAGTTGAAAACTTCACGTCAGGATCATGACGGTCATTCCAATCTCTTCCAAAAACATTTTCCGCATGCTCACAGGACCTGCACATCTTTCGATTATGAAATTAGACGAAGCTATAAAGTTTGAATGGACCGAGATGTAATTAAAACACACTACGTCTACTGTATGTGCATGTACAGTCTGTTGACAGGGACTGCCTTGGTTCGCTATTATGTTGGGTAATAATTTCCGCTTCTGTTCTGAAAGGAATAGATTCTGGTTTGTGAGTTCTCTCATCGAAGGCCACTCTTGAATCAAAAGCGCGAGTGTAATTAGTTGGGCTCCATTCATAAACATCCCGCAGAGGCTTTTACCGGTTCAAAAGAGAAGCACAAAACAAAAAGCTGCAACAGGGTTAGCTCTGACACACCAGACACCAGCCGAGCTGCCAGGACTCCTAGTGAGAAAAGCCACAGCTGAATGAATCGATAAAAGTGATGTATCGGTTACCTTACTTGCTTCCAAAGGCTATGGCTTAGTTTCTGTACAAACAGATTCTTCTCATGAATAGATAAATCCATTGAGAGTTGAAATTAATTTTCCTACTCAGTTATTCCTTAAAAGGTCAACATGTTAGCTCTTCTATTAGTTTTCAATCTTGTTGAGTTCATAAATACAGTATTGAATTTTAAAACCAAGGTATTGGGAGTAGATTGAATTTCAAATAATTACTAGACTTAACTAGAGAGCTATGTCTCTGGCAACCACTGTTACAAAATATCTTCACTCCATACGTTTCGAATATGATGTTACATAACTTAAAGTGCTCAATAACAATGGACTGGAGAATCAATCGAAGTGATGTCACAAAAAAGTGAGATTATTTTCAATACTCTTCAGTCACGATTCAAGTGGGCTACTCAAGTTGAGTAAATACACTGTTAGGTAGAAATAGCCCACTAGAAGTGGGGCGTGATTTCTGTATTCGTTCCAAAACCAGATAGAGTACATTTTCATCCAGATTAACTCTTGAAACTTCAAGTCATGATTGGAAGCATAATAATGTAGTTTTTAGATAAGATTTTGAAAATTACTTCGGTATTATTAGGTAACAAAGTGTGAAGAGCAGTACAATAAACCAACTGCTAGTAAATAAACATTCAAAGCCGTAGAAAATAATTTATGTTTCTCTCATTCAAGTCCATGGATGACGCCATCTCTTCATCTCGTTTGAAGCTAGAGTGGTGCGATTTCATCAGGATTTCTATCGGTATGAGAAATTTGGAAATATCATTTCATCATCCTCCATAAGTGCATCATAACAACTTATACATTAAATTGGGATTGACTGTTTGGATGCTTGAAGTCTGAAATTGATAATGCTGGGCTCAATTTTTATTGAATGCTTTGTTGCAGAGGAAAACTTTCATCCAGGCCTCTATTGCCTAGACATAACCAATATATAACACTAGAAAGATTCGAAAGCAAATGAGTGTAGCACAAATCTTTATCCTTCGAAAATGTTTTGGATATTATTTACACCTAGAATATATATAATATAGAATATATATATAGAATATATATATATATATATATATATAGTTTAACGAAGCCATAAATTGTACTCAACATCAAAATCTCAAATCCACCACAATACGCTAAGTATGGAAGATAGTGGCCCACTGGCAAGCCACTAAAAAGTAGGTTAATAAGCTAAACATAAATTAATAATAAATGAGGAATGCGTCTATAAATCATTATCAAGTTTCCTCAAACACAAAGCCCTCGTTCATGGTTGAGCTTCCAATACGGTAGTGTGATTAATTTCTGGTTTCCTTTTTGCCGGAATATTTATCAGCCAACGTATCATTAGCAATGAAGCGGATAATCATCGAGCGAAATGAGAACACGAATAAATTAGTCTATAAAGTTGAATGTTACATAAACGCAACAATCTGGATAGTGATGTAAATCAAAGACTTACAAGTTAATATTTTTTACTTGGAAGTAATTTCGGTGAAACGTGTCCCCGATTCGCAAGGCGAGTGGAAGATTACCAAGACAGTTCTTTCAAGTGGGACGCTGAGAAATTTAGCTATCAACAACAGGATGGATTTGCCATCGGTGCTAATGAACTTCTACGATATGACAACGGGAAAGCAGACTGGTGCAGTGCAGCAAGGAGGGAGCATCAGCAGCAAGCAGTTCGGCACCGGTCAGGATCGATTAGTTCATCAACCACTGCACAAGAAAACAAGATCTGTGACAGGAGACATCGTAGCACATCACTCGCTAGATTTCTTACCTCCTTTTTCTCTTGAATCAACGATACGCCTTGAAGAGGAAAGTAAACAAGATCCAACATCTACTCGGGAAATACTGGAGTTTTTCACATCATCCACAAACTAGTTTCTCAATGATACCGTTGTTTTACGGTTCCTTGCTTGCTTATCCATTGTAAAAACTTTATTTGAATATGGCATTACAGAATATACGTATTTGAATAGAGGCCGTCCTATTTGACGTGTTTACTTTAATCTCGAACCTCGAACCTCTATCTTGATGAGATAGATTTCTGGAAACAACTTTTCCCTCTATATAAAGGTAGTGTAGCCCATTTACAGAGACCACAATATAAAAATATATGAAATGAACTTAAAAAGGATATTTTTGCATCAAGATCTATAACTCTATCTGCATAATCTCATTTATCTATTTATTCAGCTCATAAAAGATTGAAATCATTCAAATAGCCTATCTCATTTAAGTTTTTATAGGATTTCACACTTGGCGCGAGTGTGAATGATGTGTGATGAGCCTGTCAATACATGAACTCTCTCTCAGTCATATTCAAGATGTGTAAATTCTGGATTCATTTCATTTTGAAATTATACGGTTGCCAATCAGACTTGATTGAAGTTATATTGTGATACAGTTTTTTTCAAACAGAAGTTTTATAATTTAGGCTATTTCGTAATCTGTTAGTGCAAACCCCCAAATTTTCCGGAAATGGCAATGACTTGGAAAAATACAAGATCTCAAGCTTCAAGGGGGTTATTTATTCTATGTATCCTGTCTATGACTCCAAAACTCTAGTTGCCTGGAGATGTATTACACAATGATCAGAATTCCATTTGGAAACTTGAGGCAGCACCTGCGCCAGAGCTCTCTCTGGCTCTCATACCGCTTCAACTTGTGTAATCGGCTCAAAGTAAGTTTTGCTCGCGTTTCAGGGCCAGGAGATCAATAGGGATGACTTCCGATACCACTGCAGCCAAGCTCCATGATTTTGGGCGGTGTAAGCGCATTTCTGTATTGTACCAGATTGCAACCTTCTCTATCTTATTAGGCAAAGACTGCATCAAGTTCCAATAAAATATTAATTCTTTATCTTATTAGGAAATGCCTCAGCATCAAGTTTCAGTAAAATGTTAATTAGGTTTAAAAAGTGGTTTTTGAAGTAGCATGGACCAGCCAAATTTAAGAAGTGGAGGAAACTTTTTGATTACGCTGATATGAAATGCTGATATTGTCACAACATTTTTCTTCACAATGGATGTAACTGTTACAAGACGATAGATATATTAGATCGCATCTTAAATAAATTACAGTCTCATCAGATGAATAGTTTCAGTAAATTACAATAGATTTAAGAGTTCATTGTTGAAAATATTCGCCAGAAATGGATGAATAAGAATCAAGGAAGAGTATCTTGAACGTAACAAAACACATACTAAACAAGAAAAATTGGCATTTAGAAAATAATACAGTAATAAGAAAAAGTAGAAAGAAATGAATTTTCAACAATCTAATCCAATCGTTCACCACGAAAGAGGTATCAGTATCAGTCCACATCTCTATTAAGTGATTGGTTATAGTAAATAAGCTAGAATGGAAATACAACATTAGCGCCTTTTATTCTACTGAATTATTTTATTCCTGTAACAGACACTCCAGTTCAGTTACCTCTTATGTAACTCAATAGTCTTTCATGTCATCTAAATGGTTATAAAAGAAAAATATGACACAATTTTACAGAATCGAGTGATATTTTCAAAGACCACTTAAAAATTAAAGTGAAAACGATCTAAGTCATGAACACAATAACTATAAAAACCGAGTTACATAAAAGCATCACTTTGTGGAATAGAAGAGCACCGGCGTGAAGCATCATCGGACACGGGAAACTTTCTACTAAGTTACAGTACTAATTCAACAGACAGACAGATATAGAACGGAGTAACGCAGGCTTCGTCCAGTTATTCCATTGGACTCTAAAATTGTCTTCCCTTTTGCAAGACATAAATAAAATGATACTTTCGCTAGCTGCTAACGCCTATCTCCTAGCCGCTGTGGGTGCTGGCAAAATAGAAGGCACATTCTTCATAAACAGCTGAAATTTTTAGTTATCTTCACCTTAAAGCAGCTGGTAGGCCTAGGGCCTTCATGGGCTGTTGAGCCATTGACAAACATACAAACCTTTACCTTTAGTTATAAACTTCAAGTTATCTTTACCTCAACTATTTTTGGACCAAACTCCTCCAAGTAACTGATGAAAGTGATTGCTTCGAGACAGTTGACTGCTTTGTTCAGCAAAGGAACAAAAAATATTACAGTGTATGAGAGCAAAAACTTGTCCATTATCAATAAACTACGAAATATCATTAATTTGTTAAATAACAGTGATTTTTGATTCTGGAACTAGAATAGTCGCATACAAGGTTTTGAAATAATAGAGAATGACAATAGATCCTGATAAAACATCGAAAATTGTTTCAAATATTAACAAGAATAAGGGTGAACCTAAGCTACTCTGGTGTCAGAAATGTTTGCCTACCATTATCTTGATAGACCCACTTTATGTACCTATCAGAGGCGTAAAAGGGACCCACCCTTCATGGAATAAGCTACACTTTTGATTTTTTTATTAGCTGTTTGGGAGTGGTGAAACCCCACAGTTTGTTTTCACCTCTACTTTGAATTTTCCATTATGATAGAAAAATCAATGTAGACTGAAGCACTGGAGAGTGGTCTTCGTGGTCCCTTTAAATATAATAAATCTTATGAGATTTTCCTATAATCCTAGTACAGCATAAGGATCTTAGCAATATGTGTAATCGTAATCGTGAATCATATTCATCTATAGTTGATACGTATATAGGTGATCTTACGATGAAAGATTAAAAAAAAAATGATTTAATTCAAGCCAGAGATGATTCAAACGCAGTAGAATATTCTATTTGTGCTACTTATTATCATCAACCACTAATGGATATAATATAGTAACAACAACTATAGAGATTGTATACGGTATCTATAACAACAATTATTAATGGAGTGAGAATATCACAAACAGGTAATTACAATTAATTCAATTTAATTTAAAATTTATCAAATTGTTTGTGAGCTTCATCAATATTATTATTGCAGATAAATTTATTCCTAATAATCATAGACTATCGTTCCTTTGTGATTATCTTTGGTTGATTGTTGATGGTTTGGTAGCTCATTGGTCTAATCCAATAAGAGCCTCATTATTACCCTTATTATTAATACAATAACAATCTTCATACTACCTTGACCTTATTATCTTATACGGTACTCATTATTATCATTCAGTTCAACATCTCTTCTTGGCTTGCAAAATTAATCGCCAATATCAAGCCTTCCGACAAGACAACTCAATAGGAAACACTGAATTCCGCATAAATGAATATCTATTTGTTGTATTTTCCGTATCGATGTAAATGAAGGTGGAATGCCATTTACAGCTGCAAATCATTCCGAAATGGGTAAGTAGACAAGTATACATGCCTACCAAGATATTGTATACAGAGAATGTGAAAGAAGATTTACTTTTTGTGTAGCCTACTATCAAAGTATGTCATCTAATTTATCTGCTATCATTCGTGGTATTTATAGTATTCCATTCCAGTACCATGGTGTGCTTTGTGAAGATAACTTGAAACAAAATATTGATTCACTGTTGGTTCGATAGAGTTAAGACTAAGTGAATAAGTATCCACTTGACTGTAAGTTGACACAATTATTTCACTTGAAACAGTTGAATATGATATTTCCAAAAACCATTTCAGTCAAAACTAGCATGAAGTTAATCATAAATAGATGAATTATAATGGAATGAGCAAAATAATAGATTTTGAGTAAGATCACGTAAAAAATATGAATATCAAATTGAATTTCCACAGTTTTAGATCTCCCATAGAAAAAAAACAGAAGATGCAAACAATTATATTTATTCAATTATAAGTTGAATAATAAACAATTATTTATTTGAACTCTGTGATTTGAATTTATCTTCAATTTGAACTATGGTATCATTAATTATGATGATTACTCGGAAGGTTCATGAATGGGGCGCTTAAAATTCATTGATTAATAATTATGATTAACTAATATAATAATTATTTTTTGTTGCAATATTATTGTCACAATGAATTTTACAAACAACTGGTACACAGGTGAACAACACATAACTTGTTGCTGTTGTTTGAACTGGTCCGTGGGCGTTCGAATTGTTAAAAGCGAGTATATTAATGACGGGCAGGGCGAGTTCCGAAATGTGTGGGACTCCCTGCCCTTCCACGCACTCGGCATGAAAGCAACTCGTCCCATGCTGCCAAGTGTAGGCAGTGGGAGGCGACTCGCTCGACTCTCGTCTAGTTTCTGTTTCACATGTCGCTGCCGAACATCGAAAATGATTGCTATTAAAATTATAAGCCTTCATTACGACCTGCTAACGACATTCATTTCTTTCGACTTCGGCCCACCGCTCACAGATAATGATCGAATAAGTATAACAAATTTATTGCGCATTCAAAACGTTTGGACATGGGCGTAATCACCACGTGATCGGGAAAGATATACAGTAGTTCCAAAATTGTAGACAATTGTAGATCTCCCGAAGCATCGTACTCTTATCGGAATACGTGATTTATCAGTAAAAGGCTATCAACACACACGCAACTCATTTCTTCTAGAACACCTACTTTTTCTGATTAAATAATGAGATGGTACAGCTCATCGTGTGAGTGAATATTGCACTGAGTCCTGGAAATCAATACTTGAACAAATCTCAGCACCATAACCATTATTAATTATTGCATGAGGTTTTTATGTCACTTGGGCATGCCGCAGAGATATATCTCTATTCAATTTCAACTTCTGATTAGTTTCCCCAAGTTCCCTAGAAGGTAACAATAGTGGTGTGTCATTTCAAAATGCAGTACTGTGCAATACAAGTATCTCGAGTACAATAAATCGTCACATTGAGCAATGAACTCTATCTGGAATCTAGTAGCTGTCAAGATAGAACACACCCAAGAGAGTATATGAATCACTGTTTTAACTCTATTTTTCAAATTTATAGTACAGTATCTATGAACCTGTGGCTAACTTTATTGCAAATGCAAACCACTGAATCGTTCATAGTTTTGCATTTGCAGTAGATAAGAGTGGAAATATTGCTCATAAGTTATATGCATAGTAAAACAAGAGGAAATTATGGACCGGTATATATATATTATAAGAATGAAATTACTAATGAGTTCGCAGTAATTAGCTACGAATTATTGTGATAAGCTATGAATGCAGCTATGTTGTTCAACCCTTTTAGCGTTATGAAAATCGTTTCAATATTCCTTTCAATGAAGGTTCAAGAAGGAAGGTACGCCAAGCTTCAGTAATCAAGGAGTGAATATGAAGGTAGGAGGGAAAATTGAAGCAATCAAGGAATCAACATCAGCTAATAGCTGAATTAGTCCGGGTGTTACACGAAAATAATATGAATTTGGGAATTGAATCCAAGTGATTGAGGTAAAAAAAGCAGAAAATATCAAAGAAAAGAGCACGATATTGAAATGAATAATTTGAAATAGTACTTGTAGTTTTAAAATAAATCTAGAAGTCATTCGTTAGTAGGCCTACAGTGTATTTTATTTTGAAAGTCAAGTTCGCTTTACAGAAAAGTCAATTTGTCATTTTTATAATGTTCCAATGAAACAATTCACTATAAAATGAATTCAATTACACGATCGATATTTATACTCAAGAGATAAACTAAATCAATTTATTCGAGTGGAAAACTCGCTTCAGTAGTTAACTGAGTAGGAAATTTTCCATGAGCTCTTCCTACCGGGGTTATTATAAAATGTGTGGAACGGTGATCAGGAAATAATATTCGTGAAGTAGGAGAAAAAATGGTAATGTTTACAATAAAATAATAGCAATTGAAATGATTATGGAATTCCACAACCTGTTTCCCTTGACAGGCCTTGAAATGCGCGCTTGCTAATCGTGCACTGCATTCAGATTGCAATCACTCACTCTTCACATAACGAATAATGCATTCAGACAGCCTCATAAATACTTGTTTTAGCGATGCCGAAATACTCAAAACGAATAACAATAAGAATCGCTGCATTATAAAGAGGCGCCCGAAACGGAATGCAGCGCTGGAAAATTTAGAGAATACATTATATGAAGAGAATTTTCATAATTCATATACAAACTTTTCATAAACTGTTTAATCAAAATATAATTACATTATTGAAGATAAATACTAGATATGTATTTTAAGTAGGTTATTGATTTCTGGTATCAGTACACTTTCAATTCAATTTAAATATTTTATTTTGTAGGGTACAGTGAAGGTTAAAACTCAAATTAACTCATTGAATCTACTAAAAATTCCATTCCAGTATTCCGGAATATCCATAGCCATAACATTTCACCAGGAATTTAAGTAATGAGGGGTGAAGCGTTGCCGTTTTCAAGTGGAAAGTTTGCAGGTATCTATCTATTCTGCATCAGTGTGCACATGCTGGAAAGCCTCTGCTTTTAATCATGTTGCTCACCTACTTATAATTCGAACAGGGAAATGGTATAATAATAAATTAGCCTATACTATGAAGCTGTAAAATATCCTGTATCTTTTAGAAAGTATAGAAGAATAACATATAGTTATTTTCCCTCTTGTTTCTCTTGATGCATTAAAAATATAGTATTTTATTTTCATTCTTATGCTATATCAAGAGCAAGAATGTGCTATTTCCATTAGAGCTATATCAATTGAATATTTATTGATATGGAGAAACATTGCTGCAAAAATCTAGTTGGTATGATGAAATAACACTAGACTACTGGCATGACAATCCAGTAAAATACATTTATCATGTTGAACAAAGAGATCCATCGATCAATGTAACGCAGGATTTATTCACAGATATCATTCACAGCGAAGCTAAGGTAATGCTGTAGGAAGGCGGGCAAAGTTCTTGCTTGAAACTAAACTTGTAGGTGGCCTACCATGTTGGCAAAATCCATAAATATGACGAAGTTAACTCAATGCCGGCACTGACTGCGTGGTTATTCGAACATGCAGTTGAAATTATGTTTGAATATATTCATTCACAGCTGGATTCGCTAAGAATGGGCCTACATAAGGATGTTAAAGTGAATAATATTTGTGATAAAAAACATCATTATTTTAAGGATAAACAGAACACATCTGCAAAATGAAAGAGCAAAATAATCTTGTTGATAGATAAACGATAATATTCAGAACATGTCCTACATTTTATAGTCACTAAAAATTTGTATCAGCATATTTTTGTAGTTGGTTACAGTTTTATAAGCTGATTATACTCATACAAGGGCTTCAAGGCCTACTCGACAAAAAGTGAAAACTATTCAATTTTGGAACATTTGGAAGCCAAAGGAACATGGAAGTACTACTACTGTATAAGGAGTTGAGTTCATAGTCATCAACAATCACTTATCATGATTCTTCTTTCAAAAAGGAAATCCAAGTGAAATTTAATATGTCTCTAGAAACTTTCTATACTGTATGAATAAAATAAGAATCATGAAGTTAAGACTGGAGACTGGTTCATATGTTTTTGAACTGGAATGTAAATAGAAAAGTAGTGCCTACAGTAACTTTTATATTTCTACTAACTAGAAGCGATGCAATCGTAGAATCGGGTTTAACAACATTTTATTGTTTTACTGACAGTGAAACTATGAGTTGAATATGGTTTTTCGATCTGGATTATTTTCACTTTTGCAATTTAAAACAGCGTAGATCAAGTTAAAGACAGCACTTCTGATCTACAGAAGCCTAAAGTAATTCGTCAATATTCCGCAAACTTTTGTTCAACAAGCTAAAATACTTTTCCAAAGTACTTTGATTTTCCTTATTTGGAAGTTTTCCAATTATCAGAAAGTCAAAGTTCAATAAGTTCAACAAATTGCCAACTACTAGTGCTTCATTAGTTATCCAATTCCAGCCAAGAGAAATGTTGTGGGAGCTATGTCAAGAAACTAGAAACAAATGTACGAAAAGAGTTTCTTAGCTTTTCAAGTAGGAACAGTGCCAAAAACTCCTGATGTGGGAAAGGATTGCCACACCCCGGATTGATCTATATGAATCTAGCACAATTGAACAGTCTATAGAATTCGAAACTTGATCATCCCTAGGGCTGGATTCATGCATTCAAGTTTGAAGTTGAGGCTTAATAAGACCGGAAACCGTAAAATAAAATATGAGTTCATTAAAAATTGAAATAATACTATTCATAAAAATATTTAAGTATTTGATAAATTACACTGGTATCGCAGTGATCAGTGGTTAATAATTACAGCTTACAGCACTGTTCAATAATCATTATAGATCACCCTCAATAATTAATTGATAAATCAATAAAAGTTGTATAAATATACCTCTAAATTTTCTTTCCGATGGAAATACTGTGATTGTAATATATAGGCTACTTTAAAAAAATAAGAAAACAATTGACATGAATGGATACGTTCCACAGAAATTTGAAAGTTCAATAAATATCGTTTTCAAGCTTTGAAAATACTGTAACATGAAGAAATAAAGCCGGAGGCCGAGGAGAATAAAATATAATGGTTGATGGCATGTCGGCGGGTACTTTGGCCAAGTAAGATTTGGTCCGGGCGTTGCGTTTTAATTAGTGGAAAATTACTTTGACAAACCCGCTCAGTAATCAGTACCGAACTTTTACCGCTTCAATAATTCAATATAACTACTTTTCGGTCGATGATTACAACCTACACACGTCCCAATTAAAATCACGATTATCGCCCGACAATAATTGCAGACCTTGAGGTAATTATTATTCTTAGGTCTCAACAGCCCACTCACTTGTCCATTCCCTACACTTTTACTTTACTTTCTTTTGTATCAAAACCCAACCTAATTTACAGGGATGACCTTGTCGATTACTATAATTAAATTAAGGTGTTGATTGTTCATGAGTACTGTTGTATAATAATTCATACCACAGGTCAAAGCTTCTCGGTGTTATTCAGATGGGATCTCAAATAGAAACCTTCACACAACAATTGTACAAGAGTTCATATTTATGAGAGTTTCATATTTTATTGAAAGTTTGAAAATTAGGCAAGTTGTTAAGGCTTCAACGATTCGAGATTTCTTTATTTCTAGATTTTCAAGCAAAATCTTATATTCCACTCCACTTCAAGTTAGCCTAATGACATTTTTAGAAAATGTATAATCTGCACAAAAAATGGTAGTTGATAGAGAAAACTATTGTAATGGGGTAGAAGTAGTGAATAATTAATTGAAAGAGAGAGAATAGAGAAAGAATAGAAGAGACGCCAGTAACAGAAGGGAGTGCCGTTGGGATAACAGCAGAAGAGCAAAATAGAAGGAGAAAATCTGAGAATTTAGAACGGATGAAATTTAGTAGGGGTAGGATGTACGTAGAAAATTTGCAAAGTTGGAGTAAGTGCGAAGAAATAATGGATGAACAATGAAGGAGTGCTGAGAAAGAGGATAGATGGAAACTTTGAAGCAATAAAGTAGTTTTGGAGATTGGCGATCAATGAGATACTCTATATATTTAATACTCAAATAATTCAATTAACATTTTCATCAATAGTTGTAATCAATAAAACCCAATACTAAATACAATTTTCAAAGCATTTCTATTCCTCAGTGAGGCTATGAGCATCGTGCAACAGCCATCGAATAATAACACTCATTAATACCTGAAGGCTCTGAAAATATTTATCATAAGAAAGCAGCCTAGGAATGAACCAAAGTTCTTAAATATTTACTTGTGCTGAATTACTGTGTTCAAACGGAGAAGACAACAACATTCCTTGAAGTGTACAGATAGTGAGTTACTGATATCTATGACTAAGCTGGTGTGAGTTGCAGTTGTAGTGTAGAAATGAAATATGGGCGAACAACAACGAATGCACGAGCAGATTCCTTTGTCACGGAGTCACTCCACTCGACATGCTACTCTTGACCTTACCGGTCACACAGATCCAGCTTCAGCAACAGAGAGACCAGCTAGGCTATATGAGTCTGTCAGGTGTTTTGCTTCTATGATGAGGTCCAGCAAACAAACAATGCACGTACTACATACAATACAACACGTCAGTGTGGGCGAACCAGCATTGTTCAGCTGGCACCTCGTGTTAAAAAAACAACACAAAAATGCTGGATTATGATGGATGGCATGAGGATATTCTGTTCAGCTGCGAAAGCCAGCTATTGTGAGAATTATTGATATATTGAGAATTCAATTACTGTAAAGTTTCATCAAAATTCATCACATAGTGAAAAATAAGTACCTATGAATTGACGAGGGTCCGATGCCATAGATATCTCTGTGTGTCTGCATTACATATAATATATAATTAATTATATTACAGGAGATGTAGGAATAGAATAAATATTTATGTACAGGGGTGCCTACAAAGGGGGGACATGACGCCAATGGCGTCATACAAATTTTTGGGGGGATTTATTTTAACCTAGAAGACCGATTCTCTTTAATAATAATTGTAAAGAATAACAATTCCAGTTGGGACATTCAGGTACGTGCTTGAAGCTACAATATTTAGTATTCAGCACTCTTAAAGTTGTAGCTGGCAGGAGCGAACCCAGGGGGGATTGAGTGGATAGATAATCCCCCCACCGAAATCGGGGCTCATCTTACACTAGATGGAATGCACTTTGTTGGAGTTGCCAAATTTTCCACTATTAAGGCTAAAAACTTCTAAAAATGTAATTTTAGGGTACTTTTTTTTGAAAAAAATTCCCCCTCACGGGGTAAATCTGTAGAAGATTAATAATAATAGCTAATAGATTAAATCTGAAACTAAGCATCGCAAGCCCAAATATTTCAGTTCTTGCTTAAATGAATGCAAAAGGAATATTTTTCCTTACAAAATGGTTCACGAAATGTTAAATATTGACTATATTTTACATTTAATAATGTAACGATTTCTGTTACAACAGCAACTTCCTCTTACTTTAAGCGCTTCTTTTCTACCCTTCAGAGAGTAAAATCTTACATGAGGAATGCTACTGGTTGGAATCGTTTGAATGATTTAGCTCTATATTCATTCACAGAGATTTTACCATTGACCCTGGTCATACAATAAACTGTATCAAAATAAATCTCTGCATTTTGTAGATTTCATTTTGTGAAGGATTTTCTATGTTACTCGATATAACTTCAACAATTTCATTTCATTCATTTAAGAAAAAACAATCTACTTATGCAATGAAGATTCAGACAATCACGTACAAAACCTCTTGTTTCCAACACAATTATCAATAAACATTATTTGGAATCAAGGTATAATAATCAAATATAGGCTAGATATATATTATCCAATCACAATACTCAGTATTCAGAGCGCATAGTCCTATATTCTTAGTTCTATAGTTTAGATGCAAAATGACAGGAAAAATCTTCCAGCACAGCTTAGAGAACTAGAATGTTCAATTCAACAATAATATTGTCCAATACAATATACAACAACTAGAAGAGACCAATATGGTCCAACAGCTCTTGTTCAAATCAATTAATCTACAATAATTTATTGGTGAATGGATTTTTCTAAACGGCAAAAAATGAATATGTTTGTTGAGATAAGGCAGGTATAAATATACCTGAGATATAGGCAGGTATGTTTGTATAAATATCTATACATTATAGATATTCCATGCAAGCGACAACCCCCCCTCTCGGAGAAAGGGTTTTCCTGGGTTCGACCCTGATTTTATATCCCCCTCAAAATTTATTTCTGGGTTTGCCCCTGGACCAGTTGGTGAGGCTGTACCTCAACATTCTGCTTACTTGTTATACAATAGTCTCACATTTCACTATCAATTGTTTAACAGGAATACCCAAAAATAAGGGGGGATCTTTAGTTCATTTGGGGGGGATTGGCGTCATAGATGTTGGGGGGATAGTCACCCCTGTTTATGTAAGGTATAAAACTGTACAATCCTAGAAAATGTTTATTAAAGAAGTTTATGTCAAATAATTTGGTTAGTAAGTACTAATAAGTTTGTAGAAATTTATGTCAACTGAATTGGTTTGTAAGTACCTACTTTACTTATCATCTTGCCCATGGTAGCCTATCCACGATTGAAATATTTATCCTCTGAACCTAACAATTTTCATTAATGGAAACTGTACAAACAAATACCTCCAGTAACCTCCTAAATAGATTGAGTGAAGTTCTGAGAAACATAAGGGAATAATAATATTTCTATGTAATCTTCAAAAGGTTTTTCTTAAAAAATCTACACAGAATGTATAGTATTTCGACAGATAAGTTGTGAAACAACTCATTAATTCGAAATAGTGATTAGTGACTTGTCACACAGGATGTTGGACAAACAAATCAACCAACATTCCAAGTGAACAGCTAAGCTCTTGATCAAGATACCGGAGCATGTTAACTTGCGACAACTAATCTCAACAATCAACAACTCGTCCTCGAGAACCGAATTAAAAAAAAAAACAGAACATTTTCACCTTATAAATGATTGGAAAATTCGAATGAAATATAAATGTATAAAAAAAGAGTTACTGTATCAACCCTATCTTTTAGCCAAATTCACCAAGAACAAAAACTTTGATTCAGAATAAGAGATGATCTTGATGGAAACTTGATCAGTCTAGGATGGTCAGTCAGAGATGGGAGCTGGTTCTGAACAGAGCCAGAGATAGGAAGGAATCTGAGGTTTCAATGTAATGCGGGCTTGCATTATATTGCGCCCAATTTTGAAAATTGAGTGAAATCCGATATCAAATTTTAACTAGTAACTCATATTTATAATGTATATGAATTAAACAATAAACCAAAGTCTTTGAATCCCCAAAACCCTTTAATTGCCCTAGAAAAAAATCATGGTGTAACTGCTCTGCTCATGCGACTCCAGATTTTTCAGTTTACAGAGTTGGATAATAGTTAGTATTATTATAATAAAAAGTGATACCAACAGTTTTATTAATCATTCATCACGTCCAGATATTTTTTATTTTTCTCGAAATGTGATTATTTCTCTAATCAAGCCTGTAGAAGACTTTTTTTTATGTATAAATCTATATTGCTAATGCGTTTCCTACTTCTGCCTCAAAGCACTGGAAGCATTCCATGCAAGTATTCAAGAATAATTTTGAAATATAAATCAATCGCATTTTAGGTTTACCTACTTGATTAAACGAGGGTAACAATCCTTATAAGTCATTAGCCTACATTATTCGACACGGGTTTGAGAGAATTAAATTAATATTAGCCAAGGCGAAAATAAAACGTGCAGGTTAACAAGTATTGGGCGGTTAGGCCTACGTGGTACTTGCAATAATATTCTCCATAATAAACTTTCAATCATTTGAAGTCTATTTGTAACAATTCATCACTCAATTATTTAGTGTGGAATAAATATGCACAGTTTGAATAATGGAATTGTTTCAAATCGGTCCATTGATTTAGGCTGAATTAATATTTTTTTATTATTGCGGATGATGCCCACTTAAGCATTTAGCTCATGCGTGGATAATGGATATTGAGTACGAAAGTTATTGATGTGGTGAAAAACATCCATGCCACTGGGATTCGAACCCAGACCTGGCAGTGCTAGAGGACTGAAGGTTGTGACGCCCTAGCCCAATGCGCCAACCAGGCCGGCCATTAAAATAATATGTTAGTGACAAGATAACGTTTTATTCATTTGAATAGATATGTTTAGAAAATGAAATTGAGAATGAATCATATTGAAATCTAATATAAGAGTTTAATGGGTGAGACTGTACGCTGAGTGTATTCTTTTTTTTCACTGATAACTATCAGATCTGTAATTGGTAATTTGTTTCTTCATTTATTGTGGGTTCTATCAGCTACTAGACTATTATTATCATTATCTACATCTACATATTGTTCATCTCAGGCTATTTGAATGTTATTATCAAAGCACATTTCAATGAGAGGAAATTCGGATTGAATTGATTTTTGTTCCTTCCTGCATTCTACAATCATTCATCTGCTCTTCTACGATCTGTTATGACCGAAAAGGAAACGTTATTGCTAATTCCAATCATAGATTAGAAAAAACTCACGTTCAAATCAAGGCTGCCGTATCTCACGTGAAAATCATTTTTGAGGTGAATCGAAAGAGATTACATTTATTTTCGTTGAATTGTTTGTTTGATAGCTAGTGATAAGCATGATTTATTTTAGTTGATTTGTGAAGCTTATGTTACGCTTTCTCTGTGATGGAATACACTCCAATCATTCAATCAATTACTGCATAATACGTATAATCAGCTAAAAATGCAGGTTATACCTGATAAGTGTTAACCAACACTTATTAACATGATGTAAATACTTATTTGACGGAGACGTAGACCTATATGAAACAGAAATTATTTGGTGAAGCAAATTTTTTTCATTCATTGCAATACTAGATAATTATTAATTAATTAGGTTTTAGCTAATTAGGATCTATCGAGTATTACTAACTGTATTGTGTATAAGCACACTCTATGTTACCATCTACTATCTCCTAATGGTACTATCTACTATTTCAGAATAAAGAACTTCATCCATGTTAAATAACAATGATAATCGAGATTATAAGATCCATTCTACAAGGATGCAATGTGTTAGGAAAATGTAAAATTTATATGGAAGCTAAACTTGAAAATACAAGTGACATGTTTGCTTTGAGCGTTTTCGAGTTGCATTAACTCTTCGTTATCATCATCATCAGTCATACACTCTGTTCTCACAATTTCAATATGAACTGCAAGTCGTGAAATATTTTGAAAATAGATCAATGATATATACACGCAGTTAATCATGGATCAAGACATTCATAAATTTATTATTTTCACCTTAAACCACGATTAGCGGGGGTGGGGTGGGGATTTTCCCTCAATTCCTTAACACCTCCCCTGGATCCACGCCTCCGAAGCCCACCATCAGTCTAACAAGTCTATAGGAACAATAATTTTTACCAGGGTTCTCAACTTTATTATAATACACACACTTAGCTATCGAAGTTAAATTTTTAACTTTTAAAATTTGACCTTTTGTATAAAAAATGTAATATTCGTAACATATTAAAAAAACAGTTGCATCTTTTTTGTCTCTACTGTTTTTTATACGAGTTGAGTTGCATAGATTGAATTGATAAAAAATTATTTGCATAACTTTTTATTTGAGTTTTCATAATTACAAGATAGGCTACTGTACGGTGTACCAGGATAACAGGATTGTAAAAAGAAACAAGATTATAAGAATTTCCTTTTTCTACTCGTAATAGGTAAATTACTTACCAAAAAAATCTTCCCAGGTAAGAGATCCATCGGAGTCCTCTCCGTCAGCTCCGTTCTGGCCTGGCATCCTATCTTGTTTTGCCGGCATCGCTTCACTAACCACAAAAACACATTTCAACTGGTTCGTTGATTAGAACATCTAAGCTGTGCCAGAACACCAAACGAAAAAATTCGAATCATGCAAGTCGATCGTTTAACAACTTCGTGTAATGCGACGCAGTTTATAATTCTCGAACACAAAATTATGGAATGAAAACCATGCAACGAGCACCAAACTGCCCACCGTGCATTACACAAACTTTGACAAACGTCCCAACCATTGAAGGTTTCTTCACTGACTGTGCGGCTGCGGTATCGCGGTGTTCCACTGTAGATTTTGGTGGTGGGAGCATTGCTCTCTAGCGGAAAGCTAGAGAAACTTGTTCGGAGTTGAAACTCTAGTACCATAGCGCGATCTGTTGCATAAAAAACTAAGCCAATGCTCTCTGTACACTGTCGAACTATTTTTTTACTCCAAACGAATTGTTTTCGCGGTGCCCCTCTATCAATCAGCTATAATATCGAGGACCCTTCAAATTTTTACACCTTTCTTCTGAAATGAGCTTTGAAGAGTAAGTTTTTAATAATTAATGGGAATTTTGTAAGTAGGCTACGGCACTAATTTTTTTTTGGAAAATATTACTCATTTATCAATCAGAAGACGTCATATGCAGCTTACTTTCAAAGTAACTTACGGTATATTTCTAGCTTCAACCGTAGATATACTAGCTGTATAGTTAGCCTATGCTTCAACTTATTGAACAGGAATCATTAAACAAATAGGAGCTGTTACTTCTTTACAACTATGACCAGTACCGAATTTCCCACTAGGCCCAGGCCTAGGGCACAAAATTTTGGGGGGCGCAAAATTTTAAGAAGCGCACTCACAAGCGTGGATAAGATACGATTGGTCAAGCGGTCGAAAATTTTTTTGTACAGCTAGCAGCAAATATTTATTTATTTTCAGAAGAAAATATACTAACTAAACTTTAAATATCCAACAATAACAATGTAGCGACCGACATTCACAGTGCTATGAAAATATTTTCATAGTTATCACATGTGTAGTCGTGTACGGTACGCTGACACGACTCAATGGCTATTGAGTCTGAACTCACTGAAAGAATTGACTCCGAGAAATTTGTAGAATCCAAGCAAAGAAAATTTCTATAGAACAAGAATTTTACGAACTACTCATCACTGAATTTTTTTACCTTAAATGTTTTTCTGCAGAAAAGTTGGGCTTTGTTAGACCGAACTTTCTAATGAAGCTCTAAAATATGATTGTTTATTAAGGATAGATTTACATTATAAATCTTAACGTAATGTAATCATTTCTCATTTCCATACTTAGTGAATATTGTTCATCAGAAATGTGAGTTGTATTATTTTAGGGTTGGAATAAAAAATTACTAAAAAACTCACATTTTACAAGTTATTCTACACACTATATCCTAATAACTATTGACAGTACAATTTATATCATCAAGAATAGTTAGTCTGTTTTAATAATTTGTTAGCCTATATAGTATATATATATTTATTAAATCTAAAACAGTATGAGAAAAATAATGTACCTATGTGTATGGTGGATGGGGGTGTCGTCATAGTCCGTGGGGAAGGGAAGGAGTTCAGGTGTAGTGGGAGGGGGCGCTTTTTTGTCTGTAGGCCTAGGAGCGCTGAACTGCTAAATGCGGCACTGACTATGACTATAGTACAAGCTTTGGCTAATTGTACATGGGAACATGCAAAAAAAGTTGGGGAATGTATCTAACTGAAAAACTGCAATCTAGGATTATATTTTAATTGTGAAAATTTAAAGTTGTATAGAATTATGATGGGCACTCGGCACTGGACCATTAAAAGAGCAATATAAGAGCCATTGAGTCATTACATAGAAGTTCTAAATTACAAAGGAGAGATTATTCCTCTCAATTTCAATACTTTTAGTCTACTCCTTCGAAACTTCTTATAATTTACTAGTTTGAAAATAGTTAATTATTGATATCAATAAAGCATGTCGTCAATAATTATTATTCTACTCCGTCTATATGGAGCAAAAACAATAGTTAAATGAGAAGACAAGACGTTGCCAAACCACTAATTTATTGAAAATTCGAGACACTAATCGATAACAATCTATCTCATCATCACCTGAGAAGGAATATACACTCTCACAACACTAGGAGTAATGGAAATATTGATACACCTTTTTGCAGGCTGGGTAGATCGCGGAATAGCTATGATGTTGTTGTTGTAAGAATGTTCAATAAATTGCCACCAGAATGGATGACAGCTCCAATTCCAGTTTTTAAAAAAAGGTTGTACAGTTGGCTTATTAAAAATCCATTTTACTGTGTTAATGAGTTTTTTGAATCTCAAAAAATTATTCTATGAGATAATATGACAATATTGAACCCTGATTATTGATACAAATGGTTCAAGTATTATAAGTACATATTTTTATATTATTATTTTTGTTGCTGTTATTATTATAATAATAATTATGACTAAATTTTTATGGCTGTGATAATGTTGGACTTGTAGCTTAACTGATTGACGTTGTCTGTAACTGTAAAGTTGAATGGCAATAAAATTCTATTTATTTATTTATTTTTTATTTTTTCTAGTTTCGGTTGTTACATCGAAAACTAGTTTTACCAGAGATTGATAATGATAATTGTGTAACAACCAAAACCAGTACCATCTTCTGACTTCATAATACTATATTCAAAGATTGAGGTACCCTATTCTCAATGGAAAGTGTGTTCTGAAATATGAACCATTAAATTTTTCCATTCCAATTCACAATTATATTTCGTAAACCGCTGCTGTAGACTGTGCACTTACAGTGACTATGACTATGGAAGACTATATAGTGACTGTTTATGATCACTGCAGACTGTAGAGTGTAGAGGTGTAGAGCACTACTGTGATCACATAGAGAACAAATAATGAATGTTGGTATACCGAAGTACTGATTGATAGAGGTGAGTGATTTATAAATTATACTTCAATAAAGAGTAACTTACATTAAAGCTCATATAAATAATTATATTTCGAAGTAAAAACATTCCGTATGCAGGAAATATTCTTCAAAATCAGCGTCCTTTTTTAAACTCCCGTTCATATGTATTATTATAGTGTTTATAATAGGAGAGGGATGCAAAATGTGTTGTTTTATGAGGTTTATGGGCAATGTAATTTAATTATTATTATTATTATTATAAATACATGTATAATAAATTATGAACACGTGACAGGAAGGGCTGCTGAAGTTTGCTGGAGATTTGTCTGCTGCAGGGACAAACCCAGCAGGAAAATATTTTCCTAGTTGTTGCTTGCATGGAATATTTCAATCTGCCTTTACCCAAAAAACATTACGGTATCGTATATTTTTACAGTGTAGAGTGATGCCCGGTTTTTCCAAGCACACTCAAATTTGAGGGACCCTCAAGTTTACTACACTTTACTACATTTCCTATACTTATCATAGAAAATGTCCCTCAACTTTGAGTGTGCTTGGAAAAACCGGGTATAAGACATTTTTATGAAAGGAAAGTGATAATAAGAATTTCATTCACCAATTTATTATAATCATTTTGGATTTATTATTTTAGGTAAAATTTATTTGAAAACCCTATTGTATTCATCTCTTGTAAATGTATTTTGTATTGAATAATTAATTGTTGAGTTGAACGTTGAAGTTCTCTAAGCTGTACTGAAAGATTTTTCTTGACATTGTCATTGTAACTAAAGAGAATATAGGTACCTGTGTTCTGGA
Organism: Sogatella furcifera; assembly: GCA_017141385.1. NCBI lineage: Eukaryota > Metazoa > Arthropoda > Insecta > Hemiptera > Delphacidae > Sogatella > Sogatella furcifera. The sequence goes on along the minus strand of CM029547.1, from coordinate 21,586,139 downwards.
TAGGTACTGAGAATTGGGATGTGATTTGTTAATATACAGAGTGTTTCAGGAGGAATGTGCAATACTCCTCAGGCTGATTCCTTACACCAAGTAGGCAAAAAAGTTCCATGGGACCAACCCCCAAAAACGCTTTATTACCGAGATAACAATGGCGGAAAATTGAGATTTTTCAAAATAAATTAATTTTTCTAATTTTTTAGAGGCTTTAGTGAGGTTATAAAATAATCAATTCCTATATGTTAAATTAGCTGAGGAATTCAATGAAACCAGTTCCAAGTTTGTAACTTCAACGATTATTGAGATAATTGGAAAAATATGCTAGAAAACGCCTTTTTTCAACAATAAGGGTTATAACTGGATAAGGAATCATAAAATTGTATTTTTTATTAATGGAAGTTGAAGAGAGTTGGATTCTAGAGAAAAAGTTAAATGGCGGCGATTGTGTAAATCTTACCCAAATCTCAGAAATGGCGATCAAAAATCGCAAAATTGACAAAACATAGCACAAGTGATGAATTTGTGTTTAGTAGCGATTTTGCGATTTTTGATCGCTATTTCTGAAAAATTTATTTTGAAAAATCTCAATTTTCCGCCATTGCTATCTCGGTAACAAAGCGTTTTTGGGGGTTGGTCCCATGGAACTTTTTTGTCTACTTGGTGTAAGGAATCAGCCTGAGAAGTATTGCACATTCCTCCTGAAACACTTTGTATAACCTGACAAACTCATATCTCTGATCTCTTTGCTTCTTTTCTTCTAGGGCCACTGTATTTTTTTGAAACTTTAAAAATGAATAAAACCAGAGTACCCTTTAAAAATATTTTTTTATTTCACACACATGTTTTGGCTAATTTGCCATTTTCAAGTGTAAATAATACTAGTGAATAAAATTAAACCTATTGTATTTATACTAATCTAATTAAACAATTTTAGCATAAATTTTGTATGATTTTATTCTCAATGTGTTCATAAATCTGTCAAATATCTAGGGATCTAATACAACCACTGCATTTTTTATTAAACTTCAAATTAGTGAAATTTTATCAAAAATTGGGTTGTTTGATTCAAACTGAATTAAATTTATTATTTTCTCTTTGTTTGCTTTTGCTGCTGTATAAATGTGAAATTCTTCTTTAACATCTAACTTTTTACTTTTATTTCCATAATTCAAAATTTTCATGTTTGAGCTCATGTCTGTGATGTTATGGCCTGATCTCTTTGTATTTTCATGGATGGTACCTCAATATCACCTTCACAAGCACTCAAAAAGCCCAAGGGTCACTGAATTAATAAAACTATATTTAAAGATTGAGGTAATAATAATATAAGCAGTATATTATTTGTTTATTATACTTATTCATAGCACACATCACAATGTAATTTAATAAGAAAACACACTCACTAGAAAATTACTGCAAGACTGAAATGATAACATCAAAAGAGTCAAAATCAAACCTTTAGTTTTTTTATTTGATAAACTTTTTTTGCAAAAACACATAGCACGAAATTAATGGATAGAAGTGCTACCAACCGCTCACCAGTCAATTGAAAACAGTTCTTTAAATTCAATTCTCTAAAATGAAAACTAATTCAGTGTTTCTTTCCTTCATCTGGATTTTTTATTCATACTACAGTATGGTATTATTATAATATTATATACATTCAATTTAAAAGATAGGAGAGTGGGGATGTTAAAAATGGAACACACAAAATCAATAAAGAATCAACTAATTTATAGCAGAAAATTGCAATTGATTACTCATATCCAGCGAAGTTCAGCTGTCCTATTATTATAACAGTTATTCGATGTTTATTTGTGAAAGAGGTAATTGGGAAATGAAAATATACCAGAATAATAGGAATAGATCTTTGGACAAGAAGTACACATTTTGTATACCCAGGACGCTGCCCGCGTTGCTCCAGCTGCCCTATTTTGTGAGAAATGCTGCGGAAAACTATGGGATATTTGTAGCCGCCCGGATATTTTTCCGCCTTTTCTGTCAATTATTATTGTGTTTAAACACAAGTGGAAACACACGTCAAGTGGTGAGTGCACCCATGCTCAAGTCATGATTTGTCGATGATGTGTCGTGTCGGCATTTTAGTTTGTCGCCGCTGTGTCTTTTCGACCTTTTGGTTTGTCGCTCACTTGCCAACCTCCCATGCTGATTGTGGCGTGGAGCCTCGAGAGGAGAGAGAGGGGAGTGATTGTGCGAGTGCGTGTTTTGCTGTTTTCCCAGAAATTTTGAGGTTTGTGTTCGAGTTAAATTAAATCTATTACATAGATAATATCTATTCTATTTGCATGTTTCTACAATAACTAGAGTTTGGAAATTGCAAATATTTGAATTGATCTACTTTCATTAATAATTTGGTTTTACTGTTGCTCTGCTCCTCCAACCGGTAAAGCTATAACCGTCGTAGAAGCATGAACGGTTTTGTTATTCGCGGTCCCCTTCAAAATAAAATGATAGTAAATTGCTACTGAGAAGGTTTATAAATTATTAGTATTATAAATGATGTTTTCGTTTCCAAATTAATGTCGTGAACATTGTAAAACATTTGAATTTGGAGTTCCCCAATTTTAAACATTTTTAGGTTAGTTTTACATTTTCAGACTCAAGCACTCATTCAGACGATTCAGGCACAGTTGAAATTAATTTAGCTTTTCTAATAATTTATTATAATAACAACAGCAAAATATGATAAGATAAACCTAGCTGTTATTGCAGAAGTTTACAACCTTTAAAATTTTAATAACTTAACAGTATTTTCCGTTTACAACTAATAATTATTGTTAAGTTATAATGAAAACTTTACTTCACTCATGTTCACTAACACCATACAAGTTATCAATGGTAACTTCAAATTGTGATTTTTCTTCTAAAGAGTAAATTAAAAAGGATTTATTAGAAGGAGGCACACTAAGTTTCTTTTGAATTTAGATTCGTGTAGCATTCTTACTAGACATTGAACATTGAAAAGCTTGAGTGACTAAAAGCATGTGGTTGGGACTGTTCAATATTTTAGTCAATCTAGTTGCCTACATTAATTTTATACAGTAGGCTACTTGTTTCTTGTATCAAAGCTGTGTATTTTATCTTTACGATGGAACATGCCTATTTTCTCTTAACATTCACTCATTTAGTCAGAAAGCAGAATAGCTTTCATAACTAGATTTCTAGAATATTGTGTGAATTATTGTTTCAGTTCTACGATTATGTCTCGAGACTTCAATGATTTGCTTCGTCAGGCTGAGCAGCTATCTGCAAAAATCGATGACAGTGAAGAATTACCAAGAGTAGAAAGGTCTTTGCGACAAGTATTGGACGCTTCTCAAGAACTATGGTCCAAAGTCGCTACTACTGGATCTCAAGACATACATGCGTGAGTGCTTCATTCGTCAATTTCTCTAGTTTTCAATATAGAGTATTTCTAGTCGAGTTTTTCATATCTACAGGGTGTCTAGCAGTCTGGAAAATCGGGAAAGTCGGGAATTAGTCTGGAAATGAAATAAGGTCGGGAAAAGTCGGGAATTATCCTGGAATTTCAAGTTGAGTCGGGAAAATTCATAGATTTTAAAGTTGTTAATTTTTTTCATATTAGTTGAGTTATTTTCATATTGGGCTGGCCTGAACTAGTGTTTGGTATCAAACATCGATATTTTGCAAATATTGATGTTTTTGAACCGATATCCGATATAAATCGCTGCAGCGATTTTAGAAAACCCTTCCATCCTCTAAAATTACATTCTATCATACAAAAGACTAACTTAAAATATTGGAATTGGCTTATAATTCTATAATCATTATGGAGGACAAAATTCTCTACATTTTTGGACCAAGGACATAACTCTACCTTCAAAAGTTACAAAGTTACAGATAAATGAATAATTATTAAAAATAAGTAACAATTGATGTAGCTGATTTTCCAGCAATTAATTCATCAAAAGGTTATTCAAGAATTATAGTAAATCATATATGGCATTAAAGAGTATTTTTTCTCTACAATTTGAGACAAAATTCACATTTTTTGAACAATTACTGAATTAGCTAGAACATTTTTTTAAACCAATTGTCGATTCCTTCGGCTCTCTCTGAGAGGTGCTCCACACACTATGAATGATACATCCAAACGCTTCGGTGAGCTAAAGAAGACGATGATTGGTTTAAAAATGTACGTAGCTAATTAAATAATTGTTCAAAAAATATGAATTTGATCTCAAATTGTAGAAAAAAGTGATCTTTAAAATCATATAAGATTCATCATAACTCTTTCATAAATATTCTTAATGATAATACTACTGGGAAATCAGCGTTTTCAATTGCTACAAAAATGCTAATAATTTATTCAATTGTAACTCGGTAACTATTGGCGGTAGAGTTATGTTCTTGGACTAGGAATTTAGAGTAATTTATTATTTGAAAGATCGTATATTAAAATTTGTTTGTTCAATGCTTATTGTTGAAGAAATTCCAATAGAATTGGAAAAAATGAGTGAATTTATCAGAAAAAGGATTATAAAAACCGGTTGTGTACCTTCTTATGTCAAATGTGTCGCAATTTTTATTGTAACCATCTAAAAGAGGAAGATTCTTCTACATTTCTTGATAAGTTTCAGATTTTTTCGTTCACAACTGCCGGATTGGGAGAATTGAAATATGAAAAATTTGAATTTTTAATGTGCAGGTATTATTATTCAAGAGCTCTTATCATTTAAATCTGATTTTTGGAGTTTTTCACCGAATTTGGATTATAATATATGAATTTATCCCGCCGTAATAAATAGAAAATTCGTCGTTCAAAAAATTGTAAGTTTTTACCAAACAATAAAGGGGTTGTATAGCTGACGTAGGAATCGTCCTTTCTCTTTAGACGTTGAGGTTCGAGTCTAATTGCACCGTACTATATGTAAACATGAAATAATTTTTATGTGTATATTAAAATATACCCTATTTTATTGGACGTAAAATGGTGGTATTTTTTCAGCCATAAAATCATATCACAACTTTTTCACGAGTTGCAACGTTTAAAAACGCATAGAGAAATTCCAACTTTGTCTTGAAAAAAGTCTTGAATTTCATTCATGCAAATTGCTAGACACCCTGATCTAATCAAGTCACAATAATAGTTAACTTCCTCCTCATATCACATATTCTATGACTTATGAGTCTATTGAGTCTATGACTTATTCTATCACGTATCTATAACTTATGAGTTATTTGTATCAATAAATTCCATTGATTATTTAATTCTATACATTATTCAATTTTCTGGTTAAGTCTGTTTTGAATATTAGACGACATGCCGTGTTATTTTTTAATTAGCTCAAGGTATTTTACGTGAAGGGAAGTAACAATAATTGATTAACAGAAACTGAAGACAGATGAAATATTTGGAGGAAAAAGTAAAGTTGAAGAAGCACAGTTTGATATCAATTATGTTCAATTTTATCTCTATGATTGATAATCTTGATTCTCGATCAAAATAAATTGTATGTGGAATCCCCTATGTCCGCATTGACACTTTTCATTTTTAGAGAACACAAAATTCAAGCTCATTTACAGTTTGTATTTCTATTTCAGCAACCTGCTCCTGGGAACCAAAGGTGTAGATTTACCTCAACTCACTCAAAAGTTAGAGACTCTCAGTTCTAGAAAAACATTTGAGCCTCTACAACCAATAGCTGACAGTGATATTCAAAATTTCTTGAAAAATGAATCAGAAAATGCTATAATTTCACTTATTGAATCTACGCATCATAAGGTTTGTAAAGTAATTAATAATAATGATACATTCGTGAAGATTTGAATTATTTAACATTAAAAAATTTTCTGTATTTAAACTTATCTGATTTAAAAAAAACTGTTTATCCGTCTATTATGTTGATTAAAAAAAAGTTACAAGTTTTTAGATCACCAAAGTAGCTTATCTATTACCAAGCGTACTTATTAGCATAATTGGATTATTCTGAATATAGAACTTTCAACTTCTATAATCAGCAACGCTGCACCGGTACAGTATATTAACCATCAATCATTATTACGAGACATCGTAAAAAATCCTCGCCAATCAAATAACTTTTTAAATGGGTCTCAAGCCTTTGAATAATGTGGAGCCTCGGTCGTGGTTAAGTGGACATTACTGTCAAAACTCAGCCACGTCATTGAAATAAAGTCGTTCTATTTTATTGCCATTTTTTGTAATGTAGCATTTCATGATAATCATTCTCTACTTTCTCAGACTTTTGAAAGGCTTCATGATCGTCATAGGAGAAAGGTTAGACAGGAATGGCATGCAGAAAAATTGAAGCTGATGAACTCTCTTCTTGGGTACTCAAAACATGTCATTGATCTTCCTACTCGTCAAGAGGTAATTATTATCAACATATACGTATAGTCAGCCGTACAGCACTATTAACTCGTGAAACTCAGTATTTATATTAATATTCTGTTTTATTTGACTTTGCATGAGTTCTTGTAGAATGGAATCCAAGAGTATCTCCTATTCGTGCATTGTCAACCATGTTGGGTCACGAGTCACGAATACTTTAGATTGTTCTTGGATGGGTGACCAGTACTTTGCTAAGTAAACATTGGCGAAATGGAACCTACCATTAGGGTATGAATCCATCAAGGGTTTTCCTACAATTAAAAAGTTATAGCCTTTTTTAAATTGTCCACTATGAAAAATGTTTATCTCAAATTGTATTATTCTAGAATCACACGAAATTTTGATTCCACGTAAATTTTGTTGGAGAAGGACTTGGAGAGTGGTTGTGAAAGAGATATTGTGCCAGTTATCCATATTAAATGAAAATACAAGATGTTGTCAAACTACTGGTTTATTAGAAAATCGAGATACCTGTTTCGGTTGTCACATCATCATCAATCTCTGGTATTATCAGTTTCTCTGGAAAGTCTGGTTTGACAAAATCTTGTCTTTCCATTTAATAAGGATTTGTTTTTTTTTCAATCCAGCAGTATTTAAAATTGAAGTTTAACATTGCTGTGCTTTTCTCAAGTTATAAATCATAAGCAACTTGAATGTTACTCGATATCATAACTTATACTGTATCATTCTGTATTCATTATCACTTAACGTGTACCGGTATTATTAAATTTTCACAGAAAAGTGTTCTCAATGAAAGTGTGTATGGAGCAAAAAGCTGTCTGGACCAACAAGAGATGGCTTATGCTCAATGCATCATTGAATACAATCAGGCAGTTATTGAAGGAACTGTCCGACCAAATCTCATCAAATCCCTCACCAATGTTGCTACAAACTTCAATGATCAGGTTTGCAAAAAATACTCTCTTACGATCTTCAATATTTAAAGATTTCATTTCACGCATTTCGTGGATTCTTATTTATAATTATTCATCGACTGTTTATAATGTTACATTATAGCCTACTGGATTCGTAATGTGGATCCACAATGTACCTTATATCTTTGAGATATTTCATATGCTTAAATACTTGATAGCAAATGAGATTCGATACTAAAATTATTGTATAAGACAATTTATTACTAGAATATTGATTATTCTTTCTTAAATATGCTAATTAGGGATATAATATTATGCTATCAGGAAAAATATGGTAGTTTTTAACTTTTCATAATGAGGTATGAAAGAAAAATTATTGTTTCAATAGAATTGTTGTGCCTAGATTAATAATTCGGAGGTGCTTGTCGATTATTTAGAATATAGTAGGCCTACATATTTTTAACCTTTTATCTTATGAAATCCTGGAGAACAGTAGCCGACACTAATATGATTGCCATGACACAGTTTTTAATGTAGTTCATATTGATTCCTACGACAGTAAGTACATTTATACTTTTCTACAAAAATGTGTCCTAATTCTAATAGTAGGAATGCAGGCTTCTTATACTCATTGTATTTTGGCAGTCATAAGCTAGATTTTCATAAGAGTGTACGAAAACTTGTCAATTCATTAGTTTTATACTAGTTTGATTTACAGAAAGTTAGTGAACTGTGGAACATAGTGGATTCCATGACTCAGTTACCACCGCAGTTGATCGGTAATCCTCTTGAAGCTAGAACATCTCCGAATATGGTAGAAGCCCTTATCCATCAAGCAAGAACCTATTTGGAAAACAGGTAAGTACCGTAGTGCTGAAAAACATTCTATAATATTATTTATCTATAATTGCAAAATATTGAAAAAGATATTCGTGCTCTGTATAATAAATAACCTGCTCCTTGCAATAAACCACTATCCGGCGCTGCTGTGGTTTTTGGGGGTCTAGGTAAAGGGAAGCGGACTGCGGAAGTTGCCTTCAAGCGCTTGGAGAGATAGCATTGAGCAAGAGCGAAGTGCATGTTCAGTTACCTCGTTGGAATGAAAATGAAAATGTACAATCGAGCAATATTTAGGGTGCGTTCATGTCGGAGCATCTACAACTGAAACACTAGAGTTCTGGACAGAGCATCCTCAACGTAAGCCCCATGAATCATTTCAAGAGTTTCCGTAGCCGTTTCTTGAGTTTGATGACACAAAATTTGATGCTAAGAGTGCGTTCATGTTGGAGCATCGATCCTAGCATCGCTTTGCTTCTATCAGCAGTATTGTATTGTATAACGGATTGTTTGTTTGTTTGTCAATTGGAATCGATGCTCCAACATGAATGCACCCTTTGCATTAGATTTTGTGTCGAACTCAAGAAACTGCCACGGAAACTCTTGAATTGATTCATGGGGCTTACGTTGAGAATGCTCTGTCCAGAACTCAAGTGTTTCAGTGGGACTAAAGGTATGTTGTTACTGGTGCGTTAATCGTAGATCATGAGCGATGATCATTCTTGCTATTCAAAAACAAGAGTACTATCGGCCACAGCTGATAGACTACAACGATCATCGCACCAGTAACAACATATCTTTAGGGGTCCAAAAAGTGGGTGTGAGCAAACTGCTAACGCGCGTGCTCTAGCGCATTGCAAATAGGCGTGAGTCCTCGCGTGTTGATGTAATTCATTTGTAGTAATTGTAATTGTTGTAGTAACATGATGGCCATATTGAATCATATCAAACATTATAAAATAAGATGATATAATTATTTTTGAAACTATTAAAAATCCGGATGAGAGCTGATATTAAATACAGTTTAAGACAATACACATTAAATCTCTATACTCTTCATAAGTCTCCATAAACATTTGGCATAAACCGAAATTTCGACTATATTTTCCAAAATTGTTTCAGAAATGGTAAGGGCTAACTTATCTTTGTTTTTCTTCCATTAAAAATTTCTGTCATGAAATGAAATTAAATGAAATTTTGTTCTAAAAATTCAAAAATCCATTCAATAACCATATGACTAAAGTGTGTGATGCGTTTTCAGGTACAAACAATACATGTCGAGTATAATAGCGTGTAACATGACTGCAGCAAAGAGAGGAGGCGTTCCGGGCACGTACTCGCTCGTGCGGGGCTATGTGGCGGTCCGCGTGCCGGCCGGCATGCTCGGCCTGGACTCCACTCACGTCGAGGGTCAGCCGCTCTGGCCACTCATCTACTACTGTCTCAGGTGCGGCAGCATATCAGCCGCCCTACAAGCTGCACAGCAAGCTGGGTAAGTTAAACTATAGCTGCCTAACTTTGTACTATAAAATTATAACAATAAAGTTTGGCGGGTGTTTCCTAGCTTCTTAGCTTTGTACTATAACGAAAAAAGTTGGGCGGTGGTCTCCTTGCTGTCAACCTGTAGCTGCCTAACTTAAAACTTAAGAAAAAAAGTCAGGTTGCGGTTTCCTAGCTGATATATTATAATATAACCTACTAATAGCTGATGTTAAGCATCAATTGTCACTTCTCAATTCCAATAACATCATCCAGTCATGGCTAAATGACAACTCTTATTGGATAAAACAGCTGACATGGAGAAGATCAAACCACATAACTTTTTGGCGTCAGCTATACAAGAGAAAGATATGTTATGTTTTAGATCGGTTCGTTAGACATAAAATTAATGACTTATTAAAATTACATTGAAAAAATTTATATTTTTTTATTCGTATCTGTGGTAGGCGGTAGGTATATCATCTATTTAAATCCAAAGTAACCTGTCTTGAAAACCATCAATTTTACTAGAAAAATAATCATACCAAATAGTCCTTGAACCTAAGCTTGGCTATTATGTTCATATTAAAGGACTTGATCCATATTATTGTCCTTTCAATTGTCGATTCGAACATTATCAATTGTCAATTTGTGACAGGGAGGAAGGGAGACTCTAAGCGGGGTCGCCGTCAAAGTGTCTCCCCGACAACCGTTCCCCTCTTGGTTTTGAGCACAGGCGTCAACCAGTACCCTGCTGAAAATATGCCAGTGCCGACAAAGTGTCTCCCCGACAACCGTTCCCCTGCTAGAACGAAGGATACTCGCTGTCGGGATCGTGCCCGACAACGATTCCCCTTGAGCGCTGCCGACAAAGTGCCTCCCCGACATCCATTCCCCTGGTCGAACGAAGGAGACTTGCTGTCGGGATCGTGCCCGACAACCATTCCCCTGGAGCGCTGCCGACAAAGTGTCTCCCCGACATCCGTTCCCCTATTGGGCATCAACACCAGCTTGTATAGTCTGTCCAAGCAAAGAAGACCCTCTGTCAAGATGAGAAAATGACTCCAGCTCGGTCAATATTTTTTCAACAAATATCGATTTGGTCTCAAATTGTAGATCAGAATGTTTCCTACGATCGACACCAAATCGATCATTTTTGAACCAATATTGACTGAACTGGAGTCATTTTCTCACCTTACCAGAGGGTCTTCTTTGCTTGGACAGACTATAGCAGGCGGGAAAGTAGTAGGGCTACAATCACACTGCTTAACACATTCTATGAATTTGATTATTAGAAGAAAAGCTTGTTAATGTTGTGATTGATACGACTGCAAACATTAAAAGAAAGAGTACATTTCTCTTCCCAAACTCCTACACATGAATGAATGAAAGAATAATTTTCACCAGTAAAAAGGCAGGTGAGTTACAATCAAAACAATTTGATTCTAACTGTGAGAATCACGACAAGTGAAATGAATGAGACTTTAAAGCTTGTATGGAATGGCTATAAAGCCTAATTTGAAATATACTCTACCAAATTTGACCAAGAAATTTTGTCAACTTCATGTTTATATTTTCATCCTCTAATTTCGTAATTTTTTGATAGGCATATCCATAATTATGATTATGGTTAGTATCACACGATAGTATTTCTATTATCTTAGCGAATCATAAGAGATATAAATATGAAATCAATTATTCATCTCTCAGGGACTATAACCAAAGTCTATGGGAAAATAGAAAACGCGAGAATTGAAATAGACTTAATAGGCTTTTTTGTAACATGCTCCTCTGCATCAGATAGAACGTAAAAAACTGCGTTGAGCACCGTTCCAAAACATTTCACGGGATTTGTCCAACGAAAGTTTAAAGGCGAATATCTTTTTTTCACAGAAAATCCCCCAATATAGTAAAGTTCTTAAAAAGCGCTTACAAGTTCTATAAACAAACTATCAATTATACATAACAGGAGCAAAAAAAAAAAACACATTTGATTGTGATATTGGATACTGAGATCAATAGCCTCTTTTGAGTGAAGATTGTTCATACTCAATACATTCAAGTCAAAAATCAGAAAAAGTGAGATTATTTTTCTCGATTTCCTTTGAAAAGATTCCTTATCTCGATTTCCTTATAATCTCATAATAAGGTGGTCTCATAGATTGAACTGTAGTTTAATTCAATACGGAATCAAGACCATCGTAGAAAAAAATCATAGAGACCATAAATCGTAGAAATCAAGACCATATGTGAGTATCATTAATATTATACTGTAGCCTAATTTATTTCAGAAATAGGTATTGAAATAAGTCCTGTTTATTGACTGAACACTTCTCATTCAAAACTAAATTATTCACAAGTTTCAGCCACAGAAAAGTGAGTTGAAGCATCAGGTAAACATGTTAATCCTCTATGAAATTGAAAAATACTAATTATTTTCATATTTTTACAAATAACCCAATAACCACTGCAGATTCAAAATTCTAACCAGTTCCATTGCATTTCTAAGCCAAATTTACAGTGGAAAAAGTATTTTGTACGACCTAAATCACTCGAAACAGAGCGATCAAATTGTAGACGATTATTTACACTCAACAAGTTTAGTCTCATTTTTAATCAAATTAAAACTGGAATTCTGATTCATGGATTTGAGCTAGACCCCTGTACTTGGTCTCATATGAAAAATAATCAAATGAAAAACTTTTTGCGCTATAAAAATTATTTTGTTCCCTGGAAAAAAATGAAGAAAAATCTAAAATCTGTTTGAAATTTTTAAAAAAACTTGAAAAATCACTCTTTTTCAACTTTGACCGCTAAAAAATACTGCTCAGTAATTGACTTCGGCATGTGTTATACCTTAAATCAATGTGAAATTTTATCTTCTTTTCAACGATATATTGACGATTTAATGACGGTATGTAGGCCTACTTGAAGAATATTGAAAAATCTATATATCTCGAAAACGAAGGTCGATAGGAAAAAACTTTACTGGACATTTTTTGTTGCAAACTGCATGTAGAATATGGTTGCCGGCTGTTACACTTCTCGTGAGACACTCTGTATTATGAAGTGCGAATTACTGTCTTGGAATACTAGACATGGTATTCTCTATTTCGAGTGTTAGGCTTCAAGTCGAAAGTTACGTCAAAGAGAGTAACTTACCTATAGTTGCTGAAATAAACTTTTATTGAAATATTTTAATTATTTCAGTCAATGAAGTCAACGATTTTACTGGTAAATTGGTCCACAAGTTTTGTTGTTAGTAGTAGGGGGGAGGTAGTTGGTTGAGGTTTTGAGGAATTATAGTACAGGACTATTAATGAATTTTGGGGGGGATTTTGCGCCATCAGCCTTGGGGGGGATGGGCACCCCTGAGCATCATACGCATTCAAACTATTATTCGTTCTATTATTATTCCAATACTGCAAAGATGGTAAAGTACACAGATAATAGAACACATTAGTATCCTAGTATCTGTAGTAAAGTAGATCAGATTTTCGCTCGATGAAAATATGGGTTGATTTTCCAACCTCTGTATAAATTTCAACTTTCAATTTTTGAATGAATCCTAGTAGTTCTGTGAACTACTACTTAATGTATATAGTAATATTATTTTAGTACACAGGTAATTCCTTTTTCTTTCATATTTTCCTTGAAATGACAAATAACTTTATACATACATCGTCGCACAATTTCCACAGAACATTCCTGTCCAATTTCATCACAATGTATTGCCGCGTTTCGTCGTAAACGCGGAACAAACATAAAAAATTCAACTTACGTTCGGTCAATTAATAGATTAAGGAGGTATTTAGGAGGTCCTGATGGAGCTAGGCAAACATGATAATTGGGGCATTAAATAGAAATATCTGGTACTGAGCTTTGCTCTGAAGCTGCGGCCGAACTGTTGAATTACATGAGTATGATATTGTAAAAAATAAATTCAAAATTGATATGATCACCTCTCACAATTTTTTGACATGAACATGTGTTATATTGAATGTAACTCCATTTACTCCAGCTGGATAGCGTTGGTCAGCTAACGATAACAGCCATTATACGCAGTACTTGGGATTATGCCTGAATAAGAAATATTTAATTCTATTAAAATGAGAAGACATGAAACTTGGTGACTGTAACAATTCTATTCATGTGACTTCATTTCTAATTCTCAAACAAATTCGCTTCGGCAGCTGGCGGTCGGAAAGAGTGCATTTCAAATGCAATTCTATGATGGCTCAAATCATGACTTGTAATGAGCTATTCAGGGTATAAATTCAAAGGTGCCGTTTTCAAAAAAACCATGAAAAATACCGTTTTTGGCATATTATTTGCCATTTTCTCCGCAATTTTTTATTGGATTTGTTTCGTTGATGGCTCAAATTGTAAGACATAATAAGGGTATTATAAACACCAATTTTCAAATCGAAAAACGATTTTGGTCGATTTGTAGTGATTTTTAAAAATTTTCATCCCCTGATTTCACCCCCTACCCTTGGACCAATTTGACTGGTTAACAAACTTGACCAAGATATTAACACTGATAATTCCTGTGCAAAATTTGGTCGCTCTCCGACAAGCCCTTCGGGAGTTATCGACTTCATAGGAATCTGTACATATATATATATATATATATATATATATATATATATATATATATATATATATATATAAATGTAATAATAGATACAGAAGACACTTGTAGAATTGTAGACACTTGAAAAATAAATAAAATCAAACACCCTTTTTTGAAAACTTTAAAATTAAAAAAACACATACATGTTTCGGCACATTAGCCCATTCTCAATGTGGATAAAAATAGTAATCAAATAAAATAAAATCAAATGTGGATAAAATAGTAATAGTACACTTGTACATTTAGAAACTAGACTTAACTTTCATTTTTGAGCCAGGGATATTTCGGCTGAAGCATATATATATATATATATATATATTCATATATATATATGAATTTGAACGGACATCAAATTTTTGTTCTAGGGACTCGAAAACGTGTAAAAAATATATCACATAAATTTTCGATTGTTAGGGCAAGACCAATAGTGCATTTTTTTTAATGAAATGTACTAAAATAGACCATACCGGAATTGTGATTTCATGTGATGTTATGAGGGGACAGTTTGTCGGGATCGCAACCGACAACGGGACCCCTAGAGCGTTGCCGTCAAAGTGTATACCCGACTTCTGTTCCCCTACTAGAAAGAAGGAGACTGGCTGTCGGGCCCGTGCCCGACAACCATTCCCCTGGAGCGCTGCCGTCAAAGTGTATCCGCGTCAGCGGAGCACCTTCTAAAACCTGCTTGGAAAGGGGACCAGTTGTCGCCGTCAACCGGTCTCCTAAAAACTGGCTTTAAAAGGGGAATGGCTGTCGGAGAGACACTTTGTCGGGGAGACACTTTGTCGCGTACCCCTCTAAGCGATTACAAATGAGAGATTAAAATAATAAGAGGGTAACGAAAAATTCAACTTGAAATCTAGTAAGATCTTCCGGGTGATAATACCCCCATTCGTCCAAGTGTGTTCTTTGGTAATAAATGATTTGACTAGTCCATGAGTCTATATATAATACAACTGCTTGGGGGCATATTATCTAATTTTCACTATAAGAAGCTATGTTGCTTCCATAAGCCACCAATAATATTCATCTTGGAAACTGAAAGATATTGATTTATCTGTATGATGATTTTGTCTCCATTATATTGAATTTATAATAATTTAAATTATTTTGTAACATGTTCTCTTTGGTAGGCTATTGGTTTTATCTTGAAATGCCGGTTGTTTTTGCATTGTACTAATCAGTTACTACAACTCACCAAATTGTTTTTCTCTATTTTACCATTTTAAAGATTTTGTATTATTTCTAATCCCAATTTACTTTGATGAGCTATTGGTTTTATCTTAGTAAGTGCTAATCATCTTATCTTATAAGTGCTGGTTGTTTTGCATTGTACTAGTCAATTACTACAATACAACTAACCAATTTGTTTTTCTCTTTTTTACTTTTTTAAAGATTTTGTATTATTACTAATCCTAATTTACTTTTTTCTCTTGCATTCTTTTGTTAATCATTATTGATTTTTATATAATTTTATTATGTAGGATAGTAGGATATGCTTGCAAAATTATGTAACTTTTTTATAATTTACTTTAGTTTTGTATTTCACCAAATTAGTTTTCTGTAACTCTGTTTTTGTGTTATGAGGGCAATAATGGGATTGATTCCTGGTGCCCTCAATGATCTAATATTTCAAGTAAATAAATAAATCTCTAATTATTTTTTATGAAATTGTTAATCACTATGATTTGAAACTCGACTTGTTTTGCATTATAGTTTTATCATTATAATCTTTAAATTTTATAAATTTCATGCTTATTTGAATTAACTCCAGCAGAAATTTTTTTGTGCTGATTCTAGTTTTCACTGTCCCGTTCAATTGTACTTGTTTTTCTGATTCAATTGTTATGCATTATCGATAATCAATTGCTGCGTTCCACCATTGAAGACCAGGGATGGAAGAGATGTGCCAAGTTTTGGATGAATTGAAATCGAGCAGTGTTCATCGTCTCAGTCCCAAAATGGAGAAACTAGTCCGCACTCAGTACAGAAGAGCGGTGAGAAACACAACTGATCCTTACAAAAGGTAATTTTTTATTCAGCTCTTCTATAATATAGATTATATCATAATCTTCTAAATAATAACATTCATAAGAAACAAACTGTAGAAAGAACTTGGACTTCTAATTAAAACCATTTTTCTTTTTCTACCTGATGGACTATTATAGAAAAATTCATCCATACTTTTTTTAATGACCAACTCTACTTATTTTGATATAACCTAAGTACTGTATTTAACTATACAGCGACAGCAGAGGTGAATAATCATCAACCAGGATAGAGGTAGCGTGTGGTTAGCACTCTGATCCTCAATCGTAAGCTAGCTTCCGTAATAATATTGCACTTAATTATACTGTACTTCATTTTAAATTTCCATTTTTCCTATTCACAGAGCTGTATTCTGCATACTTGGTGCCTGTGATGTCAACGATGAACACAGTGAAGTGGCGAAAACTGCTGATGATTATCTATGGATGAAACTTTGTCAAGTCAGAGAGAGTACTGATAACACCGACTCCGGTGATCAAATATCGTATTCAGTTCTCCAATCGCTCGTTCTAGAAGAATATGGCAAGTATTTATCATTCATTTGTCAATTAATGTTCTAGAATTCAACTGTAGGCTATTTTGTGCATCGTTTTCAATATCATAGAGTAATAATCATATCTATAATAGTTTCAATTAGAACTATTTTCTACTAGTTTCAAGTAGAACGTGGCGGGACGTTTATAGAGGTGCCTCTAGAGGTTTCTCCATACTTAAGAGATGGCTAGACTATAGTATTCTCCAGAAATATTACCGGACACGAAGTCACACACTGCCAACTTGAATTAGAATATACCTCAATTTAAAGAATTTATATGAAACAAATTTTAATCTATTGCATAGGTAATCAATGGGTCTTTTCCACTTGAAGCCCTCTTCGATTATTATACCAAGATATTTCAAGTGAGTAGTTCTCTCAATCTCAGGACAGTTATATACATCATGATCATCTTCATTACAATTCATATGTCATAGTCATAGACATATCATCTTCATTACAATTCATATGTCATAGTAATATGTCTATGAATTGTAATGAAGATGATCATGATGTAATATGTAACTGTCCTGAGATTGAGAGAACTACTCACTTGAAATATCTTGGTATAATAATCGAAGAGGGCTTCAAGTGGAAAAGAAACATTGATTACCTATGCAATAGATTACAATTTGTTCCATATAAATTCTGTAAATTAAAGTCTATTCTAATTGTAGATAGGTTGAGAATGTTATATTTTGCTATAGTTATACAGGGTGTTTCAGGAGGAATGTGCAATACTTCTCAGGCTGATTCCTTACATCAAGTAGACAAAAAAGTTCCATGAGACCAACCCCCAAAAACGCTTTGTTACTGAGATGATTCGAATGGCGGAAAATTGAGATTTTTCAAAAAATATTAATTTTTCAAATTTTTTAGAGGTTTTAGTGAGGTTCTAAAATAATCAATTCCTATGTAAAATTAGCTGAGGAATTCTATGAAACCAGTCTGAAGTCTGTAACTTTAACGGTTATTGAGATAATTGAAAAAATTGTTTGTCTTCTATTTCAGTGGTAAAAATTAGTTTGAAGATTCACTACATGACATAACCTTAACTTGGACTTTTATTATAAATTGGTTTAGGAACAGTTTTGGGCATTATGCCTGTTGTACTAACCTTTGTATTTTTCTGATTGATTGAATAAATGAATATTGGGCCAAGTGAATAAAAACGAGTAAATACTTGGTAGTACGGTCTGTCTAGTAAAGTCTTTACTACCTAGTAAACGCTCGCCCGGTTAGTAATCACTCGCTTCGAATTGAATAACCCTAGTACGCTCTCTTCTAGTGTGTACTAGGAAAAACCCGAGTCTCTACTATAGAGTATACTCTCCAGCGCTTTTATTCACATAGAATCTCCCTAGTTCTTACTAAGCAGCTATTTATAGATGTGTTTGCAACCGAATACAAAATGTTCAAGTCTACCTGAATAACATCTTCTTAGTTTTAGTCCTATTTGAATAAATAAAATTATTGATTGGATCAGGTTCTACACATGAAATTATTTAATATCTCTCTAAAATAGTAAAAACTTTGATACTCTTGGAGATATTAAATTTGTTCGTGGATATCTGGAAACTGAAAAAAATGAAAAGAATTTCAAGATTAAATTATTTTGATTTTCAGATAAGAATGTTTAATTGAATAAGCAGGCTTCACCCACCAGAAATTTTTTAAAGAATAGAAGAAAGTTTCGAGGATATTTGATCTGTTTTAAAGTGGGACCATATTAGTTTAAAAATGAAATAAGTTTCAAGTTAAGAGTTGCCAGTTTCAATTACTTCTATTTTCCGCAGCTAATCTATTCTCAAATAGAATTAATTACTTAATCTATTTCAATAATAGTAATTTTCTTGAAATTTATATTTATTATTGATTGATTTATTCATTTGAGTACAAATATACAACATGATGAGAGAAAAAAAAACAATTATCAATCGCCCAAAATTTATTCTATTCCTAAAAATACAGGTTATTGAAAACTAGCACTATTTTGCTTTTGGATATTAGAATTTCATTTTTGAATTTCCAAATCCTTTCATGGTGGAATCCAACCACCGCATTGAATGCATTGAATGAATAGGCTGGACAACAAAGCAAAATTAGAATAGGTACCGTGCAACGAGTAGGCCAACAAATCTATTTTTGAACTCGGTTTGACCATTTTGGTATTCTTCAGGTGTGAGCCTATTCTTCATATTTCTCAGAAAATGAAATTAAGAATAGCTGTGGATTGTAATCACAAGATAGCTGTAGTGAGCTGAACAAGATAGGTACAAGTTATTTGTTACCTACCTGCTATCAACCCAATGACGGTACTCCTTTCATTGATTCCTAGGTAGAAGAGGGACAAACACAATTCTCATGCAGTTTTTTTTCTCTATAGCCTTTGACTTTCTTCAATGCTCACATAGAGGACATCAGCTATGAGCTATTCACTACCTACTAATTCACTACATATCCTACTAATTATAGAATTACGGTATCGTAGTCGAGGTCATAGATAAAAAGAATTCTTGGGAAGACCTGGTCGAATACCAAAATATAACATTCCATTCTATTTTGTACCAAACCGACACGAAACCATTGTATGACTATGATATCTATAATATCATAGTACAATATATAACTATATCTTGTTCTATATGTATGAACAATTATATTTGAATACTAGCTACTTAAATTGTTATATCAGTTTCATCTATATAAGTGCTATACTGTACCATATCATAAGTATAGTTATATTGATGACAATAATTTGGCCTAAAAATAAACAAGAAATGTTGTCAGTCTGGTTAAGCCGGAATTACATGTTGATATTCCTCTATTATTATAATATGAAAAGATATTGAAATTATAATTTCGTTTTT
Organism: Sogatella furcifera; assembly: GCA_017141385.1. NCBI lineage: Eukaryota > Metazoa > Arthropoda > Insecta > Hemiptera > Delphacidae > Sogatella > Sogatella furcifera. The sequence continues at coordinate 21,566,467 of CM029547.1, read as the reverse complement.
TCTCTCTTTTTTTATGATTTCACTTAATAATAGAAATATTACCGTTTAAGACCAGCCTGACAGACATTAGCCGATTGAAAATAATTTTTGTAAGCTCCTAAATATTTGTATAATTAAATAATTCCAATAGATAGTAAAATAGCTCCATAGAATAAGCTAAATAATTAATTTTCGTTGATAAATTTGAATATGTTAGAGGGGAATTGCCTTAGTATTCTCTTGCAAGTCTTCTCCGACCCTACCTTGCAAAAAGGCAAGTAAAAACTAGCCTAGAAAAGTCTTTAATAGCTTTTATTCACACGAAAGCTAGTAAATACTAGGAAAATTCAAGGTCGACTGGAGCTTACTAGGCCCCTTAGTAAACACTCGAGTCGAGCCTCTACTAGACAGGTTTTTATTCACTCCGAAGCTAGTAAATACTCGAAAAACCCTTAGTAAAGTCTTTACTTGCTTTTATTCACCAGGCCCAATGAATATGAATATTGAATATGCTAAAAAACGCCATTTTCCAACAATAAAGGTTATAACTGGATAAGGAATCATAAAATTGTATTTTTTATTAATGTAAGTTGAAGAGAGTCGGATTCAAAAGAAAACGTTAACTGGCGGCGATCATGTAAATCGTACCCAAATCTCAGGAATAGCGATCAAAAATCATCACTTGTGCTATGTTTTTTGTGCTATTTCTGAGATTTGGGTAAGATTTACATGATCGCCGCCATTTAAAAAAATAAAAAATACAATCTTATGTTTCCTTATCCAGATATAACCCTTATTAATAAAAAATGGTGTTTTTTAGCATACTTTTTCAATTATCTCAATAACCGTTGTAGTTACAAACTTGGAACTGGTTTCATTGAATTCCTCAGCTAATTTTACATGGGAATTGTTTAATTTAGAACTTCACTAAAGCCTCTAAAAAATTAGAAAAATTAATATTTTTCGAAAAAAACTAAATTTTCCGCCATTGTTATCTCAGTAACAAAGCGTTTTTGGGGGTTGGCCCCATGAAACTTTTTTGTCTACTTGGTGTAAGGAATTAGCCTGAGTAGTATTGCACATTCTTCCTGAAACACTCTGTATGTACTGCAATATAGTATTCTGCAATATGGTTTGGTAATTTGGAAGCTACTCTCAATCCTCTCCTATCAATGCAATTCACTGTTCAAAAAATGATAATTAAGACAGTATTGAATCGACCAATATTGTATCCCTCATTAAATGTTTTCAATAACCTAAAAATCATTAACTTTGAATTAAATGATTAAATTTCCCTAGCATTATCTGGTCTTGTACTGACAGATTTTTCATGTTTTCAGGTGAAAAACATTACAACGCCAACGACCAACCACACGTTTACTTCCAACTGCTGTTTTTGACCGGCCAATGGGAGGCTGCCATTGACTTTCTGGTCAGGTCGGATAGGCTGCGAGTGCATGGCGTTCACATGGCCATTGCATTGCAAGAACTGAATCTTTTGGCAATGCCAGCCAGTGTCAAATCTCCATTGTGTAAGTGCAATTCATCATTCAAATTTTATTTGATCGTTCTTCAAATTTATTCAAAGAATGTTTGCTCTCAATATTATCAATCGTAAAAATAAAATCCAGTTTTGTTCTAAATCCAGAATCCTTGAAATGTCTTGCAATGTGAAATTATTAATATTTTTCTAATTAATAATTATATAATCTACTAAAACCTATAATCCTTATAGGATTGCTCTTGCGTTTCTAGTAAGATGTTGTTAAAATGATGTATTTGATCCAATTATTTATTAACTTCAATTTTTCTGAGAGTTGGCTGTCTCCTATTAATCCGGATAGTGTGATCCACGATCAAAAATTTAGATTGAAGATTTCTTCTTTTTCCAATCCAATGAAATTGTTTTGGATGAATTCATTCCACGAATCACCAATGAAATATTATATTTTGTAACTTATGTATTTTTGTGTGATGGAAATCAAATTTAATATCTTCTTACATTATTCATAATTATTATAATTGAAGTCTTGTTCCGTAACAAAGTACTATTTTTTCACTATAATGAGGTTCCATTTTTACTTGAGATCCAATCAATATACAAAATTTTCCAATTATTATCACTTCTGTATAGTGATGTAAAATTCCCGGGAATTTAAGATTGGGGAAATATTCCCAGGGAATTTAAGGAAAATATTCCTAAAAAACATAAATTCCCGGGAATTTAAGATTTTTTCCATTTAAAACGACTTAAAAAGACGTTTTTCGCTACTTAAAGTCTCAAACACCTGTTATACAATGTATTTATGTAAAAGATCAGTTATGTAAATGAATCAGTTAAAAACTGTGAAAAGTTGAAATAAAACAGTAATTCAAGATCATATACTGATTTTTTTCATGGAATGTGTAAGGAGGAATGAGCACCCAATTAGAGTTTCAAACATTCTATTGTTAACCACTTTTATCTTACTACTATCTATTTAATACTTTACTACTATCATCTAGTCTTACAAGTTGAATCTGTTTTTTATTCACTAATAAATGCCTGTAACTGTTAGTCAAGTAAACTATAAAAATCAAGTCAAAAACCTTTTAGGTGTACTTCGACTTCAGAACTGAGAAGTAAGTTTATTCTATTTCTTTGCACAAAAATAATAAACCCCATAAACAAATAATAGAATATAAATCCAAAAATTAGAAATTATTAGATAACTTACAACAAAATGAAATAAAACAAAAACATACTCAAGATTAATCGTATATTTAAAAAAAATGCATTTACTCAAGATTAATCGTATATTTAAAAAAAATGCATTTACTCAAGATTAATCGTATATTTAAAAAAAATGCATTTACTCAAGATTAATCGTATATTTAAAAAAAATCCCACTTCTCACAACCTTTCAAGAATTGCTAAGGCTTACTTGAATTGTAATGAGAGTCTTTGTGATAATACCTACAAAGTAATAATACAGTATTTTCGGCCACAGAAGTTTTCCATTCTGCATCAGATAATACAGGACGAAACAAAAATAGTCATTCAAGAAGCTAACTTACTAATATTGTTGAAGCCTAATCCTAAGATTCATTGAATATTGAATTTCTATCAATGTGATTTCCAAAGTCATAATTCTATTATTATGTATCTAAATTATATTCATGTGTGAGCCTTTTCTACTTGCAAACAACATTTAACACCAATTTAGCTAATAACATTATTTCCTTTCTCTCAAAATTCCTTCTTCTCAGAGGTAGAATAAGAGAGAAAGTGAGTGTCAGAGAGAGCGAGTTGGGTTCTGCTTGGCAATAGTGTTGAAGGCAGAACAATGAAAAGAATACTATATACAGTTTCAAATAGTAAATCTGTATACTGTACAGTTGTGCGGTATATGTAATATTGATTATTGTGTATGTATACAGGGTGTTTCAGGAGGAATGTGCAATACTTCTCAGGCTGATTCCTTACCCCAAGTAGACAAAAAATTCCTTGGGATAAACCCCCAAAACGCTTTGTTATCGGCATAACAATGAAGGAAAATAGAGATTTTTTTCAAATATGATTCTTTCTTATTTTTGGAGGCTTCACTCACGTTCTAAAATTATCAAGAAATTCAATGAAACGAGTTTGAAGAAATGGCTATAAAATATCGCAGAATAGACAATCGCCGCCATTTAACTTTTCCTTCAGAATCTGACCCTCTTCAACTTCTATTAACAAGAAAATAATACAAATTTATGATTCCTTATCCAGATATAACCCTTGATTTTTGAAAAATTGCGTTTTTTAGCATATTTTCCCCATTATCTCAATAACCGTTGAAGTTACGAACTTCAAACTTGTTTTATTGAATTTCTCTGCTAATTTTACAAAGGAATTGATAATTTTAGAAAGTGAGTAAAGCCTTTAAAAATTAGAAGTAACTTATTCATTTTTTTTTTTAATCTCAATTTTCCGCCCCTGTTATCTTGGTAACAAAGCGTTTTTGGGGGTTTGTTCAATGGAACTTTTTTTGTCTACTTGGGGTAAGGAATCATCCTGAGAAGTATTGTACATTCCTGAAACACTCTGTATAGCTGGATTGGAAAGAGAAACAGAAAGAGCAGAACGCTGCACAACACATTCATTAAAATTGAGAGAAAATGACAAGAAAGTTATGTCAGTACAGTAAAGTGAGAAAAAAATTGACATTACAAGGATGATCTACAGCTTATAATGTGAAAAGTGACTGATATTGATAAATTCCAATAATTTTGAAGCACTTAATAACGTGAACAGTGACTCAGATTGATCAATTTTTATTATTTTAGAGCAATTTTATAAATTCCCTTAAATTCCCAAAATTTCTTGGCTAGGAAATATTATTGGCTAGGGTAGTGATTCACATCACTACTTCTTATTCTGTATCATTTCTTCGAGTGAGAAACCTTTGGCTGAAAAAGAAATTTGGACTTATAACCTCAAATTTTGGACTATATTTGAATGAAAACTGTGTTTTGAAATACCAAGGGTATGCCTGTTCTTTCTTACCAATGTGTTTTCGCCAATATATTAATAAATAAATAAATACCGTGAATCATTATTTGGAATAGAATAGTTACAATATATTATCGCCCTCTGTGACAGAATCAATCTGTTCCAATCATATCAATTTGATAAGAAAATACATCACGAACATTCTAATTATAATTTGATTGTGTTACAGTGGTGATCGACCCAAAAGACGCTGTGCCGATGCGACGTATCAACCTTGTGAGGCTTATTTTGATTTATGTACAGAAATTCGAGAGCCATAATGCTCGTGAGGCCTTACACTACTTCTACTGTTTGAGGTCAGTGATTTGTTATCGAGGATTCTCGTAGTTTATTCAATTCAAGGTATATCTTCTTGTGTCGTATGACCGCATTATAATAACTTATTACATCTATCAATTTGGGTCATTATCTGAAATAAATTGAACGTTGTACCGTAGAAAATATTACAAACCTAACACTTACAATGTAATAATTATCATGGCTTTCAAAACGGAGTATCGAACATGAAAATCACTCTGAATTTGTTGAATCTCCTCTAAATTTAAATTTTATTGGTCAATATCTTCTGTTGCAAATATTCTTAATTCGTAATGGAATAGAACTTTATTAGGTGTACGGAGTACTGTATTCACTTAACCAGTTGAGTCGTGATAATTGTTCATTCGAAACAGCTTCTAATCGTAACTACTATAGCATTGACTTAAAAAACTGATAGGATACCGTACCATTACTTACGTAATTGGTGAGTGAATATCAATAATGCCATAATCATATTCATTTGGACAACAAGAAAATAGTCTTATAAAATTTTTATCCATTCTCAATCTGATATGATATTTGGAATCTGAGATCGAAAATTATATAACAATCGAAACAATACCGTATTGTTTTTCATTATTTCAATAGACACTTTTAATATTGTCTATGTGATAACACTAGAATTACAAGTAACAAGAGGCAGAACAATCAATACTAATGTAATCTATTGCGGGGATTGTTCGATTGGTCAAGTGATCGACATACACCCTCTATTGCTCATCGAAACTTAAAATCATTTTGAATAATTTCAAATATATTTTCAACACAACAGGAGTCTGAAGACGCCGACTGGAGATAACATGTTTGTTGAGTGCGTTAGTGACTTGGTGATGGAGACGAGGGAGTTCGACGCCATACTCGGACGCTTGGGTGCTGATGGCTATCGGCTGCCTGGTCTCATAGACGCATTCAATGGAACCGAAGTAAGACTTTTTATTAATTGAAACTCGTCTCAAGTAATTTACACATCACAGCTTTCCAACGTGATGATGAAATCAAAAAAATTTAGATATCTTGTTACAGTATTTGAGAACTTATCCAAATAATATATTTATCAATTGAATCAAAGTTGTTATATTTTTATAAGAAATTATTTTTGAATCATTCAAATAAAAAATATTCTCTATTCCACAGTAAATACACATGACAAAGAAAATATCACTTGTAAATAATTTAGTGGAATGATCACTTTGCTTACAATAATACAATTCGTGTTCTAGGACAACATAACTGCAATAATTGAACGAGTTGCAGCAACGGCTGAGAAACGTGGTCAATATGAAGACGCCATCACTCTTTATGATCTCGCTGGCGTAAGTTCCCATTTTCAAGTCCAAATTATCTTTATTCAGTTGATTAGTCTTGATGAATATCAACATTATTATTAAAATATTATCAAAATAGTATTCAAATATTATATTTATCATATTTAAAACTAGAAAATTTTCAATTCTCAATTAATTTTTTAATAATTTCAATAACTTATCAATCAGTGGCGGTTCCAGGGGTGGGCTGGGTGGGCAGCTGCCCCCCCAGTTTTCATGGGAATTTTTCCAATTTTTTTCCTAGTTAGACGCACGTAATATAATTATTTCTAAAATAATTAATTTAGTGTGGACTAAAATCATAAAAAATAATTTAATCGTTTATAGAATAGATAATATCTGTTATTGGAAGTTCATATGGACTTTCTAAGCCTAATTGAAAATCCTCACTCATGTTATAGTTTGGTAGGCTACTTCAGTCAAAGAAGCTTGCCGATATCTTCCATGAATTAAGGTTATTGAGTCCTCCAATCTACTATGAAGATCATATCATATCTAAAATATCATTACAAAGTAAATACCGGTATCAGTCTAACTTAATTTGATGATTTTTTTGAAGTTGAAAATCTTAATGCCTTGAAAACCTGGCTTCATTTTATACAAAAATGTAGTCTTGAGGTTCATAAGTATAGTTTGGCAATAAGTTTTACCAACTATTGAGTTAATTCCAAATCTTTCATACTACACAGAGTGTTCCAGAAGGAATGTGCAATACTTCTTAAGCTACTTGTTTCTTTACAACAAGTAGAGGGAAAAGTTTCGTGGGATATATCACCAAAAACGCTTTGTTACCGCTTAGATAACAATTTAAATGTCTCAAGAAATATTAATTTTTTCTATTTTTTCACTGGCTTTATTCAGATTCTAAAATTATTAATTCCCATGTGAAATGGAGTTGTGAATATGAGGAATTCAATGACTGTTTTATGAGGAGTTTTTAACTTGAATGGTTATTGAGATAATAGAGCAAATATGCTACCATAATTTTTTATTTTCAATATTGATAGAAGTTGAAGAGAATCAGAAGATATTCTGAAGAGATAACAGTTGAATAGTGTTGATTGTGTAAATTTTACCTAAATCTCAGAAATCGTGATCAAAAGGAGACAAAACATTGAACAGGTGAAAAATTACTGTAAAGTCGCAATTTTAAGATTTGATTGAGTTTATCACGTCGTAATTTGACATGGTAATAAATAATTTTATAACTTGAATAAAACCTCTAAAAACAATACTTTCTGAAAAATTTCGATTTCTCTCCATTGTTATCTCGATAACAAAGCATTTTCGAGGGTTCCATGGTACTTTTTTCTCTACTTGGTATAAGGAAACAGCCTGAGAAGTATTGCGCATCTTTCTGAAACACCGTGTGCCGTAGTACGAAACTATTGAATTCAATTCAATAGTTGTTAGTAGAAATTATTGCCAAATTATCTACTCTTGAACCTCAAGACTATTATTTTTTTTAAATAAAATAAGGACAAGTTTTCAAGGCATCAACATTTTCAACCTAGCTCGAAAAATAATCAAATTGAGTTGGACTAATTATTTATTTTGTCATGATATTTTTAATTTTTCCCAAGGAAAAAAGACGCCTGGGAACCCTACTATCTAGAGTAGGGGTAAGGGCACCCACATATCCTTTTATAAACTCCAGCCCCTCCCCCTAGAAAATCACTCGTGAATTTGAGCCCTTGCCCCCCCAGTTTTTCGGGTCTGGAACCGCCACTGTTATCAATCCTCATTTAAATTCTAAAATCTTTCTATAAATTCTTTGAAGTAACTAATAATTAATCAATCCTATGTATTTACTTTGCAAATGTGTTCTCCTCATATTATTACTAATTTCTATTACACGTAAAGTTATGTTTATTCATTGATAATTTTTTCCCATCATTAAACTTTGAAATATATTTCAATAATATAACCTTCAGATAGCAAAAAATGTAATCTCGATTTCTATTGGTTGGAAAAAATCAAATTCTACGAACCAAGTTATTCTGATTGAAAATCGGTTGCAGAATTGCCGTAATGGAGCATTTCGTAAAATCTTTTTGTTTCAGGAATTGGAGAATCGAAATGTTTGGTAGAAAGGAGTATATTCAAATCAACAAATGAAAACTATTTATTATGTTGAGTTTGACATAATATATTTCTTTCTTGCACAGAATTCTATAGATTGAATAAGGATTGAAGAATTATCTTACCATGCAATATAAATTTAAAGCTTGCCTCTGGCTTGTGATATACTGATGCCTAATTCAAAATTGATTATTTCAGATACATGAAAAAGTACTCTCACTCATGTCCACGTTGTTGTGTCAAATCGTGGCCAAACCCGATAATGAACCAGGATCATTGAGAAGCAGATTATCGATGTATGCTGAAAGTATTTCTGAAAGGTGGGTCGAATTGCAAACTTATGACACATTATTAGACATATTTAAAGTTATGATTTAGTTCTGATACTTCTCAGAATTGGGGAATTGTTGAACAAAAATCTTTCATAAGTTTTATAAGTTAACACTACTTATATGACTAATTGATAATGAATAGAGTATTTTTTCTCTATATGACAATATGTGGTGGCCTTGTCAACCCACTATACTGTTGTGATTTATGATAATATAATAAGTAAGCTGGTGCCAAAAATTGAGGCGGTTTCATATGTTCCTTGTACCTGTTCTGCCAACAGCTGATATTGTCTGTCATTAGTCTGTGTAATTGTACCGGTCCAGCTGACTAGAAAATGGAGTTACGAATCTGTCCAGCTGGTCCAATTATTGGCTAGTTACTATACCCTATTCACGATCACTTGAGACGAAATAAACAAAATTTTTGCATTTGTGTTCGTGTAGGTCTTCGTGTCAGTCGGTCACAATTGAACAGCTGTAGCCAATCACAGCACAAGTCAAGAATATTGAGACAAGATAAGTCGGACTGTTATAAGTCGCCCATCACAGCTCTAGACAACAGTCAGCTGTTCTACTGCGGCCGACCGTTTCGGAAAGTAGAAGGCCGCGTATCGACAGTGCGAGGCATGGTGCGACTGGAACGCAGTTTATCATCTGTGGCCAATCATAACTCTTTTTATCGAAGCTAAAGGATAAAGCAAGAGCTGTGATTGACCACAGCTGATCGCCTGCGTTCCAGTCGCAATAGTAACAACTCACCGCGAGGTATTCGCGGCACATCCCTCGCACTGTCGATACGCGGCTTAAAGCACACACCCGCAAAAAGTTTGTTTATCTCGTTTCAAGTGATCGTGAATAGACTATAGGTGAAACCGCCTAATGCACCAGCTATACTTCCAATATAATCTAGTAAGGAATCTAATAGTAGATCATTAAATTATTTTCCAGGTATGGAGGAATTCAGTTGAATTGTAGAGCTGAAACGGCAGCCACATTCTACACACTTCGTGATCTCATTGTCTTCTTCAATCAGTTCTCCAATCAGCAGTATCAGTTGGCTCTGGAGGTTGGTCATTCTATTTGACTAGTTCTTAATCATTATTTTCAATATTAATTAGCCCACTATTAGTATGAATAAAAAATAAATTTATAACAATATTCTAGTAGCCTACATGTGAAGCTTGCAAAATACTGATGATGATAATTGTCTGACATGTTTCATCCATCCCAAGAATAAGAAATCAGAATTTTTCTCTCCATTTCTATTTTTTATTCATAGATTGAAAAAATGGAGATTCAAGTTTTTTATATTTTCCATCCAAAATATACCCATGTGAAAATTAAGTGTACCACAATTTTTTTTCTTCAAAAATTTCAATTTTTTGGCTATAAGATAATACTGTAATAATTTTTTCGTTTTACATTCTATTCTACAGACGATTCAAAAGTCGCATTTGATTCCATTGTCAAATGACGAGGTTGATGAACGCGTGAGTAAATTTGCAAGGCTAGAGGAAGAAATTTGCAGGATCATTCCAGACATACTGTTGGCAACTATGAACATTCTCTACTCTCAGTATATGCAGTTGAGGTAAGTGTTGTATTGATTTTTTTCCATTTTTATATATATTATAATGTATATTTTTATAGTTTATAATAATATTAGTTGAATAATGAATGACTTATCATTGCAAAATAATGTCTGATATGACTAGAACAACAGTGAAAACTAAAACCGAGTACAAGTTCACAATCTATTGAATGCCACCACACTCTTGGTACTGGATGGCTTCACTGTTTCTATCATGCGCAATTGTGAATTATGTCTCTTTTCCGCGATCATTTGATTTAGTTTCAAATGGGTGTTTTATAAGTTATGAAACTTGGAAATGAATTTGATCATTGATAATGTTTTTTTTTTAAGATAATGTTGAGTTGATAAGATATTTTGTTGATTTGAAGCCACCGCCGGATTTTGGTCGCTTCTCTTCCATCTAACGATTATATCCATCTAATATCTAATATCCATCTTCCATCTAATAACTTATATGTTTGATAGAAAATGTTAATTTTGTTGTATCTTACTGGGTAGAATTGGACTGTAACATTAACAGAAAACAATGAATTTTCCATTTTTCAATATATTATAATGAATTTTGCAGGGGAGCAAGTCAAGCTCAGGGACACCTCCAGGATCAAGGCAGAGAAAAGGTAAATCATTAAGCAATTTCCTTGAATCTAATTTCAATTTATCATTTCCATAAAGTTATGAAATAGGCTTATTGTTATTCGAGCAAACGTTTTTTTAATTGAAAAATCTCAATGTTAATTATTGGCATTCACCATTTCATGTAATTTATAATTCATGCTTTGAAAGAGCATTACATCTCATGTCATCTTCAAAAATAATTGAGCTGAAATATGAATTAGATAGTTAACAATTAGATAGATAACAATTGGATAGTTATAATCTGAAACAGTAGGCTATCACCATTGATCTTTGATCTGATCAGTCCAGACACATATATCCTGTTATGTCCTCAAATTCGAATTGTTGGAAAAATTTTTGTGCCTTTTTTTAGTTTGAATTATGCTATCCTCACACAATATTTTTGATGTATTGGAAAGAACAAGATTGCAGCACATCTCACCTGACTGAGTCTCGGCCATAACATTTTTTGTAGGACATATTGTAACGCTTTTTCAAACTGCACAAGCTCAAGGTTATTACAAAATAACTTTATAATAACCTTGGCACAAACTAACACGAAACAACACTTCTAAAATGCGCTGCAATCCACGCCCATCCCTGATTTTTCACCAACTTCTTGAAAAATTTTCAGCATGCGCTGCAATCTCGTTTCCCCAGTAACTTACATTGGGTTTTACTCTCATGATTCATAGATTGATTCATGATTCATAGGTGATGTTTTATAGATTATTCCGGTCACATTTTTCTAACACGTGACATTTATTTACAGCAAATGAACTTCCTGAGAGAACGTGCCCGAGCGATCACAAGCTTTGCAGGAATCGTGCCCTACCGGATGCCAGGAGACACCAATAGCAGGCTTGTTGAGATGGAAATTCTCATGCATTAGAATTTATTTATACTACTTTTTTAACTTTCCATTTTTGTTTTTAGGTATTATTGAAATAAACTTTGTACTAAATGACTTTCTAGAATACTGAGTAATTCCGTTACAAGGCTTAGTACAGAAATAATCGGCTCTCACAATCACTGCTTCGGTCATGGCGACTAGATTTCCGTGGTCATATTCAGTGTCAAACTCAACTTGGGTAAATAACAGACAGATGTGTGCGTTATCGATTAGATGATTTTTGTGCAAGTTGGTTCAGTATCACGAACAAGCCAAGAGCTCACTTGGGTAACATTATAGCAAATATTTCTCATTTAAACTACATTGTTATTATACATAAATTCTTGGGAAAATTACAGTAAAATAAATGATAGGCCTAAATAAAGATTTTTATAGATTATATTTCAAAATCCATATGAAAAGATCAGTACAAAATTTTCATTTTTGATTTCCTCCAATTGTGTGCATACATTTTGTGGTGTTCAACAGCTATCGCACAGCTGAATAAATTCGACTAAACGTGCAGGTACAAATGTGACGTTACAAACAAGCATTTCAATTCACAATGATGATTATGATCAATCCATGAAACAAACAGGGGTGATAGTGATTCCATCACTAAAATCAACTGAGCTTCCTTCCTTCATCTGCAAAAACACAGGAAAAATTACAAACCTAAAATATGTTTTCCAATCTTCAAGATTAAAATGAAGTCTAATGAGTACGCACTTTCTACGTACTGGATAAATGAATTGAAATGCAAATCTTATGCGTAAAACTCTCAATGTCTAATTCCTACTAGTTTTAAAATTAAAATTGAGTACATCACTTTTACAAGCTCTATCACAGTATTTCATATAGGTTACAGCATGATACTGCTGTTGAAGAGTTCTCAAATTTCTTTACGCAACATCATGAAATATTTCTTTGTTCTTACATAAAAAAGTTGAAGTTGTTCAAAACTTATGACAACATAAATTATCCTTACCGCTCGATAATCAAGAACCATGTCTTTGAAACTCCTGAAATCTGCTAATGTCAAAAGAACTTCAAAGACCTCACCATCAAGAGATTCCTTCTGCTCCCTAAAAAAACATTGAAGTGTGAATGTCTAAAGTAAAATATCAGTTATATTATTATTTGTGATGAATATATTATATAGTGTAATTTTTTTATTATTTATGCAAGTCTCAGTTGATTGATAAATAAAATTAAAAAATCAAATACCTTTTTTAAAACTTTAAAAGTATTATTATTCACAGACATGTTTAGAGACTAAGCCCATTTTCAATGTGACTAGAATAATACCGAATAACTAACTTGTATAACAAAAAAGTGACTTACATCAAATCTTCAAGGAAAGCTGCCATGGAAAAGTTGGGAACTAGGTCAATCAGTCTTTTTTCAATGTAATCTTCAAGTAGCTTCACCTGTAAATAAAAGATGTCGCCTTAGCCTTAGTTACATTAATCTGATGAACAAATATCTAGTTTAATTCCATTCATAAAGTTAATATTTATAGCTGGCGCCAAAAATTAAGGAGATTGGTGAATGAGTGTTATTAATGCTTAGCTCTGTCATGGCAGTCTGAAGATGTCTTTACGAGCGAATTAGTATAACTGGGTTCCCCTCCTTTAGGAACTTGGCTCGTCGTTAGTAAAGACAATCAGTCGTTTCCAGTCTCTGTAGGAATAGCAATTGTTGCATTACACTCTAACTTCTAATGTTATTCAGAGGATAATGATTATTCGCCTGCTGTATGGTCTTTCGGCTCGGTCGCTGTTGGTTCGTGGACTGTTGGTTCAGTCTCGGATTGTGGAAAACTTTCCATTTGAGACAGTTATGGCTTTTGAGCCGGTATTGCCTGGGCTGTAGTCGGTTTCCCGTCTTGCCGGGGTGTCTTCTCTGCTAGGACGGACTGTATAGTGGAGTGAATATGAGAATATGAAAAAGTATAACTGGAGTCGCTCTCGTTTCGATTATCACAGACAACTCGCTGATAATCTTGAGAGAGCTGAGAATTAATAAGTTATTAAGTACGGGAGCGGTCCGAGAAAAATATCTTGCCGAGCCGGGATTTGAACACGGGCATCTGGATTATAAAGCCAGCGTCTAATCCACTCGACTATGGCCACTCCAAGTGTACCGGTAGGTTAAAATCACTTTTACTTTTAGGTTAAAAACTACTGTTTCACCTGTATCAAAAATATTAATAAATTCATGTCATACTCACATATTCGTTGAATATATCTGTGTAAACAAGTTTGTTTTCTTCCGTATTTTCAAATTCCTGCCAGTATTTTTCCAAAAAATCATTTTGTAGTTTATGATATTCCTCTTCTGAAAAATACAAGGTGAAAAAATGACATATAAATTATATAAAATACAGTAGCACTCAATCTCAGCAGAGGACCAAGTTCAGTTATCAAAACATATTTTTTTAAAACAATAACATGGCATTCATTGCTGAATCAAATGTCAAGCTCAAAAAATAGAAACCGTCTACGAAGAAAATTAATGTGGTTTTTTTCAAATAGACACATAACCACTGATTTTACAGGTTTTTTCTATCTTGAGAGAGTGGTAGGATGTGTGAAAACAGGTCCCAGTGTTAGAGAGCGTCTAATCGGTGAGATTAGATAAGCGACGTGCATCTGCCACCACTGTTGTACTGGTGACCGGTTCCACTGAATTCAATTTATGAGCCTTATAAATCGCTTCCCGGTGGTTCGGAACCCATCTAAAGCAGTAGGTCCATTCATCTCTCATCATCATCCTTCCCATTACCCACGCTTAGGCCCAAAAGCCCATGTGGGCATCACCCTCAAAAAAAGAAGTTTGCTGTGTAGAAATGCTATACTTATAATCATCATCATCATCTTTATTGGTTAATTATACACGGAAAAGTAAAACAGGCAATGGAAAAAACTGTCCCTATTACAATTTATACAAAGAATTTAAAAAATAGATAACATTTATCACAAATAAAGCTGAATAAGAATTAACTTATAGCTGAGTATTCTCCTGCATTTGAGGTATGAAATACATTTCAAATAGACAAAAGACAAATAGATTGAGGACTGTGATAGGGAGGGGAGGTGGAGCTATTTAGATGACTAAGATGTAATAGGGCCTCTCACAAACCCCTGAGCACTTCTCTGTAAGAAGTGAGCGCTTCTTTTCTGTAATAGTTGAAACTACATCCTTACAGTTTTTGTGTGTGTTTATAGCTTACCAACTAATATGTCTTCAATGTGACCAATTATTGTATCAAATCTCACAGTTTCTCCATTTCTGTTTGAAGTGTAACATATTTCTCCATCTGAAAGGAAATGCGCTTCACTTCCTAAAAAAAAGAAACAGATCAATGAAAAAGATACACAGGGTGTGAATTTCACTTCCTAAAAAATAAACAGATCAATGAAAAAGATACACAGGGTGTGAATTTCACTCCCTAAAAAATAAACAGATCAATGAAAAAGATACACAGGGTGTGAATTTCACTTCCTAAAAAATAAACAGATCAATGAAAAAGATATACAGGGTGTAAATTTCGTACCAGAAAATGGTAAATAGCCTATTAATAGTCTGCCCAAGCAAAGAAGACATTCTGGCAAGATGGGAAAATGACTCCAGCTTGGTCAATATTCGTAAATTTGCTCTCAAATTGTAGATCAGGATGTTTACTATAATTTTTGAACAAATATTGACCGAGCTGGAGTAATTTCCCTATTTTGACAGAATGCTTGGATAGACTGTACTACTGGATAGACTGTACTACATGTATCTCTGTAGTTCTGTTCTACTGGAAGTGGTAGCCTACCTAAATATTAGGTACAGGAGTTCGCCACTGGGAAAATTTCAAAATATTATTGTCAAATAGTTTTGAATGCTTTCTTGGAGTACAAAATATAGACAGAGATATATTGTAGTGTCATAATTTGTCCCATTTTGGAATAGCAACTTATAACTGAGTAATTTAGTATATTATGATAAAAAATCGAAAAATTGACAAAGAATAGTAGCCTACAAGTGAAAAACTTGTGTTCAATAGCACGAGTCTTCAACTTCCATTAATAAAAAATACAAATTTATGATTACTCATCCAGTTATAACCCTTATTGTTGAAAAATAAGTTTTTTAGCATATTTTACCAATTATCTCAATAATCGTTAAAGTTACAAACTTCAAACTGGTTGCATTGAATTCCTCAGCTAATTTTACATGTAAGGAATCAGCCTGAGAAGTATTGCACATTCCTCCTGAAACACCTTGTATTTCATTTATGAATATATTCTACATTCTCCCACCGGTACTGGCGTACTGGTACTGCGTAACTGCGTTACTAGCCTGTGTCTAGCGCCGCGCACAGTCACACAGCTATAGTTGGGCCAAAAATTTTTGGCATCAGCACATCAGCCAGAACCAGCAGACCCAGGCGAGGGGCATAGTGCGGGAACCGTTCTTAAAACATGGTAACTAATGTCACATAGACAGTGGGTTAGAGCAGCAGTCAATGTTTTTAATAAAGTTATAACACTTAGCTGACAAGTGCCAAGAAATTCTGGCCCAACTGTACTATTGTGATATCTGGTTGAAATTTTCGTTCGTCGTGGCGAACTACGCGGCGTACAGTGTCACTGTGAATTTCACTACGCGGCACACAGCGTTTAGTTGTTTCACCGAGTAATTTGTTTAGACTTCATTCAATCAAGGAACCTCACATCCAATACTATTCACTTTTCCATGAAAAACAACAGTAGGCGATAAACTTACCTATGATCTCATTTTGTAAAGAATCCATTTCAGTAACCAAACGTGTTAACGCGATTCGAAATTTAATTTCATTCAAAAGAAAGCGCCTAATCACATTTGGAAGTAAAGAAACGTACTATTAAAATGAAATGTATTGTATTTTGATTGATCTCAAATTATTGTCAATTTATTATGATCAGTAATCAGCATAATTGTCAATCCTGTAGGGTCTAGTAAGTCAGTAGCCTATATCATCAGTAGCACAATCAGAAAGAGCTATCCATAATAAACAAATGAAATTGACAGTACATGCTACATTCAGATCTATAGCTATAAATTATTAACACATGATTTGATTTTAAAATAGAATTGTAACAAATAAGCAGACGACACAATAAACAAATTCATGACAGCTGTTTAAATGAAGGGGAAGGGAGTGTAATTCACAGCCGTTATAATTATATCGCAATTCAAACCAATAATAAATTATTGTCTGAAACTTTTTACTGTAGACTTGATGTCTTGAAAAAATCCAATGCTTTTCGAAAACATCAATTTATCGCTTTAATCATTGGAACTTTTACTTTTTCCCAATTTGGTCTTGCAATATTCAACAGAATTATAACTCCGTGAATGTGACTGCAAAGTAGAGGTATATTCTTCAGTTGCAGTCGTGGCCGAGTGGTTAAGGCGTCTGACTAGAAATCAGATTCCCTCTGGGAGCGTAGGTTCGAGTCCTACCGACTGCGAAATTTTTTAGTAAAATTTCTTCATTGTCAATTTCTATATTCTTTATTATCAAATTTCTAACAATGATTTTA
This sequence comes from Sogatella furcifera, assembly GCA_017141385.1. Taxonomy (NCBI): domain Eukaryota; kingdom Metazoa; phylum Arthropoda; class Insecta; order Hemiptera; family Delphacidae; genus Sogatella; species Sogatella furcifera. Next base: position 21,549,220 of record CM029547.1, on the reverse strand, counting down.
ATCAAATATTTAAATTCATTTTTTTCAAAAAGGTATTTAGATTTAGATTTTGTGCAACTTTGATGTGAAAGTTGAAAATATTTCGACTTGGGTTTTTGAGAGGAAGTAATTCTTGTGAAATATCGTTCAAGTACCGTATGTCTTTGTTTTTATAACATCTGTTTCATCTGATCTGTTTTTAAACTGTTCGTCTAAATTGGAAGAAGAGCGGTTTTGGGGATTAACTGGGCTGAAACAAGCCTCTGTTAGTAGCATTATTTCCATTGGAATTGTTGATTACGAAAAACTACTGAAAATTATTATAATAATTATATTGTAATTTATTGAATATATTACCTTGGCGAAGCATTCTTCCACTAGAATAAAACGCATGAAAACAGTTCAATGGAAACTAACAGCAGAGTACCACCTCCCCCACCCCTGCACTCATGTTGCCATTTTGTCTGGTTTTTTTTTATTTAATTTAAAATTAATAATTTATTTAATTATAATCAATGTTCAAACAAACCCGCTTGTGGGGAAAAAGCAATAAAAGTTGTCATTTTTGCTTATAGATGGCGTGAGTAGGCAAAACCACTTTGCTCAGGACCTATCAGGTACTGCGCATTCTACTCTGAGCATAACAAAATCAATAAACAATAATGGCGTCATGTGTACTCGACAGAGTATTTACTTGTGAATAAGATTTTCGTGCGGCAAAGTTAACGCGGTCTCAAATTTCAACTAAATTTCTATATTAGTTTTGTGAAACATTCTTGATCGTGTATTTTACATCAATTTTGAGTGACAGTTGAATGTAAGTTTTTGTTTGATGCAAATTTCTCTCGTGCATGTGGGCGTAGCTTATGTCAAAACCATGTTTTCGTACTCATTGACGTTTTCGGCTTTCATTGTGTAGCAGCATGTTCTTGGAACTCTAACCATATTTTCGTATACTATTCCTGGTGATGGAAGTTCAGGATTTTCAAGACAATATTTCTTTGTTGTATGTAAAATTGAAAATAAATATACATATTAAACTTTAGTTGACATTTATTTTAACTTTCATTATACCAAGCATAAACTAATGGATGAGCAGGCAGAGCAATCCTGAATTCTATCAGAACTACCTGAATAATTTACAAATTGGTTCAATCAGTTCAATTTTAACTCATTTTTTCTACCAGAGCATAATAAGTTATTTCTGTGTAGCAGCTTACTAAATTCTAGCAGCTGGATTCAAAATCACCATGAATCACTAGTACTTATATACAGAACATTATCAATATATTTATATGATGCTGCTGCTTCTTCTGCTACTAATACAAGTTATTCCTAATATTAATATAAAGATATGTAGAAAATAGTAAATAAATACATATATTTTAAACCTTCATCCTAGATCCTAGTTAATGCGTTTAATTTAACCAAAGAGTGTGAGAGACTTGTAGAGATGAAGGTGAACTCATTGAACCAATATTGATACGAGTGCTGTATCGCCTGTATCTCTATATTAGTGCTGTACCTTCAAGAGTTCAAGTAGAAGTGCATTGCGCATTCATGGGACTACCGTCGTACTATCAGTAGTAAATATAAAGCGATATTTAGAGATCTCTCCATTTTCACTTGCACCTTGTACTATCTACAAGAGATTGGAGGGATATAATAGCCTGAAAGAAGAAGAAATTATTCGTCTTTCTGATGTGGCAAAAGTTGGACAGTATTGTCTACTTCATAATACAGTAACAAACATAAATAGAGATAAGACTAAATACAAAACCCGCAAAAAAAGCAAATTAGGATGTTTTGAAAAACAATGTGCTATGCAGTTTCTAAATTTAATCTTATTAATGCATATAATTGAAGATATTAAACAAGGAAATAGTAATAATTACTAGGTAATCACCTTTTTATAATGAGAACTATTATCATTAACTTACTATACTCTGTACTAAGATTACCATAATCACATAATATTGGTAGTTGATTTAATTACTAAAAAAGTAATAGAAAAATCTCTATAAAGAAAGAAATTTTGCTTTGCAGTCCAATTATGCTTATGTAGAGCTGTCCAATAAATAATTTTCTATTGGTGGTGAAAATATGAAATATCTTTTCTTAAATAAATGTTCGGCTGTAAAATAAATAAGAATGAAATAGTGATAGTTTAATTTAAACAATAATGATTGATATAGGTATATTGATAATGAGTTCTTCAGAAAGAGTCTTTTTTCATCATCACCAGTCGTTGATGAATTAAATAGATGAAAATTAATAATAGCATTTATATTGATAGTGACCAAAATCTCACTGTTGACAAAAGATAGCTTGAAACCTACATTTTCCAATGAAATTTATTGGTAGCGCCAAAATCAAGCAAAAGGATGAGAAATTATAAATGGAGTATATAATCAAGGTTAAAAATTCATAAGTATCTCTCCAGAACTCAGAACAAACTGCATTGGAATATGAATATTTGAATATCACTCACCATAAATATCCTGTAGAAGAGCTTACCAACTGAATTTAGGTAACTTTTTTAGTATTTAGGTAGACCAAGGTAGGAGATGTGAGGATTGATTGGGGGTTCCAGTTGGTTCCAACCTGCCGACTGCACTGCTCCATACAAACTCCCCAATTATCTCGATGTAACTTCTGGTGATATACTAATATTTTTCACAATCTGGGATAATTATTCTGTTTTCAAAATCAATCGCTGACAATTTGCACTGTACACTTCTGAGAGGTTGAAACAATAAAACTAGCTAAAACTGCCACCTCCAAATGGAAATCTAGCAGATTAATAACTGAATAATAACAACTTAATATTCCCCAAATTATAAATATGAATTAAAATAATATGCTCAACGACCGCATACATGAAAAATAAAAAATTGAACTGAAAGAGTTAATCGAACATTAACTAGCATGTCCAGCACCCGTAGTTTCCATTCTGAAGTATTGCCAGCAACTTGCAAACAAAAACAAAAGCTGATTACAACGGAGATAAGATTTTCTCCAATTCACAGCCAAAGCGTAGCACCTGATGGCCACTAAATTTGAAAATGCATCCTGCATTTCCAATTACAATTCTCAATCCTTGTTAGAAATTTTCATAAACAGAAAATGGAAAACTATAAAAATCTCTGGAATTGAATTCAAAATCAAATTTCAACAATATCGATTAATTAAATTTATATTCAAATCAAATTCGATGTATTTTTTCATACAATCTAGCCCATTTTGATAATTCAATCATTTGTAACTTATATATCATTTACCAATTTACATAATAAAAGTCCTGGAACAAGGATTGTGGTGCCATTGAAAATAAGTGAGCTTCTACTTATTCCGTTTTACTAGATTGTTATATACAGCATGGCGCAGAAAAACAAGACATTTTTTAATGACACTGACATGGTAGGATAAGTGAACATTTAATTTTTTTGGCAAAAACTACAAACTATTCGCCAACTAGAAACTATGTAATGTTCCAACAAATAAATTACACTAATTTGGGAAGACAATATCCTCCAGATGATAACAATTCGAATTTATCTGAAAGCGTACTTAGGATGCTATTCGATTGTGTGGTGAGCCTAATTTTTTATATCAAAGCTTATTGCGTTAATATTCATAACTAATGGTGAAGACCATCGTCATCTGCACAACCTAGGTATAGTCTGTCCAAGCAAAGGAGACCCTCTGCAAAAATGGAAGAATGACTCAAGCTGGGGCAATGTTGGTTCAAAAATTATCAATTTGATCTAAAATTGTTGGAAACAATTTGATCTAAAATTGTTGGAAACAATATGATCTACTATTAGACCTTAGGCTGAGGCCGCACTGCCGGTGGGTAGAGCCTGGAGGGTGGAGGGTAGTTGGTAAATTTATAGAACATACACACCATCCACAGTAATACATCGTATGAATGGTATGACGTCATTCTGTTTTTGAGGTTATGTTGTCCATATTTAAGAATTTCAAGATGGCGGCTGAACACATACCATTCATACGATGTATTACTGTGGATGGTGTGTATGTTCTATAGATTTACCAACTACCCTCCACCCTCCAGGCTCTACCCACCGGCAATGCGGCCTCAGCCTTAGACCACATTTATAACCCTTGAACAAATATTGACCAAGCTAGAGTCATTTTCCCATCGTGCCAGAGGGTCTTCTTTGCTTGGACAGACTATACCATTGCAAGGAAGAAAATTTCGAGTCTGGGGTGCTGTGCTGTCTCTACGTTATATGATAGTTATTTTTTCAAGGTGAAAAATGCTTGCTAACAACTGATCGTCAAGAATTGAATTTTTACAGCACTTGAAAAAAATGGAATTTACCAAGGGTACTTGATTGTGGCCATTGTATAAGCCCAGGCAAATTTTAGACCGAAAAAATGCTGTGACTACAAAAAAGTAAAGCTGGAAATTTTCTTAAATTAGTCTAATGTGAGTACGGCGAAAGACAGAGTGTCCAAAAATCACGATATTTCTGATCCGTTCCTACTTTACTACAATTTACGCCGAATCAAATAAAATTTGTTAGAGATTGCTATCAATATGATTTTAAAAAACAGTGGTATTTTTTAAAGAAATGAAAATTTTACCCTTCTCAATTTTTATTATTGATATCTCATGTATGATGTACGAGTAGGCCTATATCTTATGTACTTTGGTGTTGGAGCTTTCAACACATTTCTTTGCACAACAAAGAAGAACAAGATAGGTACTTCCACTATTAACCAGAATAAAATGTATTATCCTTGAATTCAAGGTTTACACAATGGAATATTTTTCCTGGGATAGTTCCATTTTAAAACATACTATAAAGCCATTAATTCAGGTTATTTCCAGTAGGAATGACTTCAAGAATAATAAACTCAGGACTGACCCCTCAACACATTTCAATTGTAAGCTAACTACCTTGCTTTAACACTACCTTACATTACCTTGCTTAACCTCATTCACAATGACTTGAGACAAAATAAACAAACCCACCTAGGGTGGCTACTGTTGCGATGACAAACCATAGTAGGCCTACTCAGTCCCGACAAAAAATTACCGACACACTTGCACACATACGCTTTGCCAATGCTATAACGTGTCTATGCTACGTCGTTTATAGGCTATGGTTTGTCGTGGCCAATAAAGCCACTCTCTACCCATATATACACACACGCACGCAAAAAGTTTGTTTATTTTGTCTCAAGACTCAGGAGTCAAGTTGTCGTGAATAGGGTAGTGTGCATTGCTCTCTAATTTGACTCCGTGTTTCTCTGGCTGCATCTTGATCTTGGGCCCACCAGTTCACACCTCACACATTAACTCAAGAGGGGTTGACAAAATCATGAAGCACGAAATGATACTGATTGGGGTTTTCTACTAGTAGGCCGCGCGGCTGGAGCTGCTGCTTGGAAATCCTACCTTTTAGCCACACTGCTGCTATAAGGGGGTCTTGGACGAGACGTATACACGTCGCTTTTACGTCGTTTTACTGATCACTTGTATTAATTGGGGCTCTATAAAAAGAGCCCCTTCTATAGAGCCCTAGTATTAATAGTTGGGCCAAATTTTCTTGGCACCTGACAGCTGATTGTTATTAACTTCAATAAAAACATTGACTGCTGCTCTAATACACTGTCTTATGTGACATTAGTTGCCTAATGTTTAACGATTTAAGAACGGTTCCTGCGCTATGGCCCTCGCCTGTATCAGCTGGTTCTGGCTGATGCCAAGAAATATTTTGGTCCAAGTGACTAGTAAAAGCGACGTGTACTAACAGTGTTCACGTCTCGTCTTAGACCCCCCCCCCTTTAGCGACACTTGGCTGTAATTCTGTTGTTTGCTAAACTAATTCAATAGGCATTTTGAAGGCTTTTTAGGCTTGCTAACCTATTCAATTAATAGGCCTTTTGAAAAATAGGAAAATAATCTAAATTTGTTTTTTAACTGAAGCTGAAATAAATGCTTTTTGTATTTCCTTCCATATTGATCTGCCCTTCCGTAAAGTAAGGTACTTTGTATTTTGTGATTGTGAATGTTCAGTCTAGAGTTTCCCTAGAATCAATTGTGATTACTTACCTCTTTTCAAGATCCAGGTGAATTCGGTTCTGGCAACAATAAAGCCATGTTAAATTTAGGCTACAGTATTATATATTTCTAGAAATATTTCATACTTCAGATTGAAAAACAAGGGTCACATAATCAATTTTTTTTAATCTATTCACTAAACTATTTTGTCTAGCATTTTATTTAAAAATGTATTAGTTAAAAATTGTAATTTTCTTTGCTACAGTCTCAATTCGACTCATTTATCAATGTAGCAGAGCAGAGAAAAAATAACTCATAAAAAAATTATCGAGGAAATAAGTCAAGACAAGAACTAAATTCTCGATGAAGATGAAGAAAGTGGTGTTTTTATGTGATTATAATATTAGGTGAGAATGGAAAAGCATAAGGCATAACATTAGTTGTAAAATTGAGTCTGGAGATAGTAGTTGTATCCTGTATTTTTAATGTTTGGATTTGAAAGAACAGTACTGGGTACTGTATAATATGCAATTGTTTTGTAAGTGTGTTGCAGCAGCACTGTAAAATTTTGTAGCACATTCCGAATAACTGTTTCGCGGCGGAGCCAAAAGAGCTTTGTTCTTTCACATTCCTGACATAGTTTGCTTTTATGCCTGCAGGAGTCGCAGCTCAGCTAGTCGCTTCCTTTGTGTCTAATGATTGTCCCCTAGATTGAAGACGTCCTTCGATAGTACGGTGAGTTCGGCTTTTACTTTCATTTGTACTGAGATTTGACTACTGCAAGGTCTGCTCCAAGTAAACAACGAATAGGATTAAATGCCAGAGTGTGTAATAACACAAAGGTCGAGCATGTTGAATTATGATACATTGCAAAAAGGTGAAACAAGCGTAAATGCTGGAAATATATCCAAATAATCCGTGTCTTGCCATTAAATTGGACACAGAGTACGATTGGTATGGTATGACGTATGATTCTATAAATTTATCTTTTGGTATACAACTTCTCCAACATTATTTAGTTGGTGGAGTTGAATTCACATTTTCTTTAATATGTTACAGCTATTCAGTACACTATCGTTGAATAATTCATTTTTTCTCGATATTCCTCCTTTTAATTCTTTACGTATGTATCTGAAGCTTCAAGGTAAGATAACAGAGCAAAGACTCACCTTATAATAAGGTTTATTTTATTTATCGTAGAAATGTTATACAAAATCCCCACACCACCTAGAGTGAAAAATAAGAATTAAGAGTTATGCTGAGGATCACTCGTGGTAGATGAAGAATAAAGCTGCTGGAGAAGTGGAGATATCATGTTATGGAGGAAAAGGAGTAAAAATGAAGGTTTGGCGTGGACTATTGTAAATAAAAAAACTTGCAACATTGCATTCAATGTCATATTAAGTGTTTTGTTGGATTTTTTCATAAATTAATCATATCATTGTATCTAAGAAGAAAGGAAGACTTCTGAATTCTTTATTCGCGAAGGAAAAATAATTTTCAAATTAGCATTTTTTATAAGCCCTAAGCTTTAGCGTAGTTTCATCATTCGGTATGAATTGAGGAATTTGAGAATTGAGAGATTAGTAAAATGAGAGACTCGGAGGCTGTTGGGTTATCCAATGATTAGTTCTAGGAAGCGCTGTAAGTGAATTAGGTCGCAACTGCAATTGGTTGATCTGGTTGTGCTGATAAGAATGGAGGAATCTTACCAACTGGCGCCATTCACACCCACAGAAGAAGGGTCAAGGAAACGGAAACCAGGATTGACACATAAGCCAATAAAACGCCTCAAAATTTCACAGCTAATCGTTGCACTGCATGTCTGCATCGTATGTTATATGTGCTTATTTGTTTAGTAATAAAAGAATTATTAGTTCTTTGAAAATCATGACCTTCTACTATGAACAGATAGCGGCAAGGAAATTGTGGAATTATCAGAACAAAAATGATCATGATGAATAGAAGTCATATTCTAGTTAAATTTAGATTAATGCTTTGAAAATCATGAACAATACATTTTCAAAATATTGCTTCCTTAATGTGAGGCAATCAAGTGCGATATTTCTGTGATTACGTGAGGTCTGCTACTGATGTGATCGGTAGAGAGGATGTAAGTGATCATCTCACCAGCGGTTAAACGCGAATTTCGATTTAGTGATGTAACAAACTCCATGTTCCCCAACAAAGATAATTCGATCCCCACGATTGAATAATGACTGGTTTATTAGAAGGATTGTGATGCACTTCTTCACTGCCTGATCTGCATCCAATGTTTTCACAAAACGTTTCTGTTGTATTTCAGTGCTTCAGTGAACGGGTTCATTTCTCTTTGGTTTCAGCTAATTATCGCTTATTCTGGTCAATGCACCTGCAAATGAGCTGAGTATAAATTGGAAAGCTTTATCATACAATTCAATTATCTAATATGGATATGGAGGTATTGTGTCTCTACAAATTGCCCGTACTTTGGTTTGGACAGCTATGTAATCAACGTTGTGAACCACGTTCTCTTTAATGTTTATTTTCTTCCACCTGAAGTGCAACTCTCGCATTTTGAATTACACTGTTGATGATGGTAATTTACTCATTTGTGCTGATAATTAATTAATTCCTAATGACAGGTCTAACAAACCAGTGTCAACAGTGTCAACAATGCCACTCTCCTACTGGTTAATAATATTGAAAACTCTCCTACGATATCCTATTCTATGATAACTGTTCTATGGGTTGTAATTTTGAAAATATTCCATTTTCAACTGAGGATACAAATTTGAAGCGTGATTATTCATCATAACTCCTCTGTAAGAAACATACACATGATGCTCTGTGTCCCTCCTGCTAGTTTGAAAAGTCTAGTTTGGAGAAAACTACCTGTTTTCCAGAAATTCATAAAATGACTTGTTTTTCATCCATTCTTACCTTGTTCTTCATCCATTCTAACCAGAAATTCAACATTTAACTTGGAAGCAGCCTTATTTGTTCACCAATGTTTATAAGTTGGGAGTCATAGTTTTATACTTAATCGAATTTTAAATAGAAAATGCACTTGAAAATTGAAACTAGTATGAAGTTCTATATTTTCCTTTTATTGATGCCAATTGGCTGTGGCTCTCCTAAGAAAACATCTTGAGATTTATCGTTAAGGAGTGATATCGATAAAAAATAGACAATGTAGAGTTGGATTTGGAGAGTCGATGTTGGTGGATGATTGGAGCTCGAATTGCATATTTCGTCTCTCTCACCCCTCTTCAACACCAGAAATGCAAGTGAAGGAGCCTTGCAGGCAGCCTTGAGATCGATTATTGACGTCACAGCCATCAGCCTAACTTCTTAATTCGCCACCCGTCCGATTTGCTCGAATGCTTTCGTATCGAGTAGATCTTCTTCAGCGAATGGCTTACTGTTGTCTCTTGTGTCTGTCTGCCATCCATCGAACTTGTCTAGTATTCTTGGTTCGAACAAAGCTCTTCTAAGCTATTACATTGATCTGAAAAAAATTATCTTTAATATTTAATTCAACTTGGCTCCATTTTACTATACAGTTATGAATATGATCATAGCTTCCTTTAATAGAAGCTTTTATTCCTTTAATAGAAGCTTCTATTAAAGGAAGCTATGATATGATCCATGAAATAATAATTGAAAAACATAATTCTATGATAGGTATGAGAGAAAAAATATTTAAAAAAATATATATCAGTCAAGATCAAACATTGAAAATTACCGAAGTAACCAGTGAATAAACAGAGAAGAAATAATAAAAATATGAACTCGTGAATATTAGGCCTAATACTAGTGACTTCAATAAAAATAGTGGAATTTGTTAAGGACAACAATGAGCGAATTGCTCACAGACTTCATGAATTTAAGCTTTATTATGTGTGGGTTACTCATAATTGTATTGTCTAAACAATATTTCTACTATACTAGACTATTGAATAGAGAAATCTCTGTATCGAGCAACGAAGACACTCTGGCAAGATTGGAAAATTACTCCAGCTCGGTCAATGCGAGTTAGAAATTTTTTATTTTGGTCTCAAACTGTATAAAACATTCTGCTCTACAATTTGACCAAATGTGTAATTCTTTAACTTATATTGGCCAAGCTGGAGTCATTTTTCAATCTTGCCAAAGTGTCTTCTCTGCTCAACCAGACTATATCAGAGATCTCACAAGGTGTCAAATTATCCATAGATCAAGAATAATTAAAGAATATCCATGGATCTGAATATGCATGATAATATATACTTTACTGTATATTGGACATTTTTATAAATTCACCTCTCTATATTTCCATTGTTTTCTAATGTTTGCAACAATTCGAATATCAACAATTCATATTCACTTGTATCTTCAAAGAGTGAAAGTATGAATGGAATGATTAGAATATTAGATTTTTATTTTATTGAAACACTAAAAATAATCATCTCTATGCACGATCAAGAGTTTCATAACAAAAAACCTGTTTTATTGAAACATTATGTTTTCAGTCGAGTCATCTTGTCTATTAAATCCAATTATTGATAAAAATTACAAATTATTATTCTAAATCTTGATTAAAAAAATTTTAATTATTTTCACTATATATTTTGTAGGAATGCATAGTGTAAGCTCTTTGACGAATAAAAGGTAGAGCTATAGCAAACCGTGCTCACCAAGAAAGCATTCAGTAAAAGATCAATTCGCATATTATTATTCGCCTATTGTATCACACGTTGGATCTATATTTGCATAGCTGATTTATGAGGCATTGTTCATAATCTTCGGTTACCTGCCGTTATGTGTGTAACATTTTTATCTCTTGCAGAATTACTAACTTGTTTTGAATGATAGGCCTGAACCCCGAAAACATTGCCCCACTGTCTTTGAATTGCTTATTGAATTGTATTATAGAGCAAGGCTTTTATGTCGTGTTGAAACTTCCTTAAATTACAATGATTATTACAGTTAACGGTATTAGTATTCAAATTTCACTCGTGAATCTGGGATAGGTGTGTTCAATAATGATGATTTAAAGTCGATAACATTCCGATTGGAAGATTGTTTTTAAAGCAGTCTAAAGTGAATGTTTTTTTTTTCTTTAAAAAGATTTATTCAATAATGGCTATTCATATAAATAACAACGACATTTGGTCCTCCAAGTACTTGATGCTTCTTAAGGTGAGTGTATTTCACAACTTATTATGATTGCGAGTTATCAGTGTAATTATTTTTCATTCGAAGTTTATATTGTTCCAGATTTCTACTTTTATATTGTATGAAAAATAACAGTATACTCTCCTCAGAGTTCGATGTTGGGATAGAATTATAGAATACTCTTACCAAATATATTTACGTATGTTTTTTGAGAATGTTTCCAAATAATTGTCCAATAAATCGTTATTTCAGAAGTAATAAAACTTCAATAAACAATTTGTAGCTTAACCCTATCACAGATAAATTTAAAAACAGTGACTCGAACTAAATTTCAAGAATATAAAAACAAATCAAATGGAAATGTGAACTGAAAATGGAAAAGAATTCGAATAAACCAGAGAATGAAAATTCCCATAGGGGAATTGTATAGCACAAAAATGTGGGCTGAGGAAATTGTTCGTTTTATGAATACAATAAGTATTGAATAAGTGCAACATTACTTGTACTTTCAAGCTTGATAAATATAGAATTGGTTAGCTATTCTGGAACCAAAGTGTTGGAAAATGAGTGTGAATCGTGTACTCTTCCAAGTTCCAACATACATTTTTATCATAAATGTTATGTATTAGTTTTCGTAGGAAACTTTTATAGTAGACTTTGTTGACTTCAAATTACAACTTCATGAAGATACCTTATGACTTGGGTCATGATTGCAAAGAAGTTTTATGAGCATCAGTGGCGTAAATAGCACCCCCGCAGCCCCCGCAGTGCGGGGGGGGGGGCGCAGGCTTCTAAGGGCGCCACTTTAAAAATGTAATTGACTGCAAAGAAATGGATTTTTTTTTTTTAAATTAAATTTTCAAAATTAATAATAATTGAATAATTTTCTAATGAATTTATATTTTTGTATCTTTTTATATTTTCATTCAGACTTGTTATAGATAATTGAAAAATAAATGAAAATCAAACACCCTTTTAAAACCCTTTAAAATTATTAAAACACAGACATGTTTTGGTTCATTAGGCCATTATCAATGTCTGATGTGCCGAAACATGTCTGTGTTTTAATAATTTCAAAGTTTTTTAAAAAGGCGTTTGATTTTCATTTATTTTTCAATTATTTTAAACAGCCATAAGTTTTATTGCTATAGATAACTTGAAAATATAGTCCTAGAGTACAGTTTTCTTTAAAAAATTTTACGATTTGACCCAACTTTTACGATTTGATAAACAAGACAGAATATACAGAGTGTTTCAGGAGGAATGTGCAATACTTCTCTGGCTGATACCTTACACAAAGTAGACAAAAAAGTTCCATGGGGAAAAACACCCAAAAACGCTTTGTTACCGAGATAACGATGGCGGAAAATTTTTTCCAAAAGATATTAATTTTTGTAATTTTTTGGTGGCTTTACTCAGGTTCTAAAATAATCGATTCTCATGTAAATTTAGCTCGGAAATTCAATGAAACCAGTTTGAAGTTTGTAACTTTAACGGTTATTGAGATAATTGGAAAAATATGCTAAAAGCGCAATTTTTCAACAATGAGGGTTATAACTGGATAGGAAATCATAAATTTGTATTTTTTATAAATGGAAGATGAAGAGAGCGGGATTCTGAAGAAAAAGTTGAATGGTGGCGATTGTGTAAATTTTACCCAAATTTCGGAAATAATGATCAATAATCGCAAAATCGCTACTAAACACAAATTTTTCACTTGTGGTATACTTTGTCTATTTTGCGATTTTTGATCGCTATTTCTGAGATTTGGGTAAGATTTACACAATCGCCGTCATTTAACTTTTTCTTCACAATCCGGCTCTCTTCAACTTCCATTAATAAAAAATACAAATTTTTGATTCCTTATCCAGTTATAACCCTCATTGTTGAAAATTGGTGTTTTTTAGCATATTTCTCCAATTATCTCAATAACCGTTAAAGTTACAAACTTCAAACTTGTTTCATTGAATTCCTCACCTAATTTTACACATGAGTTGATCATTTTAAAACATCAGTAAAGCCTCTAAAAATATAGAAAAATCTCAATTTTCCGCCATTGTTATCTCAGTAACAAAGCGTTTTTGGGGGCAGGTCCCATGGAACTTTTTTGTCTACTTGGTGAAAGGAATTAGCCTGAGTAGTAGGCCTATTGCACATTCCTCCTGAAACACTCTGTATATAATTGTGCTAGAATGGACTCGTTAATCACCCATCACCTCTTTTCTCTCCTCAGTCCTGTAATGTTAATAGTACCATTAATCTAGAAGAACTTGCTGAAGATTTTGTGAGAGCAGAAAAAAGAAAAGAAATGGATATGAAACTGGCAACCAGCTGGTAGGCCTAGGACCTTCGTGGGCTGATAAGCCGCGGACAAACAAAGAAAAGAAAAGGATTGACCGATAGGTGATAGCTCTCTGATCTACACAGTAAACAGTTTGTAGTTTGTATGTAACATTTTTGGTTGTAATAAATAAATATTAGCTAAACACGACTCATAGTCTACAAGTTCTTTTTATTATAAGCCCATTAAATTATAGTGCGTTTACTGCATATAGCTCAAACCCAAATATCAGGTGTAAATTTTAGTTCTGTATAATATATTATGGGCTATAATTATATATTATTTACAGCCTATTATTCAGAAATATCAATCCAAATTGCAAACTTAATTTCTTTTTACTTTTAGTTTCTTTTAGGATAATACTGTAGCAGTTGAAGTAGGCCTAATTGTTTCCGACCTTTACGATAATTTAATCTATGATCACGTCAAAGAAAGGCTACTGTCGAGCTCACGTTTGTCACCCTACATGCAAAAACAAAACAAAGGCACCATAACTTAGATGAGTTTTTCCCGCTTCGTTTAAGCCGCGTATCGACAGTCCGAGGCATGTGCTACGAATGCTTCGCTGTACAGTCTGTTGACACAAAAAAAGAGTACTACTACTAGTCTATCTACCGCGTATCGGCAGTCCGAGGCATGTGCCACACATGCCTCGGACTGTCGATACCGGGTTTGCTAGCAGCGAGGCAAACGCTGCACACAATTCGCAGCGAGCAGTGCCTGTTGCCTCGCAACGCACAACGAACAATTCTACAAACTAACCTCAAAATTGTACCCCATTCCTATGCATTTTTGTGATTGAGAATTCTATTTGGGTGCAGAAGGTTCTAATAGGCAATAATAAACATTACCTTGAATTTTTATCTACTAATTGAGCACAAACTAACCTCCAAAGTCCAAATTATCAATTGTCAGAGCTTAGTTGCTTTGTCTCCCGCTTGATGGCGCTAGTCAATTTGTTTGCGTGCTCGCATTTTTGGTTACAAAAAATGCAGATTTTTTATTATAATTATAATTTTATACTATATACTATACTATAATTATAATTATTTTTGATTATTGCAGATTATATTCACACATATGCCTCAGCCATGAGTTAAAATACTTTTTTTGCGTCACCAGACTGTACTGCGAGGCATTCGTGGCACATGCCTCGGACTGTCGATACGCGGCTTAACTTAGAGGGGGGGGGGGTTTAAGGGCGCAACCACTCGGCTCGCGGGGGGGCGCTCAATGGCTTAGTTACGCCACTGATGAGCATCTTGTGAATAGTTGACTGCCAAGCTGTACTTGAGTCGTAATTCATACTAATTTTTAGTGCATTTTTCAATGTTGTAACTAGACATTACTCTTCTGCTAGTAACTACTGCTGTATTGAAGCTTGTACTCAAGAAGCTCTTTCTAGTTTTGGTCTCAAAATCTATTCTGCCTGCTCATTCATTCTCATTACTATACAAAAATGTTATGTATTTTTTGTTTTATATGTAATAATGATAAATTTCAATATTCGTACCATAAACGTTCATGGGTTTTGAAATGACATTATTGGCCAATTCTTACCTGTCATCAATCTCTTCCTCTGCAATTGCAATGCCTCTCCATAAATCCTGGAAAAATAGGTCAAGTTGCTTCCTTTGAATGAGAATATTATACGCCTTTTATAATGTTATAGTTTTTCTGTGCTCAAGGTGCTAAGGTATAAGGATTAAAATAATCCTTTCAAATAAAGTTCATAGCAGTGAAATTTTCTTATCTTACCTCATTTCATAGGCTTGCATTGCAAAATTAAGTCCATTTCAATTTTAATATTGGTTATCCATCACTTTAATATTGAGAGTTTTCTGGTGGCTTCAATGGAAATAATTTTTAATGGGGTTTTGAAATCTTCATTGTTGAAGTGAGAAGCACCCGTGTCAAAATAGTCAAGTATTAGAAATTTAATTAGGAGAAATAATACTGCGTAGGTACAATAGAAGAACAATTTATATTGTAGACCATGAAGCAATAAGGAAATAAAGTTTTGCTAAAGTACAGTATTATCACAATAGCTTGTGTTCGAAGTTTAATTATTTTAAAAATTACTTCTTGACTTGACATTAAATTTAAGTATAGCAGTAACTCACCTTTTTAGCGGCAGATGAACCATCATTCATTCTGTCAAGAGAATAGCCACTAACATGTTCGACTCCTACATAACTACTTCAAATAGAAATAAATTGTAGGAAATCATTTTACAAAATTCTACATCTTCTTAACGATGCTAGGAGTTTCTTTGTGAAAGCTTGTTGCTCTATATCTTAACATTCTTCTTCATTCTAATGCAGATAAACTAGTAAGTTACTCAGCCATACAGTTTTCGATTAACAAGTGAAATCGGTTTTATCAATCCAATAAGAAATATTTATTGAAATTTCCAGGGGTATTTTCAATGAATAAAGATCATGCAAGAAGAGATGCTCATACAGTTATCAGCCGTTTGCAATTTCTAGTCGTGAAATTTGCATTTAAATCTTCCAAAAGTTGATGACAGGAATATAATAATATTCATCCTCACTTCCACTCATCGGAAAGCATCTCAATGAAGTAAGGGTTACTCTAAAAGCGATGAATACGAAGCCGGCCTGGTAGGCGCAGTGGGCTAGGGCGTCACAACCTTCAGTCCGCTAGCACTGCCAGGTCTATGGGTTCGAGTCCCAGTGGCATGGCTGTTTTCACCTCATTAATCACCTTCGCACTTAATATCCATCATCTACGCACAAGCTAAAATGCTTATATGTGGGCATCATCCGCAATAAAAAATAAATAAATAAATAGACTAGGTATCTAAATGTCACTGGCGGCTCGTGCCCACGAAATAGTTGAAGTGCCCATATCTTTTAATGTACCTGTTTACAGTGTAAAGGTGATCTTTACATCACCTGTTTCGTGGGCACGAGCCGCCAATGAGTAAATGTTACCCTGAATTATTGTTCAATAAATCAGAAAATCCATGCACAGCAGTATTCAATTCCCACATTCCCAGGTTTCCTCAAATGTTGTATAGTATATCATATTTTTTCTTAGATGTATCAATATTTAGTTATTATAGCTAACAGCTCATATTAGTGTTTTCCCCTTCCTTTTTTGTTCATAGTTTAAAATATATATATATTTAAAGGTAAGCTAAACATTTAAGACAAAATTAATTTCTAGTCTGTTTGTGTTTGATACGAGTTACGAGTTAGTACTTGAAGCTTATCTCTTATCCAACACCTGTCGTAAATTTACAGATAATTCTAAAATGACGTTAGTTCATAGGATATCAGTGATTGTAAACAGTTATTGGAGCAGAAGAATGAGACTTATCTTGTGCACCTAACAGGTTGTTGGGATAGGTCGATTGTTCTCATTATTGAGCCTGCAAGTGTTTATTGGCGGAACGATCCAAATCTAAATACAGTTGTTAAATTTCGTTCAGTTACTTTCTTCTTCACTCTCTCGCTCTTTCAATTTCAATTTCTCTGATCGGTTCTTATATTGTATACGGTTGTCTGCTCGTAGTTTACTGTCATTTTGTGAGCCAGTAAAAATCAAGTGAGTGCCACGTTTCTCGGTGACTTGTTTTTGTGATTTACACCACTATACTGTAAGTTTTTGTTCTCAATTATTATCGTTCACTTGTAAAACTATAAAGGGATTTTAACCAAGTGATTTGGTTGTTTCAAATTCAACATTTCATAGCACCACTTATTTATTATCAATGCCTCATATCAAGTTCTTACTTAAAGTTCTTCTCAATAAGTTCTTAATATTCACAATTCACTCAACTGAATATTCACTTGATAGTCCTATAATTGAGGTCTTAATAAAATATGGGAGTATTTTTTTTAACATAGTGGAATTGAGAAGTAAAAGAATTGCATTAAACTAATTGAATAATAAATTATTTATAAGAGTCGGTAGTTTCTATTTAATAACTCTTATTTGTTAATCGAGAAACTCATCTATGAACTTGATGTTTATATACTGTATGCACACTATAAGAACCACTTCCTTCTCTCTTGCTCTATTTTATTATAGGATGATATTCAACAACATTAGAAGTTCTTTTGAATAATTTTTACTGAAAATTGACAAAACTGATAAGAAGTGATGAATAAATAAATCAATATTATTTTATACTCCCACTACTACATAGAAAGGAAGTCTGAGTCAGTTTTCATTCGAGTGGATGAATTTTAGGATGTTTTATTACCTTTGTTTTCAAGGGCTACTCATTAAAAATGAAAAAACACGTATTTGTTTCAACACAACATGTTCCGTACTCTACATTAGTCTTATTAGAGCTACAAGAAAACTGACTTGCGAATGATGTTTTTCAATGAAAAACTGATGAGTAAATTTCTAGTCTTGGAGAAAGAGGAAGATAGAGAACAAGAAAGTGTTAGTTTTCATAAGTTAATTCACTCGCCTGTTTTTTGTTGGGAACTTTTCTTCTTATTCCTCATTCTTCTAATTCTCATTTGTTAGATCAACTTCTTATTCCTCGTATTCTAAAATCGTATAGTATTTTACTATTTACTGCTTTCACCTATACCAGTGTCTTACTCTAGGAATACAAATGAGATTCCAAAGTTGTTTCTACCATTATGTATTTTTGAGACATTGACCAATACCATAGATATTCAAAATGGATATCCGTTATCAAGTTTCACTGGATTTGCTCATACCAGTGAATATAAATATATATTTACTCTCAAAATTCATTGCTCATGGTATGTTATTCACATAACTTGGCAGCTTGTTGAGAGTAGACGGTTGTGCTATGGTTCGCGCAAGCTGAGAAGAATCGTAGTTGTAATGGTATTGTATTGTAACCGCGTGTCTTCTCAGCTTCTCAGCTGATCTTTTTAGTGCATTTCATTTGAAAAAATGCACTATTGGTCTTGCCCTGACAATCGAAAATTTATGATGTGATATATTTTTTACACGTTTCCGAGCCCCTAGAACACGAATCTGATGTCCGTTCAAATTCATATATCTCTATATATATATTTATATATGTACAGTTTCTTGTTAACACGATAACTCCCGAAGGGCTTGTCGGAGAGCGACCAAATTTTGCACAGAAATCATTAGTGTTAATATCTCGGTCAATTTCGTTAACCAGCCAAATTGGTTCAAGGGTAGGGGGTGAAATTAGGGGATGAAAATTTTGAAAAATCACTACAAATCGACCAATAACGTGATCGTTTTGAAAATTGGTGGGTATAATACCCTTATTATTCCCTATAATTTGAGCCATCAACGAAAAAAATCCAATCAAAAATGGCAGAGAAAATGGCGAATAACACAATGCCAAAAATTGTGTTTTTTCGAAAACGGCGCCTTTGAATTCATACCCTGAATAGCTCATTATAAGTCATATGATTTGAGCCATCATAGAATTGCATTTGAAATGCACTCTTTCCGACCGCCAGCTGCCGGAGTGAATTTTTTGGAAACTGTAATGGATTTGATATATCACAGTATTATAGAACTATCTCACCTCAGTAACATATTTGTGAGCTGCAATTATAATCTAATTCCTGCTCTTCATGGTCTGTGCATGGCTTCTGCGGTACTCCCGAAACAATGGCCTTTATTAGTGACAAGATCTTCCATTCCGGAAGAGTCATTATCTCTGCCTCTGCCTCCGCCATCGCATCCTGACGCAGTAGACAAAGAATGCGGTTGTGCTGTTGCGTCTTCTTTGTTTGCCAGATTGCGATGTGTCAAGTGAGCAACGTCACTGATTCACAGTCATGTTCATTTTGTTCATCCTGTCCTGTGTCCTTCATTTATAATTGTTTTTTGAACTTTTATGTAAAATATACAATGCTATTAATTCGCCTTGAGTCTTGTTAATCAGAATACAATATATTCACTATATTATATTCACCTTGTCTTGAAGTATTAATCGGCATCAATGAAAGGAATGAAGAATCCAGGTAGTGTGCTTATACAGAATATATTATCCTATTATATTAAGGGAGTAATTTCTGTATGTATGTATGTGTGTATGTATGTATGTATGTATATATGTATGTATGTATGTATGTTTGTATGTGGAACCACGGATCTAGAAAACGGCTCTAACGATTTTCTTGAAATTTGAAATGTAATAAAACCGTGATGGAAAAATAAGATTGCACCAGGTCTCATGTCTGGGAAAACTCTCTGGCAGGATTAATAAAAGAATAAAATATTCCTTGTTCAGGCATAATCCCAAGTACTGCGTATAATGGCTGTTATCGTTAGCTGACCAACGCTATCCAGCTGGAGTGAATGGAGTTACATTCAAGTCTATAACACGTGTTCATTACTGTCAAAAAATTGTGAGAGCTGATCATATCAATTTTGAATTTATATTTTACAATATCATATTCATGAATTCAACAGTTCGGCCGCAGCTATAGAGCGAAGCTCGGCACCAGATATTAAGTACTTATACCTGCAACATTGGAAGAATCTACAGAGAATGTGTAGTGTGGCCTTTGAGTGTCACACTTCTGATTGGTTAGCTCGGTCGAATCCACCCTAGGCTACTCACTCCTTACCTACAATTTGGTTTTGCTAGAGCCACTTTTTGTCATTTTGAAGCTTTCATTTAAATCAATACTATAAATGGTGAAATTATTTTAATTTATTTGTGAATTTCAATTAAGTTTCTATTTGACAAATGATTGAATGGCGAAAGCTTGTCTGTAATTCCAATCAAATCCAGAAGATGGCAAAAATATGAAATATCCCGGCGGTGTAGTGGGAGAAATAATATAATGTTCCAATACAATATTACAGACCCTTTTACAACAATGGTCATACTGTGATTATTCAGTTTCTGTATAAGAATCCAATGCCTTGAAAATAATCATTCTTTCTCAGAAAACAATCATGAATCCTTCTCTTTTCTTTTTAAAACATGATAATTTCTTCAATTTTCAATTTATAACATGTAACATCTATTCAATTCATTATGTAAATGTTATCTCCGAAATTCCAGCTCAATTACATTGATCGGCTTTTTTCTGAAGATGCATTCTGCTGGATGGTTTCGTTTTCCTATTAGGGGGTGGACGTTGAGCACATGGCCTTGATGTTATCCATCACGTCGACTGGAAACGTTGATAGCATAGAAGGCAGGCAATGAGATTTGGTCATTTTTTATCAGTCGGGGGTCAGCCATGAGTGGGCTCAAGCTGGGCGCCCTTCCCAGCCCTTAGTGACGTCATCCAATTGATCCACCCTTTCCTTCCCTTCCATTCCTCAACCTGTCTGGCACAACTCAGGCTTCCTTTACTTCCAGTCCAGACGCTTCTTGCATCATGCACCCCACGCTATCCCGGCTAATCCCTCGCTCCCCGAGTTTCCATTTCAGTGCTCTTATTACAACCCATTCTTGTTCAAATATTGACTGGTAATAGCTTCACATCACTTCAGGTAATCTTCATTTTATTCGATTATATCATTCACAATCCTTCGTTTTCATCAATCATATCCATCATTTATTTATTAATCTAAGACAAACACACGTTGGCAAGGAAGAGCAGACACAATTCCAACACAATTCTCATTTAAATGAAGTCCAAAATTTTAGGTTATGAGTCCAAATTCATGTTTATCTTCAAAATTGAATTAAATGCACAATCACAGTGATTATACTGTATAATAATTAATTATTCATATTACATGAGAAGACAAGATATTGTCCAACGACTGAATTATTAGAAAATCGAGATAACAGTTTCGGTTGCTACGCCATTATCAATCTCTGGTAAATTAATTTCTTAACAGAGGTTGATAATGGTGTAGCAACCGAAACTGGTAACTCGATTTTCTAATAAATCAGTGGTTTGGCAATATCTTATAGTTTCATTTAACATGGATAACTACTACAATAATCATCTTCAAAACTACTTATTCTCCCGTTATCAATTCGCTTTTCTTTCCCTTTTCCTCTTATCACTCATCTGCACTAGACCCGACACAATCAAATGTAGTTGATTACATTATTGAAGATCAGTACGCAGTACTCTATATCTATATGATATTCTCTATACTCTATTCACCTTTCCGAGTATTTGGAGTGAATCTTCGAAGATAAAAGCAGTAAATATATTAAAGAGGCTATATTCACTGATTAAAGTAACAAAAAATAAGCTCGAGACTATATTCACTGATTAAAATAACAAAACAAAACTCGGTGGATAGAGTATGAATAGATGGATGCATTCATTGAAATTGATAATGTTGATCCAATTACATCAACATTATAACTGTGTCGAAATTGAAAAAAAAATCTGATAAAAGTAGTATCATGAAGCACTTTTTCGTAACTTAATTAAATTTTGTAGTTCTTTTGGTCTGATTTCTGTAGACTGCAGCTTCACAAATCTTGATTCACGTCTTAAAATCAAGCCGTTGGTTGAGTTGTGGCGTGGCGGCGGTTGGCACTATTCTTATCGAGTGTGATGTGTAATTTGTCATTGAGTGGTGACAGCCGTTATCTGGTCGTGTTTGGTTGGTGTTGTACCCACATGTATGCGCCTTCTACTCCAAGTATGGATGCGGGATTGATGTTTCGTCCATGTCTCTTATCATTTCTGTACAGTTTTCTCGTGAGTGGAGGATAGATAGATTCATACAGCTCACCTCAACTAGCTCTACTTTCTCTTCTACATTTTTCTATTCATTATATCGTCTGGTGTCCCATTCGTCCGTGTTACGCAACTGCATAAACTAGCAATGATTTTATTATTTCTGTGCTTACACATTTCAGGCAACTGTGACCCGCATTCATTTTTCCTCTCTCCTATATACCAATATACTAATAACCAATAATTTGATTCTAGTTCCTATTGATACAATCCTGTTGATTTAATATGTATTATCAAATTTTATAATGTATTTCTTAATTTATGAAATGTATTTCTTGACTGTAGAAATTGTTGAATGATCGAATCAATCAATAAATTTGTATGTAATCAAATCATTGGTCCAAAATAGGAAAAGTAACCAATTTACTAAAATGCTGTACTCATCTCACTTGATAAGAATGAAGGTAGGGGAAAAAAGGCAAACATAATTTTTAAAATTTCAGATACTGTCTCTAGATTGCTATTCTATTTGTAATAAAATAAATCATTTTTGGTTTGGTAGAAGAATTGGAAAATATAGGATCTCTAGCTATAGTAGTAAAGTTAGTTCAAACAATTTTATTTGTTATTAGAAAATGAGCAACAATAAAATCGTATAAATTGATGACACTTAGAGGTTAGAGAGAATCGATGGTATGGTAGAAATTATGGGATAGTATACGAGGTATTAGGAAATTATTGAATAAATGAGATCATGTTTGCCATTGCAAATAATAATGAAGATAGTTTCTTTGTTGCAATTTAGATTGTTTAACAGTTTAATTCCAAATCTTTTCACTGAAAATTGCTTAAACTTGAACGTCAGTCTTCTGTCAACCCTCATATTTCTCAGTTCTTGCTAAGAGCATGAAAACTTAGCTTGCCAGAAACATTTTGATAACTGCAATGTTGAATCGTAAAAAGGCGTACTATAACCTTCACACACATGTTACTTGAACAATACTATTAAATTAAATATGAGCTCCAGGTCAGGGGGCCCAAATGAAGGTAAAAAATTGAATATTAAATTAAAGTTTATGTGAAATTGATCGCTTACCGTAGGGATATCTCATTGAATCATCAAAATTCCTTAAATCAAAAAAATATTTGAATAGCTTTTTAATAAAAAATAATGGACAGATATTGTTCTCACACAGATTTCGTAACAAAAATAGGCAGACTATCAATCAGCCTGTCACGCCATCAAAGAAGTATCTTTAATTTAAAGAAGAATCTATTGATTTAATGACAGCGTACGATCTCCTAGACAATGCTTTATTGAAAGTAACTGAACTTCGTTGGCCCTCTAAAGAAGTCTTTAGTGTAGCAGAAAAAGTATGTTCAAAATGGGGGATTACCCATGAATTTATTGGCCAACGTGCAAAAAAGGTGATGAAGCACTTTGATGAACTTTGTGAAGATCAAAGACTGACAGATCCTAAAAGCAATTTCAGAGTGACACTATTCTTCCCAATGGTTGATACTATAATGTCACAAATTGACAACCGCTTCGAAGGCATGAAGCAAGTGATTGATGCCTATAAAATTGTTGTTCACCCTTCTTTCCTGGCCTCATGTTCAGATGACAACTGCGTTGTGAAGCTGATAATTCTGTAAGCAGATTTTCAGATGATGTAACGCCATTGTTAAAAGCACAGATTTTATCAGTAAGGAATGCTTTTCAATCCAAATTGAAGGATTTCAAAGAAGTAAAAGAAGTTGCAAATCTCCTACTCATTGAAAACAGTTCCCTAGCATCAACCTACCCGGATGTACTATCAGCATGCTTTATGTACCTCACAGTCCCTGTGACAGTAGCCAAAGCAGAGAGATCATTCTCAAAATTAAAACTCATAAAAAACTACCTGAGAAGCTCCATGTTCCAACAACGTCTCAGTGATTTGGCTCTTTTGTCAGTTGAAAATGACAGAGCCCGAAAATAGATTTTGATCGAATTATTGATGGTTTTGCTCTAGTGTCAAGTCAAGAAGAAAGTCTTTTTAGTAAGTTCAGTTGCATTCTCACTATCAAACTAGTTGGGCAATTCTAAATTGAGAATGAGTGATCATATATAATCAATGGTATTACCAATATTTCCATAAAGACTATAAATAAATATACAATTCATTATGTATTCAAAGGTATATTACCTATTGATATTACTTGTATGTTTATCTACTAAACTACATTTCTTAGATGTAAGAGACTAAAAAGTTTTAAGACATCAGTACTTATTTTTTTATTTATTATCTATAAAATTTTAAAAGAATAATTATGTATTATTTTCCTTCCAGCACTATAAATAGAATAACAATCACAATGGTAAGCTGAAAAAATAATGGTTCTCAAAACCAAACTAATGGCATCAGGTCCAGGAGTCATACAAATTTGTTAAATTCATAACCTGTCCATGACTTACCGTAGGAATTTGTAAACATAATTTAAGCAAACATTTAGCAGTATTATAGATTTAATAAGCAAAAAAGGTAATAATAATAATGGGATAATAATAAAAAAATGTACATAAATTCTAAGCCTAAAGATCTAATTACTGTATGCTTATATCTATTAATAAAAAAAGTGCGATATATAACAAAGGGGGGCCCCGAATTGACTTTCTGCCCCGGGGCCCCAAGGGTCTAACGGCCCCACGGGCCTGATGAGCTCTCAACCGAGAACTTGAATCGCGCTCATTTGGCTTCTTTCACTAAAGGGAAAGTGTAAAATGGTTCTGAGATAACAAAATGATTCTGGTGTACAGTATGAATCGAAATCAACTACAATGAATCATAACAATGAACTTTCAATGGCATTGAAAATTGATTCATTTCTATATTATACACGGTTGGAAAGCATCTATTTTGATGTGATCTGTTATCCCTGATAACCTTTTGTCACTTTGCATCTTCTGAATATTATTGTTATTATAAATCGAATTGGTAATTCAGTTTTTGAAATATTCAGCTCAATCTTTAACTTTTATCAAATTGATAGTTTGAGGAATTCCAATGGAAATGAGACATTGCATAATTAGATTGAATACTATTGTACGTTTATTAAGAGCATGATAATTTATATATTTTTCAGACTTTGTTCTCGAAATTCCGCTGCAGTTCATTTCATGAACCTCCTTGTTTGATTTACTTCTTATGACGGCACGTGTGGCATTGAGTAATGAGTAATAATTCAGTAATGAGAATCTCATTTTGGTTATTTAGAAAATCTGAAATGCTATTTCCCCTTGATAATAATCTGGGCTTGCTTACTTTTAATTGTTACTTTTCTAGTGTTCTCACTTATCAGAATCAAAACTATCATTAAAATTAAATCACTTAAAATTATTGTAACCTTGCCTCTTAAATCACTTAATCACTTGAAATTATGGGGCAAGTGATTCACTTAAAATTACTTATTCTTCTTCTTCTTCTTCTTCTTCTTCTTCTTCTTCTTCTTCTTCTTCTTCTTCTTCTTCTTCTTCTTCTTCTTCTTCTTCTTCTTCTTCTTCTTCTTCTTCTTCTTCTTCTTCTTCTTCTTCTTCTTCTTCTTCTTCTTCTTGTAGTGCGCTATCCGTTTCGGACGTTGGCGACCAGCAGGGCAAGTCTAACTCTGTTGACAGCAATTCAGAAAAGTTCAACAGATGTTTTTCCGGTCCATTCCCTAAGGTTGTGTAGCCAGAAAACGTCTTCCTGGTCCTCTCTTTCCATCTATTTTATCTTGCATGATTAGCTGCAGCAAAGAGTATCTGGACTCATTTCTCATAATCTATCCCAAGTTTACGGATCTTAATTGTGTCCAAAATTTCTCTAGACTTCTTCATCCTTCTTAGAACTTCTTCATTTGTTACATGCTCTGTCCATGGTATTTTGAGCATTCTCCGGTACAACCATAATTCAAAAGCTTCAATCTTTTAAATCATTTTCTTGTTTAAAGTCCTTGACTCTGCTCCATACAGAAAAATAGAGAAAATGTAACACCTCAAAAGTCTCATTTTTGTTGCAATGGTAATATCATGACTCTTGAAAACTTTGTTCATTTTATTAAAGGCAGCTGTTGCTCTGGATATGCGTGACTTGATTTCTTGTGTCAAGTCCCACTTTTCATTTATTATTGTTCCCAAATAAATTGCGTGTTCCACTCGCTCTAACATCTGGTGATTGACAAATATCTGGGCGTTGTCGTTTCTGTTTTTGGATATCAACATAAATTTTGTCTTTTTACTGTTGATATCAATAGTACTCACAGCTACTATTTTGTTCATTAGACGCTGCAGACCTTCTTCACTTTCAGCAAGCACTAAGGTGTCATCTGCATACCTTATATTGTTGAGTCTCTCACCTTGTATTGGTATGCCACCCTCGTTATCACCATCCAATGCGTCTTTTAAAAAATCTGTTCAGAATAACAATTGAACAATTATGGCGAGAAGACACATCCCTTTCGGACCCCTCTTCTTATCCTTACTTCTTCTGTTGTCTCTCTATCTACCCTCATTGTTGCAGATTGACCCCAGTACAAGTTTATTATTATTCTCAAGTCCTTCTCATCAATGCCTGTTTTTCTTATTATTTCTACCATTTTTTCATGTTGTACCCGGTCAAAAGCCTTTTGGTAATCAATTAGGCAGCGATAAACATCACAATTCACATCCCTGCACCTCTGAACTAAAACTTGCAAAGCAAACAATGCTTCTCTTGTTCCAATTGCTTTTACAAAACCAAACTGATTCTGAGATATTTGTTCCTCACATCTCTTGTAAATTCTTCTATGAATTATTCTGAAGACTTTCAAAAGGTGGCTCATCAGACTACTGGTGCGGTGGTCCTCACATCTTTTTGCACCTGGCTTCTTGAGGAGAGCAATGAATCCTGAGACCAACCAGTCATGTGGTATAGTGCCAGATGAGTATATATCATTGAAAAGATTTGTGATGGTATGTAATCCCTTTTCTTCCAAAAGCTTGATGAATTCCACCTGAATGTTATCCGGCCCGCTGCTTTTCCCTCCTTCATTTTAGCTGCTTGTACCTCTGATAACAAGATGGGTGACCCACTTTCTGCTCTTATCTGTCCAATTGAATGGATCCTATCGTCCTCAAACAACTTCTCAAAGTATGCTTTCCAAGTGTCTTTCTTCTCTGCAATATCCACTATGATTTCACCTTTATCATTTAGTAGTTTCCCATGAACTAACTTTTTTCCAAGCCCTGTTACCTCTCTGACCTTTTGATGTATGTTAAAATCATCAAATTTGCTCTGATATGTTTCTATTTCATGACACCTTTCCTTTTGTTCATTCTCTTCTGCTTTAATGATTGTAATAATTAAAATAATTTAACTACTTCGCGGAGAAGGCGAGCGAAGCGAGCCTGCTAGCTAGTCAGGAATAATTGAGCTGATTTCTTCTTAAATCTTAACGAACTCATTTGATCACTTGAATCTTATGCTTTATTGATATCAATATACAGTAGTAATCATAGTTTAGAGACTAGGAACGTGAACTTAATAGGAGTACATAGAACGTAGTACGGTGCATGAACTGCTTAATTCGTAAGCTGCAAAGCTTTTTTTCATTTGTAAGCATGCTCCATCAAATGAACATACTTCTATCAAAATTTTAATTTTATAAAACTATAATTTTTGTTCTTCACAAAGATTAGTTTTGGTAAGTCAGAAATTCCACGTAGGACTGTTGAAATAGGTTATGCCGCATTATTAGTCCTCTATCATACCCACCTAGAATGAAGAATCATCAGTTGATAAGTAATAATGATTCGATTTTGAAATATACTTATAAGATTTAAAAATATGAAGGTCAGATTCAATGTTAATCCTTCTTATCCTTCAGAATTGAGAACTTGAAGACTTTAATAACAACTTATCTATACATTTATTTTAGCCTAGTTCAGAAGTGAATGTAAGATGCTAGCTCATAATAAGTAGCCTTGTTTTGAAAAATTTATCTCATATTTCAAATACTGTAATTCTTATTAGGCAATAACAACTGCTAATGGATCCATCATCTGTGTAGTTGAAGGCAGTGCATTAAGGCCATTATAGCTACTTTCACATTTTGAAGATGGTATTAGTGTCTGATGAAATATGATCGAAAAAAATACTGTCTTGGTTCAAATTCTATCATAATATTAGTATTACTGAATTATGCCTCCAATGCTATAGCTGATCTTTATACCTTTAATAATCAGCCAAACACAAAAGATTACCACTAAACGATATTATAGAGACGACTAGCACTTTCATCTAGTTATTCATCCTGAAATGTCATTCTTAGAAAACTGGAGTTTGATCTATTTTTTTTTTTGTTAAAAACTATTCCGGCCACAAAATCTTACTCTATGAATGTTGTTATATTATTTTCGCCATACTCGTATGTAATACACATCTTTACAAGCTAGATTTGCGTTTGGAAAATTGCCGTTTACAGGAGAATCAAAGATCAGCTGTTCTGAATGCGGGAATAATCATTTTGATGATTATTACGGCACTATTCATCATCACGATGATAATTACAGCACTGAAAATCTAGCACAGCTGTTTTTTCCGAACTCCGACGTATGAATAAACGAGTGAAACGAGCCGCCATGACAGTTCACTGTGTGCGTTTGTTTTGTGCTACTGCTAGTGTTGTGTTGAGGTTATGTTGGCTTCAGTTAATGTTTTCAGTTGTTTGAGGTTTTAATAAATCCTTCTCAGTCTAGTATGACGAAAAAAATTTACATAATTCGTGTGGAAAAGTTGACAAACTCATAATTATTTTCCAAACTCGCGTACCGCTCGTTTGGAGAACATAATTATTCGTTTATAAAAACGCCTTTTCCAAACTCATCATGTAATATACTATTACTCTATTCCAAAAAATATTTTTAGCCTCAACCATACCTGATACTAGTGTTGAACGCATGAAAATAGCCCAATGGAAACTGGAAAGCAGAGGAACCCGCACCCATAGACGTTGCCATTTCGTCAGGTGTATTATGGAAATGTAAATTGATTTTTATTTATAATCAGCTGAATTGTCAACGTTGCATTGAGACTCACTGGACTATTTTCAAGCGTTCAACTTCAACATCAGCTGTTTATGATATTATGACGGATTGGTTATATAGATACAGTCAAGGAGGTTCACCTCCTTGGATACAGTATTTTATGTATTAAAGCACTGTATGATAAGGAGTGGAATTTGGGATTCAATGCTATTTATGAAAATATGCAAGTCAATTTTGTCAACGAACAGGACAATATTATTTGATTTATTAGGTGATCGGAAGATTGCACTGAAATTCATCTATGAATTCCATTCTTCTACATTTTCATTTTCCAGTCTCAATTATCCAAGAAATCTATAATAATACAATATATTATATTGTATTATTCATAACAGTAACCTTTTCATACTTGATCACTTTTTATTCTATATTTTATTTTTAAGATATTATCAGTGAATGATAATGCACGGTCACACCAGCCAATCGAAAAACTTTCTTATGCCGGCCTAAAAAATGAAGTTGAAATCTCATTAAGAGGATCGGGCACAAACTTTGATTGACATGAACACGAGCGTGAGCCGTGTACGTGCCTAAGCATTGTTGAGAAAAAATGACAGATTACATACAAGTGCACACAATTGAAAGTTGAATGATAAAAGCTCTCACGAAATTTTCATTTGGAATAATGAGTAATTTGGCTCTGTTTTCCTGTTCCTATTTGGATAGATACTGACATGTGAGAAAGCAATACAAATATCCTCGCTAACAATCTTTTGATAAGTTGGTTCATGTAGGTTTGTTCAACACATTGACTATTATATACTTTGTTTGGCATACATTTAATTCTACCGTTGAAAGTGTTGAACGACGTCCGTGTATCTTCTTATTACAGTAACTGATAACTCCTGTTATCAATATTGATGCATAGAGAGTGAGAATGAAGCAACGATGTTTTAATGTTTCAATTAAATTTTAATTAATCTATGTAATTAAATCAATTGATGAGTTTACATCAAATTGAAGTTAATTTCTTGAGATTTTCTTAAAATTGTTCATATCAGGCAGTTGCCTACTTTTCAAAGTTGAGTTATTACTGTTGCTACTAATAGTTCTACAATTGTATAAGGCAGGTCAATTGGATTTTATCTAAAAAAATAAAAAACCTTCTTATGCGCAACAGATTATAAAAATTATTAGAATAAATGTTTGCCACTTGAACTTTCCCCCGTCAAAGCAAGTCTGAGATCGGAGTAGGTTCCAATACTGATGTTCATAAATCATGTGAGTGATGCCACTTCATTGAATGATGATGAATATTCTAGAGACATAGCGATGGCCTACTTGTTCGTACGAAATGTGGAATTCAACTGGGTTCTTATTCAACAGGCCGCAGTTGATTACTGTTTACGAAATAATTATTCGGTCCAGGGAAGATTAGATAAGTGCGGCCGAAATGCGATTAATTTAGAGATACGGCACCGGGTAGAGAGGAAAGATAGGAGTGAGCTGGGTAGATGAGAGGATGAAAGGTTTGCTTTGTGTTGAGCTGGTGGCCTGGCTGACTTGGTCTCCGTGGCTCACCCAATGCGGTCCTCTCCAGCCGTCAAACCGACCGAGTCTCTTCTCCTCCCCGTCTGTTAGTCCGTCTCTTCAGTCTATTCTCTCCTCTTCCTTATCCTCTTCTGACCTCCGACATTCTTTTTCCCCACATACATTCCCATTATTTGACTGTCTCATTTCCCTGTCCTTAAATAATTTTCAAAGTCTAGTCTGTCATGTTGGTCTCTTCTTCCTTTACTTTTTAAATTCTCTTCTCCTTTCTTTCTGATCTCTCATCTCTGCAATTCTTCTCTCCATACTCATTCCCATTACACTGTCTCATTCCCATGTCTCCAAATAATCATTTTCAAACTTTCGTCTCTTATGTTCTGCTTCTTTCCTCCTCCTATTCGTTTCCTTCTACTGACCTCCGACGTATTTTTAACTATACACTTTTCCCATTCCACTGTCTCATCTCCCTGTCCTCTATTTTCGAAGTCCTGTTTGTTATGTTAATCTGTTATTTCTTTCCTTCTTTTATTAATTTCTTCTTGACCTCTGACATTCTTTCTCCCATACCCATTCCCAATCCATTGCATCATTTCCCTCACTTCGAAAAAATATTTATTTAAATTCGTCAAATTGTACCCCTGTGATCGGTATAGAACTCATTCACATTTGTCTCTAATGCAAGTTGATTTCTGGAAACCAGTCCTAAAAGAAGTTTTTGAAGAACGTTCCTTGACCTTCTAATTAGTGAGAGGGAGGAGTGAAGCACGTGGCTTGTTTTATAAATTTTCTCTTTCAGGTTTACAAATTAACCTTCCATTTTCTGAAAATTATTTATCCTAAAACTTCAACTACAGAATTTTTATTCACTGAATCTTTTTAAACAACTCAAAATCAGTACATGTAATCATATGTTGGTTATTTTATTGTAGAAATTTATAAAATTCACAATAGGGGTGAATCTTTGTTGACTAAACATTTATCAGAGAACAATGTAGAGTTGATAAAATACAACATAAGCTGATGAATGATTAATTTTGCTCTGATGCTTTACTTTCATTTATGCTTTACATTTTTGCATCAATGCAGCGAATGATAATTTAAAAATTGGAAGCAAAGTTCATAAAAATATATGATGCTCAAACAGCAGATTACAGAGCGTGTATACTCAGTAGACTGATTATGAATTCAAATAATAGTTATTTATTGAATTTCCAAAGCTAAAATTGCCCAGCTAAAGTGTTGCAGGATGAATAAGAACTATACATTATTTAATAATCCACGTGTAGTGCTAGTGTAGTGAAATTTACAATATGTGCAATGTTTAAATCCGATTTGAATTGATATTCTGGTTTTTTCATCTATATCTTGACATATAGTCTCAAACATAATATACTAAAACAATATTATTCAATAAATTTCCCAAGTTTATGATAAAAACGTTATTAACTGTATAATCATAAAATCATTCTCATGCAGGAAATGACCTAATTTATCTGATGTAATAAAGCTTGGTTACCAAATCAAAGCATAAATCGAATGATAAAAATATACCCAACAATTTTAATCAATAATTAAATGAAATTCATCTTTCAAGTATTATGATTCTTTAAATTTCACAATAATCCGCTGTATCACGAACAAGTATTTCAACAATTATTATTGTGGTGCAAAAAGAAGACTTGGACGTAATTAAATTTTCTATCTCAATCAAGTCCTAGGGCTGCGCGGTTCTTAAATGCAATTGTATTTTTTCTTGTATTAATGTACCCACTCACCATCACCTAGACTAAAAAAACTTGTTCCGAGATGCCTCAGTAATAAATAAATAATATTAGATCATTGGTGATTTTTAAAAAAATATTTAAACTATTAAATAATATCAACATCTATTGGGTAACAAATTTTTATCGTAAATCTCTTTTTTTTCAGAAATGGTAAAAGTACTTGATGAAGAGGCGGCAGGGGGAGGGCGAAGGGTGCAGCAACAGCAGCAGGCGGGAGGGGGGTCGCCCGGGGGTTCGCCGCAGGGGGGTGGTGGTAGCCCGGGGGGTGGATGCAAGGTGCCGCCCGCGGGCACCAGCAACGTGGCCACCCAGCACTTCCACTACCACTGGTCGTACCCGTCCCCTGCGCACCCCTCCACCCCCTCGCCGGCCACCTTCCACTTTGGGCCCGGCTTCGAGCCGCAGACCAGTCCCCAGCAGCACGTCGTCCACTTCCATGTCAACCCCGGCGTCACCGTCAGCTTCCAGATGGGCGACAACGTCCAGGTCATTAAAGGTAAACAAACTCACAAATCCAATGAAATTTGGTTTAAGACGGCAGTATCAACACTGGAAAAAAATTAATGATGATAATATGTGGATGATGTGCTTCACAATAATAATGGATGATATGCTTCACGGAACAACACACAAGGCGCACACAGCAACTGACGGACGTATGCAGACGTACGGAGAAAAAATCCCTCTCCCGGTTATTATATAAATGCTGCAACGCACAGATGGACAGACGGACGTCTGGACAAGGACAGAGGTTAGCCTGTAGCAGAGAGCGTTGGCCTAGCTGAAAGGGTTGAAAAAATATAATTAGATAAACGCTTGAAAACGTATGCGAGCCTAACCAGATCACTGCGTTTTGGGAAGAAGCAGTCATTGAATGAAAATTGAGAACGAATAATGCAGCATTACATACCCTCAAACACCCTCACTTCACTTGGTGGTGACTGCATGAATTCTAATTTTAAATTTAGTAGTGTAGGCTGTTTTATCAGAATTGTTTTACTTGATGCAAATTCTTTCAAATAGGTAAATAATTAAATAGAAATAGGTTGTTAATTGGCTCTTATTGTGGTTAATCAGTTAGTTTCTTGATTAGAAATCGATCTGTGAATTTTAGTGTGAGCTATTCTATTATACTATGTAGAAGACAATCTTTCAGACACCACTTATTTTTCATCACACATTACATAATTACACATTATTCATTACACAATGAGAGATATAAGAGACCAAACCTCCGTCTTTTGGAGGAAATGATAAGCCGTCGGTTCCGACTACCTAACAAGAAGTCGTCATCTCTCATCATCATCATCATCATCATAATCATTCATCTCATTACCCACGCACAAGCTTATGAGCTCATGTGGGCTTCACCCTCAGGGCTCCAAAACTATAAAAATTATTATTTGAGTACATGAGATTTGACAGTTGAAGAATATAAGAGGAAGAATGTCGGAGATCAATAGGGAACAAATAGAAGGGGGAAAGGAATATGTAGATAAATAACAGACAACTATGAATAGCTTAATCAACTATTGGTAGGATTAACTTATTTCGATTCAACAAGACAGTATAAGTTAAAATTGAGAATAAGAATCAGAACCATTAGTATTGGTAATCGTCAATTTGTATTGTTTTCCTTATTTACTCTTATCTAAAATTGCTATGTCATTGACAATATGTGATTTTCATTGTCTGCGTCAATACAAGCCATTCATTCAATTAATTAATATTCGTACCTGATGGAAAAAAAATTATTTCTACCGTGATCGTGATCATTCAGTTCAAGATTCTATTTTTTGCGACAGTTGAATAACAGGATATAATAATTGTCTAATTATTTAAATTATCCACGATTAAGTGCAAAACATACATTACATGCTCGAAATGTGTAACGATATAATTTAAGCTCCTTTGTACATCCTAAAACTGAAATAGGCATCACAAGCTATTTTAATGACATTTTCATCCTCTCAATAATCATTGTTTCCGTTTGCAGTTTGTACCTTTGTTAACTGTGTCCATGTTACTGGTTTACTGCCAGTGAAAATGCTGTATTGTATTTTTCTAGTTTATTTGCAAATTTTGGAATATATTTCGACATGATGTTCACTGTTGAAACACTATTAACTTGTGAATTTATCAATGGAATGGATGACTATCTAGTACTATTTAGTACGAAATACTGTACGATTTTATGAGATAAAAAAATTTGAACTGTATTTTCAGGCTCAGATTTGAAAATCCGATTCCAAACTCTAAAACTCGATTTCTATATTAATTTTTTCACTAAAACCAATAATAATAATAATAATAATAATAATATTCGTGTGACCTGGCTGGCTCAGGTCTGGTGTCAGAGTTTTCAGGTCGCTCCTGATCAATTTCAGGGCCTCTGACATGACTTAACGACTGTTTTTAGGCAGCCGGGACCGACGGCTTAACGTGTCCATCCGAAACACGGGAGAGTGGCCTGAGAAAAATTCCTGGTCTGACCTGGGTTTGAACCCGGGACCTTTGGGTTGCAACGCCAGCGCTCTACCCACTCAGCTACGCCACCCCCCACTAAAACCAATGAATACTTAATTATTGATGCTTAACTCACAAACCCTCAGTATCTCTGGAACCTGGGAGCACCTATTTGCGAGAATTGTGTTTTATTTTGATGATTTCAATTGTTTAACCACTTCATGTATTTCTGTGCATTGGACTATTATGTTCCATTGCGCATGCATTCTGTTTGCTCTTGTTATCATTGTTATACAATACTGCTTTTGGATTCTCCTTCTTTGGATTTTACCTTCTTCATTCGTGTTTCGAGAGTTTATATTTATAATTCTTTCTAATATGGAAATATAATAATATCCTTAGACAATTTCATACCAAGTTTCAAGTCCTCCCTTTGTAAATCAGTCTGACCTAATTCGCCATTCTTCGTTTGTGGATTACTTTTGTTTAGACACTGTTTCCACTCAGTCACTCGTCAGATTCCACAGGCACAGAAGGCATCTCGCATTTCACATAGCCAGAAGCTAATCAAGATTCTTTTCTTGCAATATCTGGTGCACAGCAAAGAATAGCCATCACTGTCGGAGAAAAACATTCCAGACTTTAATCTACATGAACTTTCTGATTTTTCGTTTTCTTATTTCGCCAGCTCAGAGCTGGTTAAACGATTCGTGTCCCGTTCTCATATCAGTCGCAGTCGGCACTGGATATGATGAAAGTAGTGTTCCACTTTTCACGCATCAGTCGCCATCGCCATAGAAACTAAAAGATAGTTGCTTTCCAGTCATAGAGTGGCGTCACCATCAGCTAAAGCTAATCGCCACCCACTGTGCTATGTGGTGGTGTGCTGGTGTGCGGCTCCCACGCAACAGACGCACTAAAACCTCCCTCTCTCACACCTCTCGCCTCACATACATGCTCATCGATTAGTTTTCCAATCACGCCCTGAGAGGTATTTCGCCAATCTACCATACATCACAATCTGTGCATGTTATGGTTTCTAAATTGCCTAGCGTGGTCCAGAGGTGTTGGAGTGTATCGATGTAACAAAGTGTGTTTCCGAAGCAATAAATTATAGTGTTGAACATAAAGCACACATAGAGTTCAGTATAACTTGAAATGTGCAAAACCAATGTAAATGAAGATATTTTCCTGATTCTTCATCAGTTCTTTCGATTTGAACATTTATATTTTCAATATAATTGAACTAGGTATTAAGATTCTTGAAACAATTCATGAACGACTGAAATATCATGGAATCTTCCCACTGGCGGCTCGTGCACACGAAAAAGGTAACGTGCTGTACAGTGAAAGATAAGGGCACTTAGGTACGAGCCGCCAGTGGATCTTCCATATAGACTAGGCTATCAATGAAGAAATTGATGGTAGGATTTGACAAAGAAATCCATACTTATTGGAATATTGAATGGCACACCATTGAAACAATATTGTTCAAGTTTTGAGAAAACGAGAATAGAGTCGGTTAGATTAGAAATCGATTTTTTGATCAAAGAAGTTCTCATTTCAATAAAAATGGATGGAGTTGAAGGCTTTGATATTTTCCAGGTGGAAGGCTCTGATAGTGGAAGAACTAGTGATGAAGAGATAGATTTTAGGGTGGTGGGGGGCTGATAGCGAGAAAGGTGTTTGGGTGAATCCAGCTTTTTATCGTGTTGTGAATCGTGAAATAGGTTCGGCGACTGTGCGATTTGTTGCGTGGGAATGGTGCCGGTTGTGTAATAAGTGGTTGATAGGAGATGGGTGGGGGTGTGAGGGGGTCTCGGAATGGATTGGAAATTGATGATGATGATGGTGTGGTGGGTGCGGAGGTTGGCGGGGGCGGCAGATGAGCAGAGATGCGGCGGCGGCGACCGTCCGTCCTTGTTGCCGTTATGCAATTACTGTACTCATGGCTTACTATAATAAACAGCGCACTGTTTGCTTGCAAGTGACGGTCGCAGGAAAATGCAGGGATTTTGCTGGTCTAGGGGAAAAGAATAACATGAAGAGGGGAAAAAGTAGAAGAGAGAAAAAAGAAGGAGAATAAGAGATTGATACAAGGAAAGTACAAGAAACCAGGTATCCTATCATAAGAGAATTGGAATACATTTTTTAACAACATGTAAAATCATAATTTGAAGACAAATGGAGGGAAGAAGACGGAAACGGAAGAAGCAAATGCTCAACATAGGAACGATTATAGAATTCTTATGAATTAAGAGCGAATAGAAAATTTGTACGTAGAGAAATAAAATAGGTTAGATTATACTTCTTTATACATTTAGATAACAACAAAATATTTATACTCAGTTTCTAGATAGCAATAATAGTAGGCCTAGCTTGTAAGTAGAACGAATAGATCTCACGAGACTAAAACTTATTTATTATTCAACAAAGAGGGATGCACATTACCGTCAAGAGACGGGAAACATTATCAAATAATATGTTATTTACGATCCTACTCAATGTGTATCAGATTATGGAAGGAGAGTATTGTATGTGAGCAAGAATTGATATAAAAAATTAATGAAAATAGAAAAATGATAGCAACAAATCGAATTGAACTAGTGAAAAAGAATAAAATCAATAGTAGAACAGTATCAAAAAGGGAATATGAGCACAGTAGAATAATAAAGAGGAAATACGGAATAAGAAGGAAGGAAAATAAAGTAGTAATAGTAGTAGGAGCAGTTTGAAGTTTGAGATTAGGAAAAGAGAAGAAAAAATTGGAGAATAAGAAAAAAGAAGAAAGTGTGGGAGAGAAAGAAAAAGAAGAAATAGCAGATGAAGAAAGAGGGGAAGAGGAGAATGTATAAAATGATGGAGAAAAAATAATATTTAACACTCATCCTGCGAAAAAGTTTCAGTTGTAAAAACAAACCTTCAACTTTGAGCAAAAACATAAATGCACAGTAGTTTGTGCTGTGATCCTTGAACAAGGTCTGCCTCCTCCTCCGCAGCCGCCAAGGTGAGCGGGCTGCAGCGCCACTGCAACGATATTACTAGCCAATAAGATAGCTGTTGACATTTGCAAATCGATCAACTACAAGTATTTTATCTGAGCACTTTAATATTTATTCTAATTGATTTAGAAGCCGAACCAGCCGAATAGCTGCAATTTCCCCATTATCAGGGAAAAAACAAAAATATTCAGAGTGAATCAAATTGTCAATAATAATTATTCAGTAGAATAATAAACTTTTCCTTTATTTAGGCCTGGCGTATGCTGGGACGCACGTAATGCATTTCACGCGAATTAGCGAATCACAGCTCTTTTCTTGTCATCAATATGAGCTGTGATTGGCTAGTTCGCGTGGGCTGCTTCAAGTGCGTCCCAGCATACGCCCGGCCTTGAACTTTTCAACAGTGAGTTGACTGATAAGCCTTTCTTCACATCATATAATGTATGATGTAGCAATTTTCACGATGTCATCTTCACATTTTTCATCCCTGTATAGTAGTGTCTATTATCATCATTATTTATTATTGAAATGGCCACTTGATGACAAGTATTCGAAGCCATCGTGATGATGATGAGTAGGTGAATGATGTTTACATGGTGAATAGCTAATATAAGTTTACATTACAATTTTTCACTTGGAAAATTTTCAAGTTTGATAAAAGTTCACTTCTGAATTCCAAAAACTGACTTTTTAAATATTTCAAAAGGTTTACCATGGATCAAGGAATTATTATTATGTATTTTCATATTTTCTCTAAAGTGGAGAAATCTCTGTAATTTTGGCTTAGTGGAAGTAAGTCATTTAGATTCGAAGCGAAATTCAAGAAATGCTTCCAAATCATCATGCTTCAAAATTAATCTCATTGCATCCGACTATGATATTTGAAAAGTTTATAATGGATGGTGAATCTCATTAGATATTTCTCAAATACTCAGTTAAGGAAGCAAACTGTCATATAGATGTATATATAAGTGCTGTATAAATGAATATATTACACGTGTATGCTATGTTAGTTCATACATGTGATCGTAATGTTTATATGCCCTTTTTAAAAGGGCATAGTTACTTAGAAATAACTTCTTTTAATTTTTCCAAAACTCGTGTCAAAACTATCTACCGTGCTATTTAATACTTGAGCCAACAAAACATTTCAATAATACTTTTCCTTGGAAGTTTGTAGAAGATCGCAAGTTAGAAGTTTTTCTTACAAAATTATCTCTTACGTAAAGAAACAATAGATGGCATAACTTTTAATGACTACTTTGCTGTACTCTCCTACCAATCGAAACAATCAAGACCAAGAGTTTTTCCATAGAGTTTTCTTAGAATTATAATAATAACACAATAATTAACTAGAATAATTTTCATTCTATCAAATTTTAATCTCAGGATACAGGAAAATTTTTTAAAGTAATCTGTTACTTAAGTTAAAAATTCAAAATTGATCAGTGTTACTTAGAACGAATAAAGAATATTATTTGTATGGAATAATGAGATTATAATTGCAAATTATCATCATCTTCATTTTTCCATTGATACATTCAATTCTATTATGACTCTTATTTTCATTATTGACGTTCAAAAGGTTGTAAATTCTATCATAAACTGCAGTATTTCATTTGTTCAACTTAGTTTCCTCTAAAAAAGGTTTTCTTTCTCTCCAGGAAAAAATTCAAATCAAGTTGAAGATCCTTTTATTCTCTTTAATGATTTTTTTTCATTGCCATTAACAAATTCGTATTCTAATTGAATTATTGAAATCCGTACATGGGAAGTCTTCCACTTTTTGAGTGCTTCTTAATCAATTTGTCTCTTCCTTTCTAAGTTTTCCTCATTATTGAAAATGCTTAATTGATGTCCTCGATTTTTCCTCTTCTTATGTTCTCTCTCTTTCTCCATTTCTCAAACACGGCAGCTCTGCTTTGACAAATAATTTAAACTTCTGTGTTCAGTGACCTATCCAAGGATTTTAAAGTGGTAGCCAATGTGGTCAAACTAGTTATATTTCTCTACAAAGGAAACACTGAAATCCTCTTTTCCTGCAACAAAATTCTTTGACAATGCCTCGTCTTCTTTGAATAATTCTATTTCATGTTTCCGGCCTGTGATTCAAATCCTACTTCTTTCTTTTCTGATTGTGGTGTTATATAACTTGAAAAGTCTCGAACGGTTGAGTTGAGTGAAGTTGTTGGCTCCTTATTAACAAACATGATGTTTTAACGATCTTGCCCGAATGATGCTTCAAGAACAAGTTTTTAATAGACATTAAATTTTATTTCAGTTTGTAGAACAAGTTTTCGATTGCCATTTTTGAATCTTTGAATGCTATGTAATTAGCCAGAACCATTTTATTGGGGTTTCTGGAATTCTGTCAGTTTCTTCTAATAACAATAAATGCACCTGTAGCGTGAAACAACTCCAATTTAGATTTATTGACTTTTGAGTTTTGAGACGGCTCTCTTTATACTGCATAAGAAGCTCTTCTAAATGAACCTAAACATTTATTCAAATCAAAGACATCCGAGAATTGGACTCAGTTATTAACATATTTTAATTTTTTCAAATTTTATATTTTTAAATCCTTTTTAAAATAGTTAATTTATTATTTTCTGTATTTGCCTCATGTGAAACCCCATCAAATCCTTCCTAATTCCTCGCTGAGCACATTTAGAACAGGAATAAGCTTTATAGAATTATCCTCTTACACGTAATAATAGACATTTTCCATTAATTTATCTGACGCCATGAAGTTAGGCGGTTGGCGATTAACTGTTATCAATTCTCAGCTCTTTTAGAAATAATCGGCGAGATGTCTTCCTGAGTACACAGCTATACTAATGCAGACTTTCCTGACAGAGCTAATAATTGATAACAGTCATTCGCCAACCGCCTGTGGCGTCAACTATGACTATAGAAACTATATAATCAGTCTATGATTATGAGTATAATGATGACAGTCTCTATAGCTATAACCATTATTCGAGTTAGTTGAAACTATAGAGACTGTATAGACGAAGTTCTTCCTGTCAGTGTCTTGCCACCATGGAAAATCTTAGTTTTCGTGACATTTATTGCAACAAATCAAGTCCATTGAATTCTCACAAAACTTAACGAATTTTAAATTGTTGGAAATTATTGAATTTCAAAGCATTATTAAAGCATTGGTCTATTGCTGAAACCAATGCTTTAATCATGCCTTTAAAATTCAATAATTTCCAACTATTTAAGATTCGTAAATTTTTGTGAGAATTTAATGGACTTGATTTGCTGCAATAAATGTCACGAAAACCAAGATTTTCCATGGTGGCAAGACACTGACATGAAGAACTTGGGGTCTAGGAGAAATGCAAAGAAGAAATTGTAAGAAGAGAGAGGAATGAGGACTGTAGAGGGCAATGGAATGCAATTCACGTCTCTCCATCACGAGTGCTCTGTTCTGCTATTCGGAGTCTGAGATCGTTGGATATTTTCTCCTTGAAATACAGGAAAATTTTGTTTTTAACTGTTTAGAAGATGGTCACAGTGCTTTTTCGCGCCAAGGATCGTTTGATAAACAACCATTACCAGACGACGATGTTTGGCAAGTATTCGATGGAAATGAGTTGATAAAGTTGATCAAATTAAAGTTTCTATCCCCAACCTTCAGATATTATGATTATTAAGCCTCTGGAGTTTCAAATGATTTTAAAATATTCAATTACTTCATATTATTATGCCTGTTTCGTTTGCGTTCCTAATATCATCGTTATTACAGAAAATGATCTTAAACCATCAATTACGATCAAAAGATAATCAATAGAGATACGAGGTAGGGTTGAAACTGTCTAAAATCGAAATCAAAACTAAGTACTTATGTCTGTACTTTAGTACTGTATAAGTACTGTTTAGTATATTTTGAAATCCAATTTAAAGTAATAAAATAACCTTTCACATGTATAAAAAGATCCTGGTAAAGGCAGAATGTTAGATACAACGCTTAATTGAATTTAAATTGAAGTACAAAGGTAAATTATGTGGGTTCGCTGTATTATTCCAATCCTAGTATCTAATCAAGACAAATTGAGGATTTCTCTTTCCCATTACATTGTGACTATTGGAGAAATTCTCATTGTTCTCATACTGCCTGTTGGATAACATCAGTGCAGTATGTAAGTATCGTCTTCTATTCCATTTTCACAATGGTTCAAACAGTGAAACCATTGGAACAGTTTGTTCCAATTATTTCTACATTCCAGATTCGTTGTACGGTATTTTTTAAATTGAGTATTTCACCATTCGCTTTCACTAGGGAACCAAGTCCTGAATCTGCACTCATGAACTCACAAGTTTTCGTTTTGAGGATGATATTATAAGTTTTAAATACTATTCTAAGTACATGAACAGTAACAGAAGAATTTTCAAGTTGGTTCCAGCAATTTATCTCTTGTGTTTTTATATATTTTCTTTTCCTCATCCGTGCATGTAGTTCCTGCCAAGTTTTCAAACGTTGAGTAATTAAATCGTCGTTCCAACAATAGTCCTTTTCGTTACTAAATCTGAATCTGATTGAGGTAATTATAAATTACTAGAAATTGAATCTTATTTACAAATTTTTTTCAGGTGAGACCATCTGAAAATCTACTTCATTGAATAGTGAGTAGATTCTTTGCTTTTATTTTAGAATACATCCTTGAATCGACTATATCAAATCATTGTTAAATAACTTAGTCTGAGATTGTTAAGGTAGTGTTTTCGATCTATTACTAATTGTACATCATGTAACACATTCACGTATCCCAAAACCATATCGCTAGTTAACACTTCATGACAAGAAGAACAGTTCATATCACCTCATTCCTGAACTTTCGGTTCTCCTTCCAATGATCTGTGAATCAACTTAATTTTGCATTAAATTCTCTCCTTTCAGTTTATTCTCACTTCCACATCGTTCGTTCCAAAAACTGTCAATCCTCTGACCTGAACGATATGAAAAGAATGTTTTCCTTAGAACAAACTCAATATTTCTCGTTACCTATTTCAACGTAATGTAGATTTTCATACGATGACATCGAAGAGTTTTTTCCTCCTCACACGAATGTGAGCGCAAGTGTGACTTGTGAGCCGACTCCTGATTACCTTTCCCTTTACCTATTGCCTGACACACCATGGGGCAACAGGGCTCACGTTGCTCGATTACTGTAATGTCGACCCTGCTCGGTGCACCCCTCTCGCCACCCAAAACCAGTCAAAATCACTGTCCCGAAACTCGCGTCTCATCTCACCAATCTCTCCACTCCTGTGAGTGCTATTTCAAATGTTAATTGTGAACTTGTATGATTTTAAACTGTGCGGTTACGGTTTAGGTCTACTAGTATTAGTTGCTGATATCAATCTGGGACGAACTTGCTAACTCCTCTGAAAATTATTGATTCAACTTGACGAATTTTCAATCGAAATTATGTGGATTATATTACATATATAAAAATATTTTCAGTAATAAAGAATGTTCCAGATTGCAGAAGGGCTGGGCAATATCGGTTGTTGATAGCCCTAAACATAAACTACCCTACAATAGGAAAGAAAATTGTGACCTTCTTTAGCCTATATTCTTTGTTTGAGAAAAAAAATTTATTAATTACAAATGGAGACAACAGGCTTCCCCTTATATGTGTCTCCGTGATAAAATATATGTATCATCATAATGATTCTGGAGGGAGTTTTAAGGGAGTCCATTTGAGATAAGGATTCGGCTCTCTAAACGAACTATTATCACACAAAAACTCTTATACCATATATTGTATTGTAAGCACCAAAATATTACTGTGCCTTTTGAAACAATTTCCCAATCTTGTCCAAATGAATTTCCTCAAATAATTTTTGAGATGATGGATCCATTCCAGTTATGGTTCGTTCTAAGCTTGAACTACAGTTTACAAAATTGGACCAACACTCAATCAACAGTTGGGAAGCGGTTTGTCCCAGTGGTAGAGAGCGTCTAATCGGTGAGATTAGATAAGCGACGTGCCTCTACCACCACTGTTGTAACGGTGACCGGCTCCTCTGAATTCAATTCATGAGCCTCAAAAATCGCTTCCCGGTGGTTCGGAACCCACCTAAAGCAGTAGGTCCATTCATCTCTCATCATCATCCTTCCCATTACCCACGCACAGGCCCAAGAGCCCATGTGGGCATCACCCTCAAAAAAAAAAAAATTTATTCATCATTTTTGGTCGTTTTGTACATTCTAGCGCCTGTCGTCCATACATTATGTTTGCCTTCTATTCGAGTCTGTAATTACACCAGGAAAAACCGAATTTCTTGATAATCATCATGATGTAAAATGATTTAATTTGAAATTTTCCTTATTGCTTCCAAGAAAAACTGCAATATCATCTATCACAGATAAATTTCTGCACTAATCAACTACTGCATCTTTAATTATTATTATTACTCTTGTCAGCCCAATGTTTTTTATACATATTTTGAATACGAATT
The DNA here is from genome assembly GCA_017141385.1 of Sogatella furcifera. NCBI lineage: Eukaryota > Metazoa > Arthropoda > Insecta > Hemiptera > Delphacidae > Sogatella > Sogatella furcifera. Next base: position 21,504,790 of record CM029547.1, on the reverse strand, counting down.
TAATGACCAGTTTTCAAGTTTCTTACATTTTTGTGGTCATCGTAATTTGTAGTAAATGAATTTCAACCTGAGGGTTTCAATGTACCAAAGTCATGTATTCTAATATACGAGTTAAAATACTTCATAATTAACATTTTTCGCTTATTAATCTTGTGTCGAAAAATATTAGCTTCATACCATATCACTGGCGGCTCGTACCCACGAAACAGGTGAAGTGCCCGTATCTTTTACCGTACAGCACTTCACATGTCTCGTGGGCATTAGCCGCCAGTGTTCCATATTCTACTAGATAACTTAATTAATATTTTCCTTTTTTCTCTTGCATTGTTCCTGTGCTTTCCCTTCACCATCTGCGTATAAAAATCATCAGATTTTTTCTTCTCCAGCCCAGAGGTGTATTGTGGATTTCGTCCATTTTACAATCATCTCAATAATTTTCAATAAATCTGAAGGATGAGTTTTCCACTGTAAAGGATTGTATACATATTATTTTTGAATTCATTAAAAAGGCGTATTTTAAAATTTGAACTGATTCATAAACACATTTTAAACTTTGAACGGGTTCTTTTAAACTATATTATTCTTCTTATTCTCATATCCCACTACTATCAGTAGCCTAATCATAAATTTCAATGGGTGGTTACAACAATAAATTGAACCAGACGATCATATCATGGATATTTTTTTAAATGGGTGCTGTTTATATATAGGAAATTTAGGTTTACAGAGTCCTTTTTTAGATCTTGTTTCTGAATCACATTCTACCGTTTACTAAAAGAAGAAAATTTTATTATAATTCAGCATTCGATACAAGGGCGTACGCAGGATTTTTTCCAAGGTGGGGCAAGCCATGTTCCCTTTCGCGTTAACCACCCCCAACCCTCCTCTTTCTAGGCCCCCCTCAAAGAAAGAGTGAGGGGTCAGTCAAAATGTTGTCCAGTTCAATACATTCTATACTGAAAAATTGAAAATAAATTAACCATAATATTGTTAATAATTTAATATGGATGATTTGTGATTGAAATGATTAATTTCCCAGGAATTTATATGAGATAAGGTATCTTGTACTAACAAGCCCCACATTTTGTTTTAAATAATTTCATCACAAAGTTTGATTTTGATTCAATTTCTCTGTTCATTGATTGTTCAAGGCAAATTCAATCTTTCAGGTGTTTATTGTTGACTGGTCCCATTCATTCAACATGATATTTCCAGGTCTCTTTGTTGTCTCCGATATTCTGCCTCATGGAGAATATTTTTTTTTATTAGTTGAGTTCCTGTCTTATTTCAACATTCCGAATTCTATCTTCTCTGGTACACCCCTTCAGGCTACTGCTCTAAAAAATTGCATTTCAGCCACTTGTAACCTGGTCCATTCTTTATTTCTCGGTACCCAGGTTTCAGAGTCATATAGGAGAGCTCAGATTGGCCATCACATAATAAAATTTCAAAGTGTCTCAATCCTGGCTTTATTTTTCAAATTCATGTTGATTGTCTCACAAATAGCTTGAATTCGATTTATCTCAGAAGAAATATTCAGTTACTTTTCTCGTCTAAAACGTACCCAAACCTCACAAATAATGATTTGAAGGAGACGAACAATTAAGCAATCCTTCAAAAGACAATCAATCTATTTAAAACTCCCTTCATTGTCTGTTTTGTCTCCTTTAATCCTGATCCTGATTTGTGAGGTTTGGGTGCGTTCTAGAAGAAACGGCAACTGAGCTGATTTAAAATTTAATTCTCAACAATATTGCTTGATTCGAAATACCGTACCAGTCGACAATAATGTATCCTAAACTTCAGACAGTTTAAAAATATTAAGATACTGTAGTATGTTTCTCACTCAGGAAAAATGTCCTAGAATATTGGTAGGGAGTTCTGAAACACTATTTTATGGCTGGCTATTCAGCTCTGTATGAGTTTATTGAGAACTATGTAGTATTAGATTACTAAAGACCTCAAATTCAAAAGATAGTTTTGAAGAAATTTCCAGTAAATCCAAAATCCTTAAAGAGGATAGAATTAAATAGGTAGTTGAACCACTACAGTAAGATCATTCTTTTTATATTTGCGAAGAAAATACCCAATTATCTCTTTCCAATCTGGTCCTTGTTTTTTTTAAATTTACGATGGACACCCATTCATAGAAATCTTGTAAATCTTCCTTGTTCCACTGCTCGCTTAGCCGCCTTTAGCATACGAAGGGTAGGCCTTCAAAATAATTTCTCTCTGTAGTTGCTGAGGTTGGTGGAAAAGCATTTGAAATGAGCAATGCATTTGCTAAAACACTTGGAGAAATATTTGCAAAAATTTAGCTGCTTCAATTAGGCTACCTCCAACTCTTCATTTTTCTTCTTTCATTCAAATACATTATACCACAGCTCTAACTTTGCAGTAATGGATTCTAGCTCATGAAACTACATTGAAGATTCAAAATTTTCTTAAATTCTCGAGCTACCTACACTTGAGCATATAGAGTAATAAAGAGTTAGCAAGTGAAACGGGAAGATTTGAATAAGTCACCAACTCTTCAAGAAAATCAGTTTCATAGTTTATTAGTTGTGAATATGAGGGAAAATGTACTTCAAGTGCTTAATGTATTATATTGGAAGAAGGACAATAATTGAAAAGATTCATTATTTATCCTTATTAATTAATTAATTATAAAAATTCGCGAATCGCCCTCCATTCCAAGGCATAGAGCATATTGTTGGACAGATTTGCGTGAACTTTGAAGTAATGCCTGTTGAACAAAAGCAATATTTTGAAGGGTTCAAAGGTTTTTAGAGATTTCTCTAGTTTGTTCAACTTACACGTCTGAATATGAGGTAATAGTTCAAAAGTCATTCAAACCTCTAAAACATGGGAAATTTATGTTTAGAATTACCTTAATAGGCCTACAATTGATTTCTAGGAAAAATACTTGATTTTTCTTATTGTACAGTAAATGGCTGCATTTTTTTCCATGTTGGTGACTTATTCAAATTTTTCCGGTCCATTGTCTTACCCCACAAAGGATGGGGAAGTGACAGAGAGAAAACAAGTATTCTGATTTGAAAATCTGACATCCCATGACTGTTAAATGAGTGAAGATGAGGAATTATTAATGATCTTCTCCAGTATTGAATTGGAGACTGAGATGGAAGTTTCACCCCTTCTTGTGTCTGTGACTTCGCAATCTTTACAATTGAGTTGTGAAATTATTTTATTTTATTATAATAATAAAAATTTATTTTTATTTTATAATATTGATTATTTTTTTATTTAATTCATTTTATTTCTGATTAATTGAAAACAAAAAAAATTATGTCAACTTCTAGGGGGGGACAACTGCCCACCCCCCTGCCCCTGCCTGCGTAAGCCCATGATCGATAGAATAGCCGACATCTTCGCAAATTTCATCTCCTTGCGCAAATACGTTTATAGGATAGTCTTTTAATATCCGTGGATCATGTTGTAATCTATTTAACACTGGGCTGAATCTGATAAAGAATCTTGAAATCCTTTGGAGCAAACCAAGAGAATTTCCCAGTAGATGATGATAATTATTGTCAATTGGTTGTATCGCTACAATCAGTTTAAAAGTCGCCGTTTCCTATAGAGCAAATAGCGGTGGCTGTTCTTGGAGGATACTTGGAACAGCTGTTGGTATGAGCGCCAGCCAGACTGGATGACTGGATTGACCACGCAAGACCACATTCTTTCTATCCTGCTCATTGCTTGGTGTTGGTACTGCGCACTATGCTGCGCCGACGAGGTCACCTCCACTTGCAGCCAACAGAGCTGTCCTTTACGGCAGCCAATCGTGTTTTGCGTATTCAAATACTAAACTTTAATTCGATTTCATAGTAATTCACTTCAGTTCATTCAATATCACTTGTCAATAGACTATCACTTGACAGTCAGATATATTATAGATTTTAGATATAGATTTTCTTTTGTAATTTCACTATACGGTACCCTATTCACGATAGCTTGAGACATTTTTCTGTGTGTGTAGTGTGTGTGTATGTAAGAATAGGATGGCTACCTAAATCATTATCAATAAACGACATAGCATTAGACATAGACACGTCATAGTGTGTGTGCGTATGTGTCTAATTTTTTGTCGGGACTGTGTCGTATCGTTGCTATGGTTTGTCATCGCAACAGTAGCCACCCTGGATGGGTTTGTTTACTTTATCTCAAGTTGTTGCGAGTTATGAATAAGGTATAGATGCTTGAACAAAATGCTGTATAGTATTTTAAATACAAGATAAGTAATTTAGGAGTCACAAACTCCAACTTTTAGTGAAATACTATTGAATATGAATAATATCTTTGTTATCTCTTGAATTTCTTTCAATTGGTTGAAAGTCTTCCGTGAAACATTGACAACAAACCAAGCTGGCGAACTGCCATTCTATGAATGCTATCAAAATACTTCATCTGCTTCGGGTTTCGAACCCAGCCCCTTACTCTTTCGCGGAAACTGTTCACCAATTGAGCTTCACCGGCAGTGGCCTAACGTTTCCAAACCGGGCCCCCTCGCAAAAGCAAAAAGTCCGGGGCCCATAATCTTAAATCATACCCCTCCCCCCTATTCACAACCCTTCTTCACCCTTAATTTCAATATTTTAACTTTCTGAAAATGAAAAACGTACATTTTTATGTTCAAAAGACATAGGCAACCTACGTAAAAAAATAAATTGGATTCTATTGAACTAGCCTATGCAATATTTATAATTATGAAGAATCTGAGGCAGGAGAATTAAAATTATGTTCTAAGGGAGGAGATTAGGATCAAGCCTTATAGTCGGCGCAATCTAAGTTGACGAAAACCCCCTCCACCCGAGAAATAGCTACGTTTAGTTGTCATTTTGCGTGAAATTAGAACTTCTCCTAACGCAAAAACATTCAACTGAATGTTAAAAGTGACAGCTTAGCTTCGTAAAAATCACGCGGTGTTGTGAAACTCACTATTTTTATGATAAACCAGCTGTTCGCAGCTGGTATCGCTGGCTGCTGGCAGCTGGTAATCGAGTATCCAATTCGATTAACTTCAATAACTCCAATCTTCAACATACAATAATTCAAGCATATACCGCTCTCCTTACTTTGAAACTCTTAAGAGGCCAAGTTACGATCTTCCGACTATTTTCGACATTTGGAAAAATAATTTCAATTGTTTTTGAACAACTTTCTCGCTTTCACCACCCACTTATCTTCTCAAACAAAAAAGTTTCTAGATCATCGAAAAAATTGCATGTTTTCTGTTCGAGTAGACTCGACATTGACAAACATATTCATTAATTAAAACATAATTATTGGTCGGATATAGAAGATTCAACCATTAAACCATAAGAAAGCTCGAATTCTCCTTGTTATTTTGATATAGAAAACTTTATTTTCACAACAACCCATGATTGTGAGAGAAGTAATATACAAAAGAAATTAATATTTTCGCGATTTTTAAATTTTTTCAAAAAAATCAAATTTCCTTTGAATCATTCTACTCAGGACCTTTTTTAATACTACTGGCATATCAAGGATAAAATTCTACGTCTAGATATGGTCTTTAATAGGGAATTTGAAGACGTTCCAATTTCACCCAATCTGGCAACGCAGCTATTTCGCGGGTGAAGAGAAAAACAGTCAACTTAGATTGCGCGGACTATAGTTAGGATCAAGGATTCAAATTCAGGATCAAGTTAGTCTCCAGTCTTTGGATAAAGTAGTCTAGAACTAGAAAGAATGAGGATAATAATCTATAAAAACCTTATACTTGAGGTCCTCTACACTCTACAGGCCTCCAAGATGAGCAATCAATGCTTTCTGAATTGCACGTTAGCACCTTTTGTATCCATTCTCCCGGGAATCTAATTTCTCACGTGTATTTCCATTGCTTGCTCGCGAACTTGTATTGAGTAATTGGCTTTACATTTAACGATATTTTCAAGGTTATTATTTTGAGTTTGATTGATAATAGGCCTATTATTCAAAAGTTTTATTGATAAAGAAAATTTCTTGAGAAGAAATGGTACCTTCCAAATCTACTCAAATGGTGTAGGGCTTAATTATAATTCTATCAAATAAAATATAGTTATTCAAAAGACTATTAAGCCTAGCTACTCAACTAAATAGAAACAACTAATAGGGAGTAGCAAGTATATGACAAAGGCAGTACCGTAACTTGAAAACGCAATTGAAATACCTAAAATACCTTATGAATTGAGTAGGCGATATTTACTTCATAATTCATTTCTTAATTTAATGTTGACTCTGCCACACTATACGCTGAGGAATTCAATGGGAAAGTACTTTATTTCCTCTCATGTTTACTCAAAGGAATGAATGGAAAGATAACAAGCTCCTCTAAGAATAACTGAATCGAAAAATGATTTTTGTTTGAGCAATCTAGTCTGAGTCTAGACACCGGATGTCTCAATTTTAATTGTTTGCAAACAACATTCCTAATTTTGCAACAATATCAATCCGAACTTGCCAATATAGCAGACAATTGAACGATAAAAAGTCAACCAACATTGTTTTGTTAATGCATAATTTCTTTTCAGATAATTAATCACACTATGTTAGAAGTGCTTTTAGCTGTATTTGCCAAAATATAAATCATGCTTTTTTTGATAGATCGTTACTTCAATTATTTTTTACCTCTTTAGAAATTATACTTCGGGCCCAAGTATAAGTTACTTCATTTTTCAGGAAACCTATACTGTATTTTATAATCGGGCCCCAGCCCGGGTCCCCCCGCGCCGCGGGGGCTGCGGGGGTGTACGTTACGCCACTGTTCACCGGACATCTCTATGATAAGACAGGATTAATCTTCAATTGCATTAAAGAGGATAAAATGAGTTTTTTTGTGATAAAAAATCTCTGCCTAAGGCGGGTATTACACGATAATAGTTCTATGACATATTTCTATTATCAAACATCTATGATGATGAAATATTACCGTGTAATGAACCAAATATTATAAATGATCATATTCTATGTCATATGTTTTCCTATAGAGAAAATATTATAATATCTTTGATAAATAGATAGCCTGAAGCCGGTATTACACGATAATAGTTCTATGATCATATCTAATCATATTAAAAGAGATGAAAATATGATTTCGTATTTACGTCTCTTTCCATATATGATCATAGAACTATTATCGTTTAATACCCGCCTAAGGCTGAGGCCGCACTGCCGGCGGGTAGAGCCTGGAGGGTGGAGGGTAGTTGGTAAATCTATAGAACATGCACACCATCCACAGTAATACATCGTATGAATTGTATGTGTTCAGCCGCCATGTTGAAATTCTTAAATATGGACAACATAACCTCAAAAAACAGAATGACGTTATACCATTCATACGATGTATTACTGTGGATGGTGTGTATGTTCTATAGATTTACCAACTACCCTCCACACTCCAGGCTTTACCCACCGGCAGTGCGGCCTCAGCCTAATAGAGTGAAAAGAAATTGATTTAAGAATCTTCATATTTGAAAAGAATGGTTGTGGTGCATCTAGATCGAATTCGGAATCTTTCAACAACCTTTTTTATGAAACAACCATAAATTATAATTCTTCAATCTTGTGGTCACTGTCCTAAATGAGCGAAAAACTGTCTATATAATTTTTCAATGAATGAAATTTTATAATTTTTGGCAAAGATCAGAATTTTTCATCGTAGTATACCTTACTGTGCTATGCAGTATATTTTTTATTGGTTACTGCAGCTCTACTGCAAGTTTTATTTCAGTTTCAGTTAACTTACACCTACAATAATATTCTATGACGTTTAAGTCAGCAACATGAAACAACTTTCTTATTCCAGTTGAAACATTGTCAAGGAATGCGGAAGAATCTAGTAAACTTCTTCTCTGATCCATATCTGTTGCTTCTGTTAGCTCTTCGGCTATTCTCGGTAGTATCGATAAGAATTTCTCTCACAAAACATCGATTTTCCATTTCTTGTAATTCCACGTTCAAGGCTTTGAGTGGTGTGCGATTGTTGATGAGGACGGTGATATTATGACCTGAAGGAATTTGAAGGCTACCACTACCAGACAAACAAAGATATTTTCTCACGTGAAGAGATTACTGTATTTTCAACATGAAAGGCCTCTAAATTTGTTGATCTTGGACCTGGTGAGATCTGTAGACAGACATTGACATTGACACTTACTCTCGTATGCATTCAGCAAACAGAAAAACAATGAATATCGTCCTCCATTTATATTTTCTTTATCTATTGAAGAATTTGAAAGAGAAAGTTCACGTGATCTTGAAATAGAATTCTTACTATAGACTTTATTTGATGAGACTGTGTTATATGAATGGATACATGATACATCGTCTAGAATTGATTCAAATGAGACACTAACAAACAAACAAGAAGGTTACATTTCTCGATGTTATTCTAATAGGCCTGAGTATCAATTCACTATTAGCTTATAGATATAATGGAATAGGACTCCATATATGTTCTTCCTTAGGTCTTCTCCATATAAGTCTTAGGTTCTTCTCCATAAGGTCTCCAAACAACTTATCCTTTCTAACAACTTCTTACAAGATCTGTCTTACCCCCCTTAAATAATATTCCCTATAAATCAAGATCTCATGAGATTAGATTTAACTATTAAATTTGTTTTGTTAGGTAATTTTTTTCATAGTTTTCCAATCTTTTTCATAGAAAAAGGATAGCAAAAGGATGTGATTCGTGGACAGGCCTCGGCTCTCTGAATGGAACTGCTTCCATTCAGAGGGAACTGCTTCTAAATGGAACTGCTTCCATTCAGAGGGGCAAATTATTGTTTTGAAAAGTTGATAGTATCAGAAATTAAATTAAATTGAGGGTAAAATCAGAAATTTAATTCTAATTTGGGAGATAATCAAGTACCTTATAGTGAAAGTTTTTGTAACTTAATTTGTGTAGTTCTTTTGTCTTAATTATGGTGAGTGCCAACATTTTCGTTTCGTTCTCTAGCTCCAAATTTTAATTAAATGTCAGTAGTAATATTCTTTTAAACCGAGGCCTTGAATTAGTTTCCAATATTTAAAAAAAACCGTAATTATTACCACTTGATGAAACATAATAATTGGTAAAATAACTTTGTTTTGGAAAATTTGTTTTAGTAGTTTTATTTTTGAATTTTAAAGGAAATGTTCAATAAAAACCGGAGTATAAAATATCACAAAATATTTGTTTTTCATACAAGTTCCTGACTCGTAGTTGTACTGGTAGTTGCTAAAATTAGAGGAGTTCAAAATTAATTAGAAATAATCTGGCATTTGGAGGAACGAATCCACGTATTGCTCTCAACCACTTAAGGATTCGAATAATATTTAGTTTCAGGATTTTACAGAATAGTATATTTGGGGCCAGCCGTTACATTTGGTTTCCTGTGTGTAGAGGTGAAAGAGTCAATATAAATTTCCAGCGGGTTACATCTTGAAAAGTAGGTCTAATGCAGTAACAACATATTTTGGTCTATTTCATTCCTTGTTGGCATATGGAGTTATACTCTGGGGAAATAGTAGCACTGCCACAAAGGTACTCATTCTTCAAAAGAAAGTAATAAGAATTATTGACAATCTCCAGCTAAGAGAATCATGTAGAGATAGTTTCGTTAAATTTCAAATTATGACAGTGCCAACATTATACATATATAATAATTTAATTCAAGTAAAAAGTAATTTAAGCATGTATGACTGTATTGGACACTCATATAACAATAGAAATAGATCAGATCTTGCTATTCCTCAAATTAGATTGTCAAGGACACATAAGAGCCATCTTTATCAGAGACGACTTCTATTCAATAAGCTTCCACTATGGGTACGAAATTTGCCAGTAGAGACTTTCAAGCAAATTTCGAGCAAATGGTTGAGAAATCATCCTTTTTATAATATAAATGAATATTTGGTATCTTAAGTGCAATTTAATAATAATAGCTTATAAAGACTGATTTGTATAGTATATTTTGAATTGTACAATGTTTTAAAGTTTATTAAATTTAATATATTTATTATATTATATTTTCAAATCTGACTGTATTCTGACGTGGCCCATTGCAATTAAGTTTCTTCAAAGGCAATAAAAATATTCTTATTCTTATTCTTAATATAAGCGTTGTATAAATGTTGATTGAGCCATGGAGAGGCATTGTTAAAAAGTGAAAGGCTGAAAATGTATTGAAGTAGGAAATGCCAAGTTGATTAAGCCTGCCTGTATCATGTTGATAAGAAATGTTATTTAGTTTCAATATTGGCTTTTCTTGTAGACTCTTTGTTCGGAATCATTCGCATTCAGAGGAGAATCTTTCCTAATATGTATGTTTACGACTTTCATTGTTCCTGTCTCCGATATTTTTTGTGGTGCAGAATCCATGTACAGCAGAACAATATTCTGTCAGAAAATGAACAAAGCATTACATGTATTATGAGTTTTCAACTGTCATGGTGATTAAGATTATTTCACTTCCAATGATTAAAATATATTTATCAAGGTAGTTTATTCTACCCTCTAAAATCACTAAGGATGAATTATTTTATACTTCTTCAACTCATATTGTTATAAAAGTGTTATCACACTCACACTATTATAAAAGAAGCTTTTCTGTGAGTAGATTGATATAGAAAAATACTAGGTTCTTCCTTTCACAGCGTACGATAAAAAAAATTCATTTCTCACTTGATTCCTATTAAATTATTATTCATTGTGCAAGGTGAATTCAGTTGGAAGAGGATCAACTGCGTCTTTAGTCTTCAATCTTGAATTTGAATAAATTGACAGCAAAGAACATCCATTGATAGAATCGAACAGAGTGATGGCTTTTATGGAAAGAGCTTGTCTACTCCCTCAAGAATCTGTCGCCTGAGCTGTTCTACAACTCGTGATCGGAGTTTCTGTTTTCTGCTCAATATTTCAGCCGTTCGCTCACGTTCGACTCTCAATATTTCCCGTTCGATTGACAGCAAAACTCACTTCCACACCCCACAGCGTGCTTCTTTTCCAAGTTTGCCGACTTGCTTCATTACGGGGCTGTCGAAAAGACGTCGTGCTATTGGTCGATCACGTAGCAAGAGAGCTTTCAACAGTCTTCCACTTTCAGCCTGTTGCTAGCATCATTTTCACGACTTCTTGCATGTCATGCTAGTATACATTGTTGTTCTTAACTCATAGTGTGCAGGCGCCATAAATTCATAACTTATGTGTTTGTAACAACTTTCAGTCAGTGATACCTAGTTCATATAGGTACTTGTTCATAGAGTATTTTGCTTCAATTTAGGAAATTATTTCTGGGAATTATATTCATTTAAGAAGAATTCCACTCAAATATACTACAACTTTACTTTCCTAACTTTATGGGTTGATCTCTTTCCAATGAGAACCCATTGCTGCAATTCAAGCTAATAGAGCAAGCATTGTCAAGAAAATATTGATTCTATTTTTCAAAGATTTTTCTACATTAATTGATTTAAAGTGGCATTCCGTTAATTATTTATTTTAAAGCAATTAAATGCCTATTTGAATTTAATCATCGTGGGATCATGTTCTCGATAAATACCTTCTTTCAGGCATAATTAACATTGTTAGACGTTTTATACTAATAATAATATTCCAATATGCTTATAATGATGAAAACCCATTGAGGTGATGATTCTTTATTTATCCGTTAAGATGTCTAATTGTAATAAAATATTTTGTGAGAAAGATATTTTATACGATGATTCCATTTCTAAAATGAAACACTGGTTTATATTGTCTATATTCCAAAACATCAATAAAAATTCTACAATAAATTATATTTCTTATAAAATAATAAGGCCGCCTATTGAATTTTTCTATAAATGATAACGTTGTTTGCCTCTATAAATAATCATCATCAAAGGTATTTTAATGGTGCAGCTTTTATTATATGTTACGTTAATGCTCAGTCTTTAGTTCAGATTAGAATTTTTGTTATGTAACTTTGGAATATCTTATCTGTTAGCAGTTATTTTGATAATTCATAAGCATTGAGCTAGATTCACGATTCACTGATATTCAAGATGAATACAACAAAAGGCTATCTCAGTGCTCTTCACTCGCTATAAATAAAATGTATCCTCTCTTTTTGTTTTTAATATGCTTTTTACAGCTTATCTATAAGTACTTGGTACATCACGCTTCTCTCTATGGCTGGTTTAGAATATTCAATAATGACAAACAACACACGCGTCTAGAAGATTAGACAATCGCAAAATAGCAACATGATTCTAAATTGAATCATCTCGCGTACAAAAACATGTACAGTATATTATGTCTGGCATTAAAAGTAATTTACAGGAAATAATCTTATAAACGATTGCCTGATGAACTTTCAAGCAAAAGGCCAATGTCAAACTTGCCTGGATAGAAATAGAAAAACGAAATTCCAAACGTTCAAATGTATTGAGATGTATTCCACTTTTTTCCCTGTCTTTCTAGAATATTGAAGAAGATTCGGTACATGTTATTCATAGATTATGAAATCATTAAAATTCAGCTTCAAATTAGTAGTTTATTAGAAAATTCAAATACCAGAACGGTTCACGATTATTTTAAAAATATATCATCTCATTATTGAAAGAATTCTAAATTGAGAAAAAACAAGGCTACAAAAACAAAACAGATCATCAATCGCCAAGATCCTAGTCGAGCAGAGGTGATTAGCTAGTCACTAATTAGTTTTTCAAACCTCATCTGGAATCTGGAGATCTCTATTTTTTCTTTGTGACTCAACTAAACCTGTAAACATGATTATCTAGAAAAATTTGTGAAAGCTATTTGGATTTTCAAATGTACTGACCACTGACTAGTACAGCTAGTGTTGGTGCTAATGACCATGAATACTTCAAGAATCGGTGAACCTATTGTAAAGACTAACCAGGTTTGAAAAACGATGTTTGTAAACAATTCAAAAATAGTGGGAATTGTATTTACTCGGTCGGCTAAAATATACAAATATACATCCCGTGAATTTAAACAGATCGTTATTAAAGAATATAATTGTTTAAGACTTTCACACAAAGAGTATTGAATTTTCATAGAAATTCAAAATATTAGTATTTTGTTTTTCATTTATATAGAAGATAAAAAATGAAAGGTATTGGTACTCTTATAAACTCTCTGTAGATCACACAAATTTGTCATAGTTATAAATTATTCAGGTTCTAGAATCTAGATGATAACGTATTATGGTGAAAAGTTCTCATCCCCATTAAGACTCTTGTTTTTCTGAAAGTAAAGTCCAATGATTATTATATATCAAAGGAAAATCAATTAATGTTTATAAACAATTTTAAACTGAAGCTCTAACGAATATTGGTTGAAATCCATGATGAAATGGAATAACTCCTTTATTAAAAAATTCAACTGAGCGTTGTAGTCGATATTGTAGAAACGTTCCATGATGAGCTAAAAACACATACATGTCAATTCTCTACACTTTTCTATTCTTCTATTTGCTGGAACATTGAACTTGAACGTGGTTTCTTCCTTACTCAACCTTGAGTACCTGATAAGAAGTTTTTATTATTCATCCTTATCCTAATAACATCTGTAATAATAATAATACTAATAACATCTAGTATTCTACTAGCCGTTTCTTAGCAGATCATAGGATTTATGGTAATCCATCATACTATTTACAACGTTTTATTGACATTACTCTCCTTATATATTGTTCCCCAAACTTCTCTACTATTCTTTTGATATTATCTACTCTATCATAGTTTATGAGGAACAAGTAGATGAGCTGGTAGGTTGTGTGGGGGAGGGTGGTAGCTGGTAGGATGGAGGTAGCAGTACCTGTACAGTTTAGATGTGCGTATAGGAAGAATGAGGTCCTCATCTAACGGTCGCGCCTTATGATGTCACGACTGAGACAGAAAACTCTTCTCTCTTCACTCTTCAGTCCGACTTTCTGTGACCAGCAGCGTTCACAAGCGCGTTTATAGACACACATAGACCACATAACCTCCTTCCTATGTGGATCAATATTACAGACCCATACACGGCATTGTCGGTGGAGACAATAAAATAATTGCTGCGAGTAACTTATATAGACTGCAATTGATAAATTGAAAGAAATCCAATCATAAATTATTAATAAAAATGAAATAAATTCATCTATTTTTCATGATAATTGTTCGTTGCCAATTCATTATTGAAGCCATTGTTCAGATATCTGAAGATTTCATATAGTAAATATTATTGAATCATCAGTTGTTCAATCAATGTAAGAGTCAATATCATAATTAAAATTATCAATAATAATGTACACAACAATATCATACGAATCTGAGCCTGAGGTATGGAAATATAGAAATATTGTGCATCAATTCAAATAAAGTGATGAGTTCCCTATGTATGCTAGTGATTAAATTTCTTTTAAAATAGAAATTTTCAGAAATTAAAGAACAGAAAAAACTAAATGATCCAATTTTCACGAATTTCAACAATCTGCTAAAATTAATCTACATTGAGCTGAGCAAAGACTGGATTATTCGTGAAAATTTTTTGAAGAACGCAATTCTGGCCAAAGTACATGTCAATGGCTCAACAGCCCATGAAGGGATTAGGCCTACCAGCTGGTTGCCAGTTTCATATTCACTCCACTATACAGCAGAGCTGAATAATCATCAACCAGGGTTGAGGTAACGTCTGGTTAGAACGTTGATCCTCTCAACCATAAGCTAGCTTTCGTAACCCAATTACGCCGCACCTCTGAATAACATCCAGTTATCAATTATTAGAGTGTGATACAACAATCATTACTATTTCTCCAGAGACGGGAAACGATTGACTGTCTTTACTAACGACAAGCCAATTTTCCAAAGGAGGGAAAATTCTGGCCAAAGTAACACAACTCGTTGCATTTATTCAATTCTTCAATTCATTATGTTCTGGAGAATAAAGTAAACTTCAAAATATTATAAAAGCTTCACTCCACTGCAAGTGGATAGTCTCAATATTTGATTAAGCATAAACCAATAATTTGATTCTGCAATATTAGACTATAAGATCAGAGATTAGCTTAGTATATCTACGCTAAGATATAAGCATCAAGCTGGGTGACTCTAGATTTTTATATCGAAGCGGTCATTTTGATCGGGAAATTATTTTTAAATTTTTAAGATTCATTGACACATGATCTCAATTGCTTCGCTAGAATAAGTGCTATTGTGAAATTAACACTAATGCCCGGTTTTTCCAAGCACACTCAAAGTTGAGGGACCCTCAAATTTTGAAGAACAGCTGACATTTTCTATGATAAATATAGGAAATGTAGTTAACTTGAGGGTCCCTCAAATTTGAGTGTGCTAGGAAAAACCGGGCATGACTCCAAGGTAGGTCGACTGAGACATTTGGAGGAGTTATGCCGGGTTTTTCCAAGCACACTCAAAGTTGAGGGGCCCTCAAATTTTTATGAACAGCTGACATTTCCTATGATAAGTATAGGAAATGTAGTAAAGTGAAGTAAACTTGATGGTCCCTCAAATTTGTGTGTGCTTGGAAAAACCGGGCATTAGAGTGCTTATAGATCATCATAACGGCGAACGATGAAGAATGTTATAGAGATCTCAGGAACAATAGAGACAGATAAGAAATCACCTTGTTGTTTGTGAGCTAGGATGGAGCAAGTCTGAAGTCTCTAATAAAGAACATTCTAGTTGTGTTTGGAGCTTCTTGAAGAGTTGTTGGAAATTTCTTTAATTAGCTAAAGAATCATGAATAATATTCCTTTTGTAAACGTCATGAACCGATTGCACGATGAAACTGATAATTGGGCACTTTCACTGTTTTGAGTGAATTACTATAGAATTTCCTTATTGGGAAACGAGAAAGGATTTCACGGATGAACTTATAACTCAGACGGCAGCAGACATCGATGATTGATTGTGACATGAAGTTGCAAGGTGTACTCTTAAGTAGTTCATAGTTACTCAACAATAGAAAAGTTAGAGAAAGGAAACTAAAAGAGTATTACCACACTTTCTACTTGAGCAACGTATGTAAAGTTAGCAGAGCAGCCATTTACCTTGGATGATAATGGGTGAGCAGCGCTTAAAAAGATATGAAATGATAAATAAACGGTGAAAGGAAGAATACTACCTTGAATGACATGGGAGTTGGCAGTGATGGACTGGCTCTTTGTCGCGGTTGCCTTGTTACAGGAATTCCTGAGGAAGTTTATTATGAAGTAGGTACTTGTTTCTAAATATCTCACTTTTCCTACTAGTACTCTTTATTATGAGATGATGATATTTCCGGAATGAATTATTTTATTAAATTCCTGGATGAATAGTATCATATTATTTTATTAACTTAGTATACTTTTAAAACAGGGTCCAATGATGAATCGATTGAAAATCTCATAAATTATCATGAATTGGAACTTCAAACCTGACTGCCTCTATTACTATTGTAGCCTTCTGTGAATACGCATAATTTATTCATAACTTTCAAAAGCATCCATGGAAATATTCTACAATGAGGATGTCATTTCCACTGTTTCTGAACAAGGAAAATAAAATGTTAATGAATCACTACTGGAAAAATGTTCTGTGGTTCACCACTGTGTGAAAAGCATGACATTAGCCAACAACCGAAACCGAACCGAAAGGTTCTGATAGAAAAATCTCTAGGAAATAATTTCCTCCTATCACTCTGGGAACCTTTCAACAATCTTGTTGTACTCTCCTCGTAAGTTATTGAATAAATGATTATATTCAAATAAAAATTATGGAAATTATTGCGGTGATCTTGAATTCAATGATAATCACAAGTAGAAAAAAGTGTTTACTCTTCTCTTGAAAATATGGTATTGAAAATTTTCACGATGCAGCCTAACAACATTCCAAAAGTAGGCTACTATTTTTTGGAATTTAGATTCTATAACGAAACATTTCATTCCTTTCCATCGTTAAGAACCAATGATATTTCTAGATGAATTATAAGATAATTTAAACTGCACCCAACGTCATCAACGCCCAACAATACGAAAATAATTGAGTAAAGTATTTAGTGGACCAATTTCATAAAATGCGAGTTCACATTCGATGCGAGTTTTAAATTTATTTCAGTATGCCTACTGTACCTGCAATCTGTATGGCCTTGACAAAGAAGGAGAAAGATATGCAATCCGCTAAGCTCGTCTTCTGAAGAACCCCCCCTCCCCAAAGTCATTATTATTATTATTATTCAACTCTGCATCCTTCACATTTTTTCCTCCAGGCCTGCTTACTCTGTACTTTATTGCAATTTACCAACTGAGAAAAACTTTTCTATAACCTATTTATTTCTAATGATTATTTATTTCTATTAAATATTGATGATGGTGATGAAGCTTTAACCGTCACCGATGGTGATTTCAAACCGTCACCGTTATCGCATAATTGAACTTCATTGAGGAATCTGGACTAGACAATCTAGACATCTTTCCCACTTGGGCTATATCGCTTTAATTGCGAATTATACCATCAATAACTAATCTTTTCTCACAGTATCAAGTCATCATTTATCACGAGATAATTATCTTCAAGTATAGAATTAGCTCTTCTATTCTCGAGCTACATTATTCTTGCTTATTAATATTTGTTATCACGTTATCACCCTGCCTAGAGCATTACTTTTAATAATTGAATTAATTCACATTATTGTAATGCTTGATTCCAATATTTCGCAATCTTTTTTATTCTATATGTACTATTTCAGATGGTAAAATTACGAGTTTTGAGTTCTGAGAATTCAAATCTTTGTTGATCTACATTTTATTCACGTATCAATAGAACTTCGCTTCAATATACAATATTACATCTAATAGTATTAATTAAATATATATATATTCATATTATGTTCTCTGCTTGAAAATTGCTGAAATCTTATTTGGAACGACTCATTTGAGCATTCTATGTAATATTCAATAAAGTGTTAAGTTCGTGAATTTCAAGCATAACTTATAAATGGAGCTTAAAACTGTACATGAGAAGAAGTATTTTTGAGAAGGACAACCATTCACTATTTGTAGCATCGCTTCTGGAAATAGAAAACGAGAAACTAAGAAATAAAGATAGAGGAAGAATGCAAACCTAATATAGTATGAGGAAGTTGTTGACAGGAAGCAACAACAGGCTCTCTGTGATAGGAGCACCCACTACTTTTATATAAGATCTTTCATTCATGTGCTGCGCTGAGCCTCACATTTATGCCCTTTCATCCTCTTAGGCATTACAAAGCTCCCTATCCGACCCACCCACATGAGCTTATCTTTCCATATTCACATTTTCAAAAAACGCTTATAATCTCACGAACGGTATGGTAATCCATGTACTGTATTCCAGCTCCAAGCTGTTTTAAATCCTCTGAACCTTCAAGTTTAGGAATAGCTCCTATACTTAATCTTATCGAATTAATCGTAAGTGGAAATTTTTTCAAATTTAACATTACAGTTTGTAACATCTATAATTCTAGACAAATATAATGATTACTGCGACAAATTCCATGAGTTTTGGTGAAATTAAAAAGCCAACACTATATCTATGTTTGAATAGGCATATTACGAAGAGATGAGTTTCTATGATACCCAATTCGTGTACTCTAAATACCCATACGTGTCTCAAAAAGGTAGAAGAAAATATTGTCGTTATTCTCGCTTCAATGGAATTATGAAGATTCAACAAACAATTGAAAAACTTGAACATGCTCAACAAGTTGAAATGATGAGTTTTGGTAAATTGCCAAATCATGAATATGCAAGACAACGATTAATACAACACTATATTCTGAATTTTTTAATATGTGGAGTCTATTCAAAATAGTTTGATGATTCTCGAAGAAGATTCATTTATTTGAATTTTGTTTTATGGAGAAGCTCTTATCACTCCCTGTCTGGTTGAAAGTTGACCAACCTGTTATTTTTATTACTCCTCAAGAAAGGTAATTTGTTAAGAAGCCAAACCTCCAAAAACAGGTTCATACAAACCAGGATAAATGTAATATTTTGACCGTTATCCCATAGCTTAAAATAAATCTCGAAATTTTAATTCAACAGAGGATACTATTGTCTTTAATAAAATAAATTTATTGAGAATTTATAATTTTAAAATTAAGAAGAATGCTATTGAAAAAGGAATGTGAAGTTCCAGAGTGTTTGTGTAAGAGAAGAATTATCTGGTAAAAAGATCTAGGCTTATTGGGTTGAGTGTTGTAATCTTTATTCATAGATTAACTCGCTCCTATGAACTCTTTAACTCTTGTATTTCGAATAAGTGCTTCTAAGCAACTCGATGTTCCTGGTTGAGGGTTTTTATCAGATACTGGAGATGTTCCAAAGAATGGTTTTAGATGTTCCATGCTGTTTGTTAAAGGCTTGATCACTGTGGACTACCATAGGCCGGCCACCAGACCTATTATAGCATGCGTCACCGGCAGCCTCTCTTTAGATGGATGTAATAATATTATCATGTTTTTTGGCTGTAGATTGATTACTGTCACGCAATCTGAAAATTAACTTACAAGTTTCATCCATCTTGTTCTTTCATCTTACTAGTCTCATAGAAACTTTGCTCAACAACCTAAAATGTATTTGTAAAATAAGTTGAAATTTTGTACAATATCATATTTACTTTGGAATTAGTTTGATTTATTTTAGTGGTTGGTGATTCTTGTGTGCGATATATGATTAATTTTATCTCTGTTTCGTATCACAAAGACATTAATGATACATTGAACAATTTATTGGTTAAAACAATTGAATTCGATTGGTCATATTTTAGTTGAGATTGATTGGGAAAATTTCTTTCTATTATCATAGCCCGAATCCAGCAAAGCAAGCTCTCAAATTTTCAACAGGCACCCTGAGTTCAATCCCAGTTCAAACTTCTGAGAATGCTATGATTATATTAGGTCGTTCTATAAATGATAGCCCAACTCACCCCCAAACCTACACATGCACATAGAAGATTTCTTGGATATTTGCATCAGTTCCACTTGAAATATCTATTATAAAAGTTTTTTAATTTTTTTGTTTTGATTGCCTCGAGGCTGAAATTGTAAAACTGCGTAATTATGCAGTAATGAGCTGTTGTTGGCGTCCATGAAACTTGCGGCACAATCCACTTTCCAGTTGGGTACTGTTTGCAATGGCCTCAAGCATTAATTAAACTTTTCACTGTTTGCAAAGTTCACGCCATATTTTGTTATCAGTAACTTGGTTTCCAATGTCCTACACAGTATCGACAGGCGCCTGATATGCAAAGTAAGCATTGCTCACACTGTTAAAATGGATCTATTTGGATGCTGGTGTATCTTGCGCCTGCTGAATAACAACTCACTAATTACAATTACATTTACAGTCTTCAAGGAGAAACTCCCAGAAGATTTTCAAGTATCTATGAATATTGCAAGTACTGATAAATTTGGCGATAATAAGGTTCTGTGTAACAATATGGGCTCCATATAATATCAAATCTCTTTGTTGCCATTTTTTAAGTCTTTTGGTTTCGAATTATTGATTTTTTTAATTGCAAAGAGAAGAGGAGATTAACCGACCAAGTTAATAGAGTCAATTATGTTCTTTTAGAAATTATATTGTTTTTGAGGTTATTAAAGAGAGGTTTTCACAATGCTCTCTAGACGCAGGTCATGTATTATTTCATAGCCTCCTTTAACATATTAAAGGAAGCTATGATTATTTACATCTACCAATTACTAATCCATTTATAAAATGTTGAACAGTCATTTATTGGAATAATGTTCAATCATTGGGATGCGTGATTAATTATGATGTTTGCATAAAATTGATAATGATAACAGAGATATATTCAAAATTCATTGTCTTTGAACAAAGTAATGTGATGCTGTAACTGATATATTCTTTACATAAATGCTTGAGTTATATCTATTGAAATTTGTCTATGATCTATTGATCTCTATTGAGTTTCATCCATTTACTTAATATTGTCTTTCTCATTCTGGTTCACACTGGTAATAAATTTCGACTATTTATATGCCTAATTAGTCACAAATGATTATAGGCTGTTGCTGTAGGCATTGTTGTTTTAAATTCTTGTCTTGTCAACCAATTTATATCCTATAATTAATTGCCTCCATGATAAACTTAATATCTAGAGTGAAAATCATCTTATGTGGTCATCGAAATTCAATCCAATTGGTGAGACGGTAATAGCGTTCAATTAATCTACTGTATGTTGCGAATTTTACAATAAATAATAATAATGTGGATAAGAAAGTTGACTGGATGATTGAAAGATGAATCACCCGTTGGTAGATCAGGGTAAGGGTATGGGACTGTACTACCCTGCAGTTCCAGGATAGGCGATCAGGGTACTGCGCGTTGTAGTATATGGCGGAGAGGAAAAGTTCCTTCCCTGATGAGAAAGGATCCACAACTAACTTTTGGAAGTAAAGAAAGAAATCAAAGTAGCCTACCAGTGCCTATCTTATCTTGCCTGCCTGTCTGATAAAGTCTCTATCGCTGGCCTCCACACCAATGATTTAAATAATGTGGAGAGATTGTGAGATGGAATAAAGATATTAATTTCAGAGGAATAAGACTACTAGTTGAAAATTGAGAGGAAGAGGCTGAAAATACAGTACAGTACTTCAGCTTCTGTTACTCATCAAGAAATAAGAGGAGTATCTGGGATAGTGAAAGAATTTTAGATTATTTGTTCGTCGTATTTTCTTATTCACTTTGAATATCCTTGGCTCTGGGATTAATTGATTTCTAATACAGTACTGAATCCTATTCCATTCACTATTGAATTTCATTACCATTGGATGAAATTTTCTAGAATCAAAACATTAAGCTTCTTACAAAAATGGAGTTATATTATTACCTTTTTCGAATATAAGTACTGAATCAGTGTACTGAGAACTGGTTGTGTGAACAACAAATGCACTTATAAATCTGATAAATGTTTTGTTCTGATTACAGGTAAGCTGAGCTGAGATGATTAACAAACACTTCGTTTATGAAGATACCAATAAAAAAATGAGTAAGTTGAAGTAGAATATCAATTTTATATTTTCAAAGATAGTATTAAATCTCTCAATTATTTTTGGGAAGCCTCTCATACGCAGTGGAAAGTTGATCCTGATTCGCTTTGGTTCCATCCGATTTTCCTGTCAAGTAGCTAAATTTGTAATGAACAAGCAGCCACTCCTGACACAGAAGTTCATAATTATGCAAATGATTACAACTCGCTCCTCTCTCACAGGCATGCGCCCATAAGAGAAGCCTCCAACATGAAGTTTTTTTTAAACTTATTATTGTCGTATAACTATGATTGTATGTTAATTTTTGGAGAATAAAATATTTCAATTTCAATGGTGAATGGGGTGGTATTAGTCGCATTATTAGTGGTTGTTCCAACAATCAGTTGTACGTGTAAATTTATGGTGTTGATAAGGGGGTGGGTGTCATTCATGGATAAAGAGGAGGCAATAGTGGTGATGTTGGGGGGGAAGAGTGCGGGGTTCATTGACTCCGCGGCACGATGACCTTCCCCCTCTCAGGCGGCAGCTAGGCTTGCGCTCGTGTCTTTCCGTCAGGCTTCGGGTAACTTCGCTCATGCCTCCACGTCGCCCTCAATACATCAGGAATGCGCTAACAGTTCCTCGTATACCGCGCCCTGATGAGTAGCTCTGTTAGGGCCCAATTTCTATAGCCGAATTATTTCACTTTTCTACAATCATAATTTGTAAGTTTCGTGTTATTTTGTGAGTGCTTAGTGCTTTGTGACCACTTGCGGACAATCAATCAATACAGTCACCAAGTTATTTTCGTTAGCTTGCTTTCAGTGAGTGAACTATTCGGAATAAACTAAATTCACCACTGTAAGTATACGTACATGTTTTCATATTCAATATTACTGTACCATCAAAGTATAGTTCCACGCCTATTTTTTAAATTTCAAATAGTCATATGAAAGTATTCAATTATTAATAATTATTAGATTTCGACAACAGCAATTATATATAATTGAGATAATGAGAAGAGTCAAAATTAGTTGGTGCAACAGGTGATGTTGCATTACAGTTTATAGGATGCATAATCAATAATTAACATGTTCATATAGAAAGAATAATTTGTTAGTACACACTTCATTATCTGATACTGTAGTTGATAAAAATATTTATGTGTTCTTGAATTTTGAAAGATGGAATTGTCACGAGGACTTGAATTTTATTAGTGGAGTTCTTTATGAACCTTTTACTAAGGTTTGGATTACTTGATGAATCAAGTCCATCCAATGATGAGATTTATTGTAACAATTTTTAAACTTAGCAATTTGAAAACAAGAACACGTTAGAATGAGAAATAATTCAAATACGGGGACTGCCCCAAATTTAATAAAATTTTTAAAACAGATGAACATAAAATATTTCAGTAGCACTAGTTGAAAATTCTACGAATCAGGTCAATGCGAACGGAAAAGCCTCATTGTAAATTGAAATTCGCTTGAAGCATCAAATTTTTGAGAGGCAGCATTGAGCGACTAAGCAGAAATTGAAGATAGGATTCTTCCTATTATTCAATTATTTCACAAATTATTATTCTAATTCAACCATTCTACTTTATACACGAAAAGTAATGGATAATAGTAAACGAGAAACAAGTAACTTATATAAAAAATGTCATTGCTATTCTTCGTTTATTATTTTGGATAAGTTTTGCTATCGAGAGAATTGAAGGAAAAAGAGTCGATAAGTTGTTGAATCATAAGACTTACTGACACATTCTCAGTTATTTACCAAATTTTTATGAATCATGAAATTCATTTCTGTGTAATTTTATGTTTATTAGCTTTGTTTGAACTTTCATAAGCTTTGAAATCCAAATATCATTTACATCTTGAAATAACGTATTACCTGTTTAGTTGTGAATTCAAGATTTAATTTACATTCTTTTTGGTCTCAATGTGTTATAAACGTCTTATGTTAAAATGTTTTAAATTGGTCTTAATTTTGAATATAAAAAAATGTTATTACAAAACTGAATATTGAATAACTCTTTTATTTGATAATTCAATTCTTTACTCCAATAATATTGAGGAAACAAGTCAGTAAACAGTAATTATTATTCATGAGTCAGAACAATTCATTTACGAATTCCAGAGTAATACCACATTACCTCATTGTACATTACAGTGCATCCAGTACTTTGAAATAGTCCTATTAGTCATAGAGGTTTTGAAAACTATTGTAAAGCGATCAACATTCACTTCCGTCAAATAATTATTATTGTTATGGTAAAAAATAATGTTATGAATGGATGTTTGTCTCATCACCGAATTTATTGACTTGCCCTCGTCTGCGACTGATTTGATAGATGACCTTTGATCTATTAATATTTTATTTGACAAATTGATGTTCAAATCCATTATCGTTAAGCAGATAGAATACGATCTTGCTTCAGCTCGGGAAACGAGATACCGGAATATTATCAACTGGAACAGAATGTGTCATTTTCCATTTTTACAAGCACCTCATTTCACTGTGTAGAAAGTGAAATGGGTACATTGCAATTTTCTTCTTCAACCCCCCAGCCTGATAAGTGATAATTGAACTGAATCCCTTTATAGAATTCTATTAGGTACCAAATTTATGAAAAATTTATTTGAATACAGGTTTCGGTTGAAAATTCACAAAAAATTGTGTTGAGAATTCATCTCATCAATAGTTTTCTAAAAAAATCCAATCAATTACTCCGTAATAGTGTCATGAAAACAGGAATTTCCTATGTCATACTCTATTGGAAAGCTGACACACCAGCAGGGTTTGTGAAGTTGTTGAATCTATTGCTTGAGACCTGCCAATAATGATCTGTTTGAAAAATAGAGGTCATTAAATATAATTAACTTTATAACATTATAACTTTGGTAATTTGTAGCCCTCATCCAAATCAGCAATTCTAATATGGTATGTCATTCTTATAATCATTACTCAAACTTGTTTCTATCATTATTGTGTATGAATTATTCCTATGTGAATTGGTTGTCATGTTGGTTTTAGAATTTTGAGTTTTTTCTTTCCAATTCTTGTTTGTTCCATTCCTTCAATAATTAATTCTTCTTCTTGAATACTTCTATCTCAACTTTTTTATCATATAAGCTTCACGAATTAATGTAGCTCTAAAAATATACATAGGCCTAACATCGTTGATATAAGTTCATTCTAACTTGTTTTGTAATTGTTTCTTTTTTCATGTTTGGGTTTAACCAGGACCATCACAATATTGTCAATGTGATGTCGTAATATACGTATTGGGTACACTTCATCTATCTTACCAATCAGGATGGATCCAGAACGTTTTTCCGAATACAATTGAATTTGGTTCATCTTAATAACCAAACCTCACCAATCTTAATCGATGTCCCAAAATATCAAGAACTCCGTTCAAGTTGTTCAAGTTCAATAGCTCCTGTGCTGTACCTACCGTGCATTTGTGTAGTGAAGCACTATAAAATATGGAATTGTTTTTCAGTACCTAATATGATTTTTCTGTAATTGATAACATCATAATTACCGGAAACCTGACATCTGTGATATGGCGGAGTTTGACTTAGTTATTAACAAATTGAAATAGGATTCAACCCATGATCGTAGGAGAGATTGCTCATTAATTCTACAAGCTCCAACCAACTATGTTGCAGTGTAGCGGCTCTCCAATATAAATCTTGTATCAAACCACTGCTCACTTT
The DNA here is from genome assembly GCA_017141385.1 of Sogatella furcifera. Taxonomy (NCBI): domain Eukaryota; kingdom Metazoa; phylum Arthropoda; class Insecta; order Hemiptera; family Delphacidae; genus Sogatella; species Sogatella furcifera. Next base: position 21,479,038 of record CM029547.1, on the reverse strand, counting down.
AATCTCAACTCATGTAATACTAGCATACAATATATAGTATTACTAGCATGTAATATGTAGCATACATATATATTTTGTATACTCATGTAATTTAATCACTTTCAGTGTGCATACAAGATTCCTGATGTAGGTGAAAGTGAGCTAGGCTTTGCTTTTGATGGTATCACATTTGCAATCTTGTTTAAAGATATGATTGGGTGTCTGGTAGGAGAGAGTGGAGTTTGATAAAGGTGGTACAGTACTGTATCTGTTTGTTCCTCTTACTTGTGCTAGCTAGGTGCGATTGCATGAAAGAGACTGCATGGACATTCAATGTGTTCCACGTATTATGATGCTGCTGCTGTATCTGTTGGATTTTTCCCGCAACATCCTGTTGTTTGGTATTGGTTGGCGGTGCTAGGACTGCGACTGTAGCTTTCTCTCGCTTCAGATCCGGTATTGAGAAGGTCATTTGCCTCACTATACCTATTATTATACTATGGTAAGGTATGCCGTTTGCAACGCTTGACAATCGTTGCCTCAAAAATATGTTGAAAACTGTGTTCTGTACTTGACTGCGCAAAATTATTCGCCATAATATGGTTTTTCAACATCTCAATATTGAAATAATGATCAATAAATTGGTGCTGACGCTCTACGTTCTGCTCGAACTTGTTGTGAGACGTTGTCCAAACAAAGGAGACATTCTGAAAAATGACTTCTGCTCGCTTAATATTGGTTAAAAAATTATAAATTTGGTCTCAAACTATAGGAAACATTCTGATCCACAATTTGAGAGCGGATTCGTAATTTTTGAACCAATGTCGACCGAGCTGGAGTCATTTTCCCATTTTGCCAGAATGTCTTATTTGCACGTCTGCGGGGCAAAGCAACATGTTTGCAAGGTATTAGCAACCAAGGTCCAATACAGTGCAAGGCAGTTCATATTGTTGGTTGTATGCAGTTTATTTTTGAGTTGTCTTCAAGTAAAAAAGAGATGGGTCGCTCTTCTAGGAAAAACATCTATCTCGTTCTTTATTTTGCTTATTGGGTAATCAACTTTGTAAAATTGTATCTTTCATTATCAGCGTCACGCAAGCCAAGAGCTATGCAGAAGAAACTAGTGGAATTTTGCAGTTTTCTACATTGAAGAAGAATCAGCGTAGAACGATGAACTCAACAATTGATTCCTTGAGACAATTGAGATTTTTTCAATAACACACAAAGTCACCTCCAATATTTCCAACAGGGCATCGGGTAATTTCGGAATCAGACAGCTATTCCAACAAGAGAATGAATGTGCTTTTACTTTTATTTATTTTTTCACTGGAATTCATAACTATTCCACTCTCAATTGTACGTAATGTATTGGATTTTCAGTTCTAACAGCCTAATTCTAAAACAATTATTGGTAACCTTTTTGGGCGAATTAGAATCAAAGTTCAGAGAACTTGCTGATTTGCAATGAAATCTTTAATAAAATTTTACAGCCTTGAAAATAGAATCGCGTGCTCCGAAATCAAATTGCCTGGATAACTGGAATTTATATATGCTGGAATATATATGTATATTGATTTCTATATAATCCTCGTTCTTATTCAGCTGCATGCAGTATTTCTACTTTTGCCAACTGCACATGATTGGAACGTAAATGTAGTCATTGAATTTTATTATTCCAAAAGAACAGGCTTTGATTAAACTTATAATTTTTATGGTTCGCTCTCGTACTGGACTTCGATTATTAAATGGTAGTCAATTTAACACTACGAGTTGAACACTACACCATGAAATCACAAAATGTACTTTCTCTACCTGATAATCTTTTCAACCATCTTCAACCCCAATACACTTTCCATAAACCGATATGGATGGTACCGATAGTTGGCTATTTCTCTCAATTTTACAATTTTGATTACAGATAAAATACATCCATGATGAAAATGTTATTGTCGAATTTTTGGTTACCAACTTCTCCTGTTTTTGTTATCCTATTGATATTTTTGTCCATTTTCCTCATCTTTTGATTCCTCTACATGTCCCCGCCCACATTTCAGCCTGGTTTTCTCTTTATATTGATTCTGTTAATTTGTTGTTCAATAATTCTATAGACCTTGAAGTGCTCCTCCTTCTAATAGCTTTAGTCAAATAAAGATTCTGCTGAATTCAGTTATTTTCAAGTCTTCTAATGGATAATCAGGGAATAATGAATATCATTCTAGAAACTGCCTGCTCCCAGCTGCGATGAGCTAATCTTTCTAATCAACCACAGAAGTTCGACACTCATGTCATAATCCTTTCCAATATAGCGTCAGTCATCACATAAACTATAGCTCGAAACCGAAACCATTGGCGCAACTAAAAGAATTCCTTATTTTGAGTGATTGAACCCTCAACCAATACAAGTTTATTCAGTGCTTTGCAGTGTCTCATCCATCCACTCGAAAACTCTTCATATCAAATGTAGTTCTGAAACTTGGGCTTTATAAATTGAAATAATAAACTTCTTGTTACAATTGAGCAAACAGCAAAGGAATTCCTTTTCTAGTCGAATAAACCTTTTACCAATACAATCGGATTTAGTAAAGAAGTAGCCCTGCAGGGCCTCCTTCTCTTTCATTTTTTTATAAACACGGAATGCCTGCCACGAAGGCGATATAGTTCAACCTGACTAATACTGTATTTCTTTGAGTTCAGCCGAAAGTCATTCGGCTTTGAACAGTCGGCTTGTGCACAGACACAGTGATTTGGCCTTTCTAAATACCAGTCTCCTCCTCTCTCTTTCCCGTGCTGAGATTAGGATGGATGCTGGGTGAGTGCCGTCGTTTCAATGGGCCAGATCTAGCTAGCTAACTGTACTCTCCGAGATGCGTCTCCTACTTTCTATAGAGCAGTCACGGCTGCCGCTTGTCTGCATTCTGGATGTTGGCTGCCTCTGCCTCTGCCTCTCACTCGGCGGCGCAGCTTAGATTTGCTTTGCTGGCTGCATTCCATCGAGATGCGGTCGGTCGACCCTAGAGCGGCCTCCTTCATCGTTGCTAATTTTTCATTGTGGTTGCCTTAGCAACTACTGTACTAAGAAAGCATTTCTGTGCACATCCAGCTTCTGTATTATTATTGCCGATTAAATATTATCAGTCATACAATCACTTTTCAATTGAAATTCACACTATTAGCTTCTTCAAAACTTGAAGGTTTTTTATACTTTGAATTTCCTTGTTGATGCACATTTATCTAGCTTCTGGTTCTGGATAATTTTTGCTTGATAAAATATTATCAGTCACACTCATACATTTTCAAATGGAATTTTCAGTTATTTTGTATTTGTATATTTGTTTCAAAATCAAAGTTTTCAAATTTTAAATTTTGATAATATTGCATAACATTCATTAGTTATTGATGATATAAATAGCTCTCTTGACAAGAGAGATGCTGTACTATTGGGAATATTGGTATAGATTATTTGTGACCAATACAATATATTCCAATTCCAGCACGTAGATGATATTATTTTGAATCAAATTCATTATAATCTTATTGTAATAGTTAAAGAGTTGATTGCAATGATGCAAGTGAAAACTAGGTCCTAATTATTACAAGCAGCGTTAAACAGTTCATTGGGTAATCACAATAAAATTCGTTAGTGATGAACAGTGAGTACAGTGTACAAAAATTGCCCAACATGTCAAAAGAGGTCGATGATGATGGTGATGTTAGAAACAGATGGACGCGAATGTTGTTCTTATTGGTGGCTGGTGATTTTCATTAATGTTCCGGCTATGTTGGATAGCTAATCAGCTACAACCGAGCCGTGGATGTCTTCTGGCAGCCGAGCTCTGGCTTTCGCCACCACTAAATAGTGTCTGACACTCCCCTCTGTGTAATTGCCGTTTGGCATTTCAGAACAGACTTTTCAATTTTTTTGTCTTAATTGAAGTGCATTCTGATTTTTGCGGGCATTCGTTATGCAACATTAATCAGCTTAGTTAATCGAGTGTTGAAAAGAATTTGTTAGTTCTTCTGAACTACGTTATCAGATGCCGCAAACCGCTTAGCTTCCGTTCACAGCTCCAGCTCCAGTAGGCCTAGCTATCATCTGGCTCTCAATATCGCAACTCATGTTCATTCATAGGCACACATTTGTAGTGCATTTATCATAGTTGAGTTGATTCGAGTTGGTTTGGCAATCCAATATTGCAACTGATCAACAATTTTAAACTTTCAAGTGAGTATTAGTTAGTTTCAACTTCAAAATGATGTATTTAGAACAACCTATATCTAAGGAGGATTTTTTTTATAACTAGATCATTCTTCTATATTATCAACGAGTATTTGTAGATAATTGATCCACAAATTGTCATTATTGTGAGTAATTTCAACCTTTTCCTGAATGAATTCAGCTTGGAGCTTGACTTTTAGAATAGAGAAAGAATAGCTGAAGCTCACAATGCTTTCTCAATGGTTTAGCTTCAGTTTTAACTTTTAAATACTGTAAATTCGTGGTGTATTTGAACGTGAATATCCGTCTAGGAAACGAATGATCAGTTATTGTATGTAGGCATGCATGTTTTCCTCACCTTGGGGACGGCAACACGTGTGACTGACTGTTTCAATTGAATTAGCTGGTGAATGATGTGTGGGCAGCCTGTTGAGTACGACTAGTGTGAGTATGTGTGACTCATTCATTCGGTACTGTGTAATCATGAATTATAGTTTAGACTGCATTCACCCTCCACCTCCCAGGGACAAAGGACAGCGTGGGTGCGGAAGAAAGTGCATGAGAAACAAGCTGAAGGCTTTTTGTGAGACCTAGTCGAAAGAGATAAATGGATAAGAAGAGCGGATTTGATTGACAGTGGGAGTCAGATGGGGTCCCCTCCTCCTGCTTCACCGGACCGCCAAAAGTGGACTATTTTCTAGCTTCTCTGCTATCTGTATGCTTTTGGCTGTTATGTCTGGTGGGCATCTCTCTCATGTGGATACGCCGTCCTGAAGCGTTAGTTTATTTTCAGACTAGATCTTGCATGCGTAAACACCACCCTTATTGGCTAACTCTCCGCTCGTGTGCACTTTATGGCTAAAATTGCTAGTCTATTCGTTGTAGGGTTTTCCTCGATACGTTGATTTTCAGCTACAGTAAAATAAATCTCCAGTAATCTGCTCGCTCGTATCTTGCACTTCAATCCACTCTTTTAGTAGAATCTGAAAAAACTGTATATGTTGTTTTATTCTACCTTTTTGTAGAAAACCTTTTTGTTGTAGATACCTTTTTTTTAATATTCCGATCAAAATATCAATAAACGAATAATTTATTTCTCTTTTGTAATATGTATTATTCCAATCAATATTGGTATTGAATATTCGTTCATGGATTTTTGATCCATCTGAATATTCGTTCAAACTATTCGTCTTTTGTAATTTTGTAATTTTGGCGAAATGAATATTCTTATTCTTATTATCATACTGTCTTTTAAAATAATGTATTTGTTTTGAAGCTGAACCAACTTTGCATTCCATGTCTAAATCTGGTTGATATGTCTAAATAAAAGTGAACTAACAATGATTTTTACAGTAAACAGGGTCTCTTCACCAAGCACAAATGAAAGAATCTTTCAGTACTGGTCAAGTTTCTTACGTGGGGATTAATCATATTAGTGGATGATGCTAGACAAATATTCCTTATTTGTACCCCAATCAATTTATTCCGAAATATCATTACAAACATTATTATCCTTCCATTGAAATAGGAATTTTATTCTGAGTGTTGTGCAGTCTCTTTTGGTTAAAAATGTGTTTATGCATAAAATTGTTGATATCCTTGGGCGATTATTGGTTGAGGGCGGAAGGAGCCAGTCCCTGGCGTCTGGGTCTGGTCGTGTGATTTGGCAGTTGCCTGCCTGCCTGCGGTGGGTGACCTTGCCGCTTGCGGCCTAGAAGTGACCTCGTTCGCAGCGGTCATTCGGTCATCAGCCGCCACAAGAGGCCACTGCCCTCAACAACCCCTCCCCACCCCCACCACATATCAGGTAATCCCATATGGAGACTCTTCTTTGCTAGCTGCTTTTCAACCTTGCCGAAATGATCAGCTAACATCACTTCTCTCACAGTCTCACTCTACCGTTTCAGAAACCTCTTGGGATTAGACATGATTCAAATTCTAATGAATCCCATCCTGCTGCTTACTGAAGTGTCATGGAGTCTTGTTTTCAAAAGATTTGAACTGTCCAAATTGAAACGTAAAAGTAAAGTTTCCCTATTGTACCCTCGAAGTGAACTGTCGCACAATAACACCAGATCTTGAAATTGTTTAAAATTTGAATGGAAAATTTTGCCCGAGTAAGATATTATGAGTGAAGCCTTTGGTACTGTAATGGCTAGGCCGAGACATAACTATTTTTGAATTAACTGAATTTTTCTGTATCTATATGTAATGAAATCCTGATCGGTTGGGAGCTTGATTGTGGATTCGTTCGTCCAAATGCCTAATTATTATTATTATTATTTCGAACACCTAATTTAGCAACTAGTCACTACGAGCAAGGAACTTCAATAAGAATGATAGTTTTTGATGGTTACTATTCAGCAGGTTTATTGATCTCTATTTTTAATTAAATTTGGATTTAACAAAATAAATAGTAAATTGTCAAATATCATGTCAGCTACAAATCTTGTGAAAAGAGAACAAATCAATTTGAAAAGTATTTCTTTAAAACAAATTCAAACCTTCAATTTACTTTTGAAAACATTGCTAACCTGCTACTTAGTGTTAAGGCCTCGGTCAAAGTTCTACTAATTAAATTAAAATTTGAGCTAGAAAAAACAACAAAAGTTTGGCACTCACCATAATAATTTACAAAACACACAAGATACACAAAATACACTAGATACTCTACTAAAACTGAAATTTTAAATACTTTCAAACTGAAACTAAAACCCCTACAACTTCTAGATTACTTTCATTTTACATGTCTCTTTTAACCCCTCTAGATGGACAACCCATCTAGAGGGCCGAGGCTTTTTCAATAATTAACTACATTTTCCGATCTGCTTTCGGCCGTGTCTCGAATCGAACTCTTCAATTAGCACTCGAAATCATTCCCCCTCCAACCACTCTACGCGTGGAGTCAGGACTACTTCTCAGCGAAAATTCCAAGGGTCATTCTCCTATTGGTACACTTCCAAATAAGGTAGCATTTTTGGTTACAAAATTGAAACCAGTACTTGGGAATGCACCAACAACAATAATTTTGACAAGTAAGCTTCAGCAAGTTAGCATTTTTCTATTTAACGTTACCAATTCTAATCCAAACCGAAGTTCATGTAAAAAGTTCGCTTGAATCTAAAAGTTCGTCAACCTGCAAAATAATTTATTACATGCACACAAAAATTAAACTTCAATAATACAACAAATCAATTTTCACCATATTACAGTACTAAAGGAGCGCTGACGTTGTGGTCAGTAGACAAGTGATGGTCTCATAGCCACTGATCCGATTGTAGATTTTTATTAGGTCGTTGCGTTTTTATTGTTGCTATTTGTTGGGTCGCCGGAACTCCGAGCAAACAAAATTGATTTAATAAAAATCAGTCTCGCTTGTTGCGCAATGTGACTCTGAATGCGCATAATTCAAACATTCTGAAGATTTTATTCTAGATATGTTATATAAAGATGAAAGACTTACCTAACACCGCATTTTATTAGCATATATGATTTCGGCCCTTTTATGAAAAGAACAAAAACGGATTTGAATTGCTCGACCAAGCCTGTTACCGCAAACCATCAAAAAACTTACAATTTTTAATTTACCTAGGCCTATAGTAATTTTCGAAACCTGAAAAATAATTTGCATTAATGAAAGTTTGCGTTTGATTATAGGTATCATTTTATAATGGGTATCATTTGATAATCGGAATATACATACATCTTCACTGAAAATTTCATTCAAAAGTCAATTCAAAGTAATCATTCATTCATTCAAAGTAATTTTAAAAATGATCGTATACATGAAAAGTTTACTGAGAAGTTTAGGTGAAATCGAAATATTATATAATAAATAAAATAGAAAGTAATATTTTGAATTCTACAAAAATTCATTCACTGGGAGAAATGGTGATTCATACCAAAAAGAAAATTGAACTCACCAGTATAACATGTCAATAAGTACATACGGTATTATAGTATTAATAACTCTTTTAAAAATAGAAACTCCACTTCAGAATCCACCGTCAAAAAGAACAGACAAACTGTAAAGAAAATCTTGTTACAACACCAATATTTTGCCAGTTGTTAGCTGGGTCGAGGGCAGAGAACGGTGGGCCGTTAAAAATAACCGCAGACGGATCAAAAGAGGATTGCGTTCGTTTGTTACGCACCTTAGCAGAGAAAAGAGGCAACGAGTGAGCTGGTCAGCCCATTGGCTATTCAATTTTCAGCTGTTTCTACAAATTTGTGCCGCCAAGAAATTGCATGCAATACATAAGTTGGCGGTGTATTTCTGTATTCGAAATTGTAAAACTCTTCAAAAATAAAGTAACACTCAGGAATTAATGCATTTTCATTGTTGTGTTTTACCAAGCTGTATCCACTGTGAGTTTATAAATATTTCTGGGATGTAATTCACCATGTGGATGCGTAACAGTTACGTTGGTATAAGCCTAGATAATTTCAAGGACGAACATGCCATCGTATCCAAGTAGCTGATATTTACCTTCAGCTAGTCTACCATACCCTATTATATAAATTACAAAACAATTTTATAAATTCAATTCGATGTTTATATAACAATACATTTACATTTATTCTCAGATATTTTATACCTATTGGTGTATTCTTTGCCAATTAGACCACAATATCGAACCTATCTTCTCAATTCAATTCATTTGTCTATTGGTCTCGTAATAGTGACTTATCTGTCCAGCATTTATTCTGTGGGAATTATACCCGAAAATTTCTATTTTGTTTTGTGATTGAATTTGAAATTTGAGGGCTTTACTCCGATATCCATCGATGTTTAGTCTTTTGATACCTGCAAGTGCCAACATTTCTTTAAGAATTCATCGGTTTCTAGCCAAGAATGTATTGCAGAAAATCGTTTACTTGAATCCAGATCTCGACTTGAAAGAAAAACTCGCCCGGTTCGAAAGTAATTCTGGTCTAATTGCAGAGAAATCTATGGGATAACTGATTATTATCGTCATTACGGTTGGAAATTATCGAGAGATTGTGCCGTTTAAAGCTAGGCACTTCCCAAAGCCGTGCGCCTCGAAGTTCATGACTTGGAGTGTCGTGATGCAGTCAGCCTGCTTGTCATTGGCTTATCCGCGTGCACTGATGCAGTTGCAGCCTTTTTCTTCTCCTGTTCTCATGCAATCTCCTAGTCTTCCCCATTCCTTCGCCGCTTTCTTGCCTTCACTACGAGTATAACGGCTACTCTGTTCAACTGCTAAGTTGTAGAAAATAACCATCTTCTCTCAAGAAATTTTACTTATCAAGTTCACAAAACTAGAGATGAGGTGAGGATTTTTCCACTAGATATAAGTACATTGATCATTGAATTGTTATAGTAGTTCTCATATTTTGTTGTACTGTATGAAATATTTTAACTATTACGATTGTATTTGTATGGTATACTGTCGAATTCTTTAACTCCTGTTGTGGTAGGAAGAAGGTGCAGTAATTTACATCTCCAGGACTCTAATTCATCGATAGAATTTCGATATGAATTTTGTTTTTCATCTTCAGTGGAAACCAACTTCAAAAAATTGATCAAATGCTTATCAGCAATCTTACTTCCTTTTAAATGTCTTTTTCACTAACAAAAATTAGATTATGCATGGACGCCCTTTGAACGTTCATCACAACTAAGCAAAGAAGTCTTAATAAATTTGGTCTTAATAGTAGATCAAATTGATAATTTTTGAAAAATATTATGACCGAGCTTGAGTTATTCTCCCATCTTGACAGAGGCTCTTCTTTGCTTGGACAGACTATACTACGATTGATTTATGAGAAAGAGTTCTGTTTGTAGTCTGAATTTTTATCATTGATATTTTAGGAATTGGTCTGGTTCATCCTTGAAAACTGCTAGAATCCCAAGAAAAATCAATGTACATAGAGAGAAGAGAGAGAAGCCCTCATTAATAGTAGAGAGAAGTTCGCATTACATGACAATAAAGCTTTTTAATAGCCTACCTGCATTTTTAAGAAAGATAGAAGATAGGGGTGAATTTACTAGTACAAAAGCTTATGAATGTTACGCACATTGATATTACACCATACAAGTAGGTGTAGAAATCTACATATACTTTGTAGAAATCCTATACAAAAGTATATGTTGTTAGCGCGCGTCTAAACGTCCAACTGAACATGCCTGCCAAATTTGAACGCATTCGGTTCAGTGGATTTTTAGTTTTGGTGATGAATGAATGAATCAGTCAGTCAGTCAGTCAGTCAGTGCTATTTAGCTTTTATAGATATAGATAGATAAGCGAAATGGCACTGACTGACTGACTGACTGATTCATTCACTGACTGATTCATTTACTGACTGATCCATTCATCACCAGAACTAAAAATCCACTGAAGCGAATGCGTTCAAATTTGGCAGGCATGTTCAGTTGAACATTTAGACGCGCACTAAGAAAGGATTTTGAAAACTTTTCAAGGATACGCCAAATATTTTAGTTTTTCTAGAGTTTTTCAGCGTTTTCCTCATTTTTTCGAGAATTAATCGGTAGAAAATGGTGATATTTGGTGGGCAGGTTCAAATGAGGTCTAGAAATTTTGTATTGAAATATTTTTGCAATCCGTTCAAGATTACGCCAGTAATCAGGGTTTTCAAAATTCTAGATGTGTTGCGGGTTGCATACCTTCCGCCTTGATACGACCAATCCTAACTGTAAATTGAATGATTCAACGAGATTATAGATGAATCAATTTGGAAGATATTGAATCAAGTTTCAAACTATGTCCGATATACTTCCCAAGGTTACGCTTAATATTAGCGTTTTAGTATTTTTTAAATTTTCGGAGTTTTTCTTAGATTTTCCTAGAACAAATTGGCAGAAAATGTTGCAATTAGGTAAACAGGTCCAGATTAGGTGTAGAAATGCTGTGCTCAATAAGAGCCATGTCACACTACGCCACTTCAGACGCGCGTTCGTAACAGCGCGTTAGGCTCATCCAATTTTTTTCCTATAGTATCAAATACGAGTGGCGCGTACCCCTGTCACACTACGCCACGCGTTTTTTTGAGACGCGCTGTTGGGTCGACCGTCCGCGTTTCCAAAGCCACTCAGAAGTGGCGAGCCACAGGGTCAGCAGCTGTAACGTTATGAGAACGCGCCCAACCTGTCACACTACGCCACTTCAGCGCCACTCGTAATTAAAAATCTTATCACTCCACCAAATCTAAATCACGTGATTTTGAAGATAGAGGAATTCTGATTTCAGATTCGGATTCAGCGTTCTCTAATTAGTAAGATTTCCCACGTGGACGCAAAAATATTAAAAATTGAGGAATTTATAACATCTTTGATAGTTTCAATTTATTTTATACTACTTAGTCAGTTTCAATGATCGCATAGTAACAAATTATAAGTATTATTGCTCTACAAATTTTTACAAAATATAAAATTGCAGCTTCTATATTTCCATTAGAATCATCAGTCTATTTTTCTTATTCTTGATTATATAAGAAAATATTTTAGTATGCTTTAATAAAAACACACAAGCCTAATCAATTTTGTCTGTATTATAATCAAGCTTATTATTACTTTTCATCCACAAATGTAGATGAGTAAAATCTTATAATTCACATGATAAAATCATTCTCCAGAGTTTTTGATGTGCATATGAGCAAGATATAATTATGAGCAATTTTTCATTATTATAACAATTATATCAAATCATTGATAATAATAGTAATAATAATATGAAATGTATATTCAATGAAAAGTCTATGCATTCACAGCTACTACTAATATAAGATGTTGTTGACAAAACCGTGTCATGCTGATGGCAGTTGTTTCCAATAATTCTTAAGAAATAATAATTGCCTACATTTCAATACAATTTTTAATTTTAATTGACCACCCAGTGCTTTATTATTATTTTAATAAATTCATTATTCAATAAATATTATTTTAAAATGGTACTAAGATCTTCATTAATTATTGAAAACTTTAATAGTAGGTGTAATCTGTCCAAGCAAAGAAGACCCTCTGGCAAGATAGGAAAATGACTCAAGCTCGGTTAGTTGTTGTTCAAAAATTATCTATTTCAATTGTGTAATTTGATCTACTATTAAGACCATATTTATAATTCTTGAACAAATATTGACCAAGCTGGAGTCATTTTCCCACCTTGCCAGAGTCTTCTTTGCTTGGACAATGAAAAGGCTATAGTATAGTTGACTAATTTGTTTTGTTTATTTGTTTGTTCAAAGCATCCAGTTAACTCCTTTGGTGACTAAAATTTAGTAACTAAAATGTAGTGATTTCACTAGTGACTTTTAATGTAGCTACAATTAAACCAAATTCACTGTTTTCAATGTAGTTTTTTGATCGATTGTGCTGCATCAGTGGTGAGATGAGTAACGGTTAATATAATATAATAATAGTTCATATTAATTAATACAGTTTCAATAGAGGCGAAAATTATAGACAATAAGTAAATGTAGACAATGATACAGTCTATTAATTATGCTGTCTATAGCGCATGCTGAGAAGATACGCCGCTACAATAGTGGTGCATTGAGCTGGAGTCTCTTCTCAGCGTGCGCGAACCAAATACACTAGAATCCAAGGTTATATCCCCCCTTCGTGGCGCCACGAAAAAACGCGCATCAAAACGCGTCGTAACGCGAGGTAAAAAAATGTAACATGACCCGCCGCGCGTCTGAAGTGGCGTAGTGTGACAGGGCCCTAAATTTCAAACCCCTACTAAACGGAATTTGCAGGCGAGCGAAGCGAGCCTGTTTGTCTCAGCTGACACTGACAGAGATTTTGCAGGCGAGCGAAGCGAGCCTGTTTGACTCACTTACACTGCCTATACTGTCGGGGGTCCAGGTTAGGCGGAGAAGGCGAGCGAAGCGAGCCTGCCGGCTAGTAAGTTAATAAAACGTGGCTGAAAACTTTGAGTGTGCTATCGTCTTCACCAAGTTGATGGTTCAGATCAGAGATCAAGCATCAGAACGTTGTACGCTTTCTGAACTGTCAAACTAATGAATGTGCGATCCGAATTGCAAATTCACTCGTGACCCACTTGAGTTGTGCAATATTGTTTTGTGCTTTTCTCCTTGGCTAAGTACGGCAATAATAATAATTGCTATAATTGATGACGAGACACAAGTCGCAGCACTATCTCGATTGACGAGCCGAGCTGACTTTACTTTCTCAGACGATGTAACGAATGATTGACCCGCTATAGCTGCAAGTCGGCCACTTACATAAATCACTCATAATAATTCGCGGAGAAATCTTTGGCCTGAGCTTACAGAGCACTTGGTGCATTCTCCTCCTTCTCTTCCTTATTGCGCTCTGTGCCAATAACCAACTAAATACAATCTCCGCTCCCAGCGACTGCCACTTTCAACCATGGCTGCGATCAACTACTAAATCGCAATTAGGCTATGATATTGCACAAACAACTATTAAATTTATGCTAGCTTTTCATGGGCGATACTTTCAACTATTGCTGTTGTTGCTCTTTAATGTCTTCCTGATCGTGCTGCAAATATTGCAGAGTAAGAAAGAATTGGTTCGTCTAGTTTTTATTTGCCTATTATTGAATTGTATTAACATTTTCTGTAGATTGTAGATACATTTGCAATAATATTGTAATACATCATTTTCAGTATAGGGTGAATTTCAAATGATGGATCAATTTTCAAAAATGTGTACTGTATTTATTGAAGTAAAAATTTAATATTAATAATTTTTATTGCAATGGAAAGGTAATTGCAAACTTTGAGGGGGTGATGGTTTCAGCTGGTAGATTTCACGCGACAATTGGCCGAAATTTCGTATCACTACTCCTTATGTTATCAAAAACCCTTAAGATTTCTTCATTCCGTTGGTATAGGCTAAATATTATTAATTTAATATTTTAAAATAAAATAATTTTTTATTATAAAATTTTTAATTCAATAAATGCAACCCTTTGAAAATTGATGCGTCATTAGTCGTAATCACTCTGTGAAGTACGAAGTCGCTGGGAGGAGTGAAAACTCACTTCAAGTTTTTTTGTAGTCAGTTAAGAAGATGAAAATATCTTTCATCGACTCTTGCACCACTAATTTCCACCTCAAAAATGTTTGAGAAATAGTCTTTCTGAAGCAATTTATGTGATATTACAGCTAGTTGATGAAGAGAACTCGTTCCTGCTACATGGGTCTCTACTCTCTAGAGAAATTTGTTCATTGTCATGTTAGTGTATCATGGACAAGACGTGGAATTTAGTTGTTGCAGTATTTAATGGCTATGAAATAGAATAGCTCTTGTCATACGGCTCGACATGAATGAATTGCTTAATTTACAAACTTCATTTGAGAGTCATAGAGGTGTTAAGTGAAAAGCTACGACAGCCCATTGAAATCCAGATGGATGGTTCTGGGACGATTGCCAAAATCCTGAAGAAATTCAAGATCATAGAGGCAGGCAACTCTATCATGGCAATAACGACTCAACACGATAATAAGATAGCTTGACATTTCTTTTGAGGCTTTCAAGTTGATGTACAAAAAATCTTAGAAACTTTGTTCGGAAGTTTAATTACTCTTATGATAGTTGTAATTTAATTTGTTATGATTGTAGTTATAAAACACATAAATATAAACTGGTCTACCATTATAGAATGAATGTAATTATCTGTTATATAGTTATAGAACTATTAAAACAACTAGAAAATAGAATTCCCAATCTCCTCACAAAAGTCTAGACTAGTGAGCCGCATTATTTCAATTCCCCACTCAGTACAGTCCATTCCTATACTATCCCCTCAGGTGTTAAGCAGTTTAAAATATTCAAGTTGAAGCTGGGAGTCCTGTTCAGACAAATCAAGTACTGGGAACCGGTTTAATGGAAGCTGATTTACTCCTTTGGTGACCTTGGATGCTTTTTTCGTTTTTCTTTCTTTGCCATTTCCTATGCTGTGGAAATTTCTTCTTGAAACTTAGGAAACTAAAAAGGTGTCTATTGCTTTCCTTGTGCAGCCAGTATATTTCTCAGATTAATGATTCTCATAGTCTGTGAGTTTAATAACAGAGTGAGGCATTTGTAAACAAGACTATTCGAGCAAATTGTTCCATATCTGTATAGTGTATAATTTTTATAAATATAATCTTGTTAGCATAATGATTGGTTGATTTAAGATATATTATTGA
Organism: Sogatella furcifera; assembly: GCA_017141385.1. Classification (NCBI taxonomy): domain Eukaryota; kingdom Metazoa; phylum Arthropoda; class Insecta; order Hemiptera; family Delphacidae; genus Sogatella; species Sogatella furcifera. The sequence continues at coordinate 21,463,680 of CM029547.1, read as the reverse complement.
ATATCTAATCTGAAAAGCATGTCTCCATCAGTAATTAATTATTCTAACAAATGAATTTCCTTTCCATTTTCACTTTCCTTGCCCTACCTACTACCATAGGTAAGGAAAGTATTGCTTTCCAAAAAAAATTAAGGTACCCCAAATTTAGGTTTTCTATCCGTTTCAAGGTCCCCTGAGTCCAAAAAAGTGGTTTTTGGGTATTGGTCTGTGTGTATGTAAGTGTGTATGTCTGTATACACTACATCTCGATCCCTTATTGACCGATTGACTTGGAATTTTAAACTTAAGATTCTTATACCATGAGGACCCAACTCGAAGAAATTCAAAAAAATTCATCGAAAAATGGCGGATAATATGCCAAAAATAGTGTTTTTCACGATTTTCTTGAAAACGGCTCTAACGATTCTTTTCAAACTCATACCCGAAATATTCCTATATAAGCCCTATCGACTGCCATGAGTCAAAATTGCTGGCAAAATTGCAGAAGATCCGCAGCATTGTTGAGAATAATGGATTTTGCAATATTTTGATTCCTAATTTACCGATTGACTTGAAACTTTAAACTTAAGGTTCTTATACCATGACGACCCTACTTGGAGAGATTCAAAAAAATTCATCGAAAAATGGCGGAAAAAATGACAGATAATATGACAAAAATTGTGTTTTTCACGATTTTTGCGAAAACGGCTCTAACGATTTTTCGTAAACTCATACCCGAAATAGTCCCATATAAGCCATATCGATTCCCAAGAGTCTCATTCCTGGTGAAATAGCAGAAGATCAACAGCATTGTGGGGGAAAATGGATTTCTATCTCGATTTTCTCAAAAATGTCTCAAACTATTTTTTTTTTCAAATTGGCACCCTATATAGTCATTAAAGCTCTATCAACTGGCATATGTCCCTTCTGAGTAAGATTATCAGGGGCGAAACACCATACTTGAAAATTTAGAAAAGTCTGTAGATAGGCAACCCGCACTAAATTAATCTGTATATAGGCAACCCGCACTACATGGCTCGGTAAGTTGAGTTCGAGCAACGCGGACAGCGCGCTTGACGCTCGTGTACAAAAAGTGTATCAATGTCATTACGTCATTCTCGCAATCTAGGCAATCCGCATCAGGGTTTAAGAAGACAAAAATCACATTTGATAGAAGTATTATGGCCGGTTTTTCCAAGCACACTCAAAGTTGAGGGGCTCTCAAGTTTACTACACTTTACTACATTTCCTATACTTATCATAGAAAATGTCAGCTGTTTATCAAAATTTGTGGGTCCCTCAACTTTGAGTGTGCTTGGAAAAACCCGGCATTAGTATTTCATAATAATTATTAATAAACTAACAGAGTTATGGAATCTAATGGAATGATCCATTATCGATTCCACCTCTTTGATCTGATATATTGGAGTACTACAGCCAAAAAAATCAACTTTCATTCAAAATCCAAGTAAATTGGTAGCCGAAGCGCCGACAGGCGCAAGGCATCATGGGTTTGTAAAAATTTCAAATCACACAAAAGATGAGCCGAAGCGCCGGTAGGCGCGAGGCGTTAACGGCGAGTGCAAATTTCACTATAGAAATATCTATAATAGTCTAATTTCAATTTATAGTCTATTGCATATATGAAACTTGCACTCGTTGGTGACTAGGTATAGATACAAGATACTTGTAGGCCTATTAGGCCTACGCAAATATGAATGGCAAGGAAAGTTGTGTGAGTGTACCACACCAGATTTTTTTTAAATTGATATTGAATTACAAGAAAAGTGGACATGGTTAGTGGATATGGTAAAGTCCATAATATCATATCAATATTAATGATGAAATTGTTAATTATTCCGCTCATCAACATAAATGCAATGGATTGAATGCAAGTCATTACTTTAGATAATAGTCTGTTTTAAGGTTTTGAAGAATATTCAATTACCATCCTCATGAGTGTTCTAATTATGCATAACATGACAAAGAATAAATTTTTTAACATTGATTAGCCAGCTTTTATAATGTCAAGAGGTTGGAGATATGCAAAGAAGTGTATAAATTCCGTGTATAAATTGTATCGAGTGTAATAATTTCCATATTGTTCTATTGAAAGGTTGATCAGGAATTTGCATTGAATATATACTGTATTTCTTAATTTGATTACATTATCTTCCAATAAATCTTATAAATAGAATTACCAGGTTGAATATGTGAAGAACTTGTATAAATAGCTGAGCTGTTGTTGAAGAAGTAGATAGGACTAGAAAAATCATCAATCCTGTTCAATTTTTCAAATCATAATACTAACATAGCAAGGTGTTTTTCATTGTAACTACTACTGCTAGCTCAGATTTTATCTTCAAACAATACAATGATTTGAATCACAAACTTTTCGTTAATCGATATTGTAGAACTTATTTTCATGAGAAGTAGATAGGACTAGAAAAATCTTCAATCCTGTTCAATTTTTCAAATCATCCTTGCTAATACTAACATAGCAAGGTGTTTTTCATTGTAACTACTAGCTCAGATTTTATATTCAAACAATACAATGATTTGAATCACAAACTTTTCGTTAATCGATATTGTGGAACTTATTTTCATGAGCTTTACTGATTTCAATTATTTAAAAATGCTTCTGTCTATAACTTCTCACTGATAGAGCAGTTGAAATCCCATTGATGAAAATGGGAGAACTGAAGAAAATCAACTAGGAATATATATATAGATATATTTATTAACTTTTTTCTGATGTATGATCATGACAGTTGAAATCGTTCTTTGTTCTTTATTGCGCTTTTCCATGATGGCACATCGAAGAACTGCTTGTGATAGAGGTATTATTGGCTTGTTCTGAAGGACGAGCTATTGAACTGTCAAAAAAGGTAGAGACGCGTCGGTAAGAAGATGAGAAATGACTGTCAGAATGTCAGCTGGCATGGGGGGAGCTGGGGGGTGGGATGGCGTTGAGGAATTGCGGGAGCATGAAATTGTGACAGTCCATCGTCCTTTGTTGCCGAGACTGAGGATGATCCGGACTGGCGGGGTCGGTGGAGTGGCCGGGGGCGGGGGCGGGTGTTTGGAGTTTTGAAGTGGCAAGAGGCAGTCGTTGGCTTGTCCTTTGATCGCCACACAACGGATGCTCCTCATTTCCTGTACTGTGGCCTCCGTCATCTTCTTCACTCTGGTCCCCAGCCTAATCTCTACTCCCCCTCCTCCCCCCTCATCCCTTCAACCACAATACGACCAAACTCCTTCCTTGACTACGACTACACTAGTAAACTGTACTTATTTTTCTTTCACGTCACACCAGTCAGATATTTCAAACAAAAGTTGAAAAAATTGTATGACTTTTATTGCTGGGGTGACCCATACGGGTAGGTTCCACCTCGCCTATATATAATTTTTCGGTAAAGACGGAGGAGGAGGAGACCACGTTAGGTTAGCTACAAAGCAAATGAATATTTTCTTCAATTTAATTTACTGTAATAAAATAATATCAACGAGATAATGAACCCTTTAAATAAGATATGTGCAATATTTCGTATGGATAATGGATGTCATGTGTAGGGACACCATATTATTACCATTTGGAAGGTTCGTTTTCTTTTTATTGAGCAGTTTACAAATAGGAAATAGAAACAGAAAGGCAGTATCAAAGATTGCTAATATGTTTTATCAAATATTAGCTCAATATTAGGCCAACTTATTGATTGGAATTGAAAGGAGCAATTGATCGTGAACACTCAGCTCAACTGTCATTACATTAATTATTTTTGATACACTATCAAATTAGGTGTTTCTGGCTAACCATTATGGCATCTTGATGATATTTACAAATATTATGAGTATTTCTACCAAATTCATATTCTTGCAACCAAGCTATTAAGATTCAGAATGCTATCTACTGATTGAAAAAACAATATTAATAGCGGCTGCATTGTTTATTTATATTCTGATACTATTTGCAAGGTTCGTTTCCTGTAGGATGTTCATTGAGCAGTTTACAGAAAGGAAATAGGAGAGGGAACGTGCCTGGCCTGTGGGCGGGAAGGATATAGCAATCGCTGGAACATACAATAATGTGTCCTTATCATTCCAAGTCTATTTTATTCAGTGAATTTATGAAAATTTTATATTGTACTTGCTTCCATTAATCATGCAACAGTTTATTATTAGAATGTATTGGCTTTCATTTCCTTTCCTTTTCTTCATCTTTTTTCTTGGGCTCTCATTTTCTTTATCAATTTATGAATTTTATTTAAAAAATTCCAAGAGCTACATTTTCTTGTATTGAACACATCAAAGGCGTACGCAGGATTTTTTCCGTGGGGGGGGGGCAAGCCATGTTCAAGTTGATCACCCCCACCCCTCCCTTCATAGGTCCCAGCTCCTCCGCCCCCTATTGATTAATATCGTATTAATTCATTTAAATCTAGTTTTTAAATGCTATAATAATTTTTCTTACTATCTTTAGTAATTCTAATAGCTTGTTATGAATTCTGAACTTAAGGCCAAGTGTTAATGGAAAGGATAACCTTATTATCCTTTCCCAAGAATGGACATATGTATGTCTAAACTTCGCATTTTCACTTAGATAACTTACACTCCTTATTCATTTTGCAGAACCTCCAATCACCTTAAATCTGTATAAATTTTGCATTCATTACTTCACCGTTTTTCGTATTTTTACTAGAAGTTTCTATTTTGTGAAATTTATATGATAATTTTGTTTTACTCATTTATATTACAATGTATACTCTAAGCCGAATTTTGTTATCTAATTGAATAAAGTAATCTAATCTACCCCCCCACATAGATAGAAGGGGGGGTCAGTCATAATATTGTTCAGTTCAATACATTCTATCATGAAAATTGAAAATAAAAATAACATAATGTTGCTAATAATACGGTGTGGATGATTTGTGATTTAAATGATTAATTTTCCATGAAGTTATATGAGATTTAGGTCTTTTAGGTCCAACGTATAATTGTGATCCAATTTCTCTGTTCACTGAGTGTTCAAAGCAATTTTTATCTTCCAGTTGTTTGTAATTCCTTGAATCCTGGTTGAATCGAGTTAAACAGTATTTCCCTTTTTAGGAAGCATTGCATATTAAGAGTTTTTCCTCAAAAATGTTCAAATACCAAAATCTATAAGCATGGTACAAAGTTATTATAGGTAACTCCCTAAAGGATCGAATCTACTCCAAACACTCGGTGGATTGGTGGATACAGTAAAGTATAGAAGTATCCTAACGAACTTAAAAACTAGTTTTAGATCAATAAATTTATCAACATTCTATAACTGGGCTATAAAGAGTGCTTCAGAACTTTCTATCAATATTCTAGGGCATTGTTCCTGGGTAAGAAACATATCTAAATAATGTTATTATTTTGAAACTGTCCCAAAGTTCGCAGCAATTACTCACACAGCCAAATTCAGGTTTTCACATTTCTCTATGAATTTCAAATTCTATAATGGCCTTAAGAGAGTACTAAAGTGGTCAATCCTTATGTAAAATTAGCTGAGAAATTCAATAAAACCAGTTTGATGTTTATTGAGATAATGATCAAAATAAGCTAAGAAAACTCAATTTTTCAACTTATAAGGAATAGAAATAGGATACCTAATTGTTGATTGGTTCCATCCATTCAATATGATTTTTCCAGCTCTGTTTTCTGTCTCCGATATTCTGCCTCAAGAAGAATATGTTGAGTTCCTGTCTTACTTCAACATTCCAAATTCTATCTTCTCTGGTACACACACCCCTTTGCATTTTAGCCACTTGTAACTTGCCTCATTCTCTATTTCTCAGTACCCAGGTTTCAGAGTCATAGGCTATAGGATAGCTGAGATGGCCATCACTTTGGAAAATTTCAAATTGGTCTCTCTCCTGGCTTTAAGTCCTGTTGATTGTCTCACAAATAGCTTGAACTCGATTCATTTCAGAAGAAATATTCAGTTACTTTCTGAGTTACTGTATCCAAACCTCAAAAATATGGATTTGAAGGAGACGGAAACAATTAAGCAATCCGTCAAAAGACTAGCAATCTAACTTTCTTCATTGCTGTCTGTTTTGTCTCCTTGAAATCCTTATTTGTGAGGTTTGGGTGCGTCCTAGTAGAAACGGTAACTGAGATAATATCCACTGAAAGAGATAATATCCTTGAACTCAGTGATTTGAAAAAAGAGAATGCTTATTTCTTGAGATGAGTCGCAATTCTAGAATACTGTGCAAATATAATGTTTGAGTTCGAAGAAAGGAAGAAACCGATTGGAATAACTCGAGAAATATAATATTATAAACAGTTTGAGGATCTGTTTTAGCTCACGTTCAAGTTTACAAGCCGGCATTTTCAAATCGACACATTCGCCAACTAAACCTAACTGATATCGATTCTGGCTTCAATCCAATTCCTAACTTCTCATAGAAACAAGATGAAGCATTCACACCAATGCATTACATTTCAGCCCAACAATCTTTCTTTTTATCTATGTAAAACAGGTTCTAAATGAGATTTCTAGAAACAGCTACCAAAAGATGTTCACTGTTTGTTGAGATCATTTGAATAGTTCTCTATTTTGTGGTCTGCATACTATCACGGTTTGCCTTTGTACAGCGTATGGTAGTGAGTCAGTGAGAGCTTTAACCCATCATTTTGAAATGATTGGGAAGTATCAAGTATTCTACAAAAGTTGGCAATTTGACTGTATAGTAATGAATAATTTGAAAACAATTGATGAATTCCTCTGAATTAGAGTTTGTTTTAACATTTCAAGAATCAACAGGCTGTTAAGAATAAAGCCGATTATTATCTGGTGAATTGAAATGATTGCTAAATGTACTGTTTTACAATTTCAAATTCTAGTACTGTATCTTAATAACTGGAATTGTAAAACAGCATTGGTTTATTTTATAATGATTTTCCTCATAACTTGATAATTGATTTTTTATTAAGGGTAGCACGTTGGAGTAAGTGATAACGCACCGGTCTGATAATCAGAGGTTTCGGGTTCAATCTTTGACCGGTGTACAGATAAGACGTTGTCCTAAAAGAAGTCGTCATATCTTATCATCATCCCTCTCATTTCTCACCTAGGAGCCAATGTGAGCATCACCCTCAGAAAAAAAGAAAGAAAAATTCTATTAAATTGCTTCTATTCCATGAACTTGAAGGTTCATAGTTATAATTCCACGTGTCAACTTCAATAATAATTTATGATTATATTTTCAAGGTTTCATTCATTTGTTATTATTCCATTACATTATTACAGTATTATCATACTGCACATAATTTTTCATTATATTGGCCAGAAAATTTTACCTTCGTCATATGATTGAAATCGGATGAAACCGTCAAATTTCGATCATGCTCTTTACATGGACTGGTGATTGCTTTAATCGATGCCCAGCTCAAATCTCATAATGTTGATGAGTAGCAGTGCTATCATTAGGTCTGCAGACAGCAGGCAGGCGGTGTTTATTGTGCATGCCATGGCCAATGGATGCAGCGGTGCATGGTTTAGTGAAGCCTTTGACCCACTTTAATGACTGATTCCCGTACTAGTCCATTGTTTGTTAAATCCTTTATTCCAGTTCGGTTATTACTATTCCAACCTAGAGCAGCTATCACAACTAGACAGCTTCAGCAATGTGGATTGTTTCCCACGATTTTCGCCACAACTACAATGTTTCATCAGTAATCTAATAATCTCTTTGTTGTTCAATCGCGAAAGGAAGTTTGGCTAAGCATTAAAATAGTTGTTTTCAAAAAAAATTAAACAAATTGAAAAATGTGAACGAATTTCTAAAAACGATGTACAACCAACACGATTTTAATGTGTGGGAGAAGTATTGAAATCGTTGTAATTGCTGCATTCTATTATTATATTAGAATTATTATGTATAGCAAGGAAAGAGAACCAGAACAGTGCAGTAGGAGTTGGATTCTCAGAGATGAATTACCAATTATTCCATCCATTGTAAAATCTGGGATGGAAGCCTTCACTATTCTACCATCTAAGCTTGAAAATTTCTCTCGTTAATTATGTAGAAGTTGTTTACTTGATTTAACTTCACATTTTCCAATAGCTCATATTCCTTCCCCATTTGAACATTCTTTTCTACCGAACAACAAGTCAAAAACAAGTGAATCTATCGTGAATCTAGCCAGAAATTCAGTAAGCTCAGTTCGCTGCTCTAGATTGACCTCACATGATGGAAATCAAAATGGAACTGACCTTTTTTGCGGATGATGCCCACATAAGTATTCAAATTTACCAAATTTCTAGTGTGGATTATGGATTATGAGGTGTATAATCGACCATGCCTCTGGTGGGATTCGAACCCACGACCGGGTAGCGCTAGCGGACCAACGCCAGTATAAAGGTTGTAACGCCAGTCCACTCGGCCAACCCAACCTCACATGAAATGAACAAAGCTGGAAGTGTTTCCAATATTTTCCATTTCCTCATACGCTCTGCTCTGGATTCATCCAGAACTCCACCCCTTATGAAAACCCAGCTTGTGACCTGATGAGATGAAGTAGGTCAGTTGGGGTGGCAATAAGGTCACCTGGCACGACGTGTGTAACCTGGCTGCCGCTTGTTTCAACCAGGTTCGAGTAAATCGCGGGGTGGGCGAGAGAGTGGCAGTGGGGTAGGCGTGTGTGCGAGGAGGGCAGTAGCAATGAGGTTGAAACTCGTGCAGTTGCGAGTGACGTTTGAAATGGCGGGGCTGAAGGGGGGTGGGTCTCAGACGGTTGCCGTGGGGATGCAGTTGGTCGCCGATCGATTCGTCGCGTCGCGTCTAAACCTCACACTTCTCTCAAATAAGGCGCATGCCGTGCGTGAGCAAATACAAAGTGCCCGCTTGCCATCAAAGCCTCGACCTACACCAACAGCCTGTACCTATTGCCATCTTCTCAACCCTCACCATTACCCATTCCTCCAAAGTCAACTTCATAATATTCTCTCTCATAACTCATTCTTGTTGCCTATACCGAATTATTCAGTTCTGAACTTCGGTCATTTTCCTCGATATTGCAATGAAACATCGATTCGATGGAAAGTTTGCTCGTTAATAGACACCAACAGTTTCATCATCATATTATATTCTACTGGTTGAGTACTGGAAGAGTCTAGTCCACAAATTGACTTCACTATTCTATTTATATCAAACAGTTTTACTCGTTTTGTAACATCAATATAAAAGTACATGATCGATCATCTATCTATTCAAGGCTAGCTAGTTTATTTCAGTCATGATGAATGCGAAATGATGAATGAAATACTGCTATGAATTAATTGTTGCTCATTCAGTAAGGTATGTATTATGAACTTTATATCCCAAGGACATCTTTACCGATCCACATGATTCTCTCCAGGTCTCTCTTGTGATTTGCTTATTTTTGTACTATGCGCATTTCCTCATCATTCTATTTTGATTATCCTTTCAATAGTAGGTAGCTGGGTACTTTCTATTCATTCATACTCATTTTTTGTTTGTTTATTATTGATTCTATTGATCTATTGGCGTATCAGGTCAGGGGTGGGTTAAGTGCTGGCGTTGCAACCCAAAGGTCCCGGGTTCAATCCCAGGTCAGACCAGAAAATTTTCTCAGGCCACTTCCCGTGTTTTGGATGGACACGTTACAGGGCGATTCACACATATAGTGGCGTACTAGTGTCGTACTAGTGGCGTACTAGTGTCGTACCGTTTCAAATGGAATCTCTCAAACGGTCTTTCCATTTGATTAACATGGAAACGGTCGGGAGTGATTCACACATATAGGACTGTACTAGTGGCGTACTAGTGCTGGATGATGAAAGACCGTTCCCCAAGCGATTTCTCAAGGACACGGTCTATGGCAGTCTGACACGGCCTGCGACCGGCATGAGCACAGTCCTACATGTGTGAATCAACGTAGGACTGTGCTCAGACTGTGCTGTTTGGATCTGGTGTTTTCAAATTCTTTCAAATTTGAGATAGAAGAATTCTGATTTCAGATTCGGATTCTGCGCTCTTGAATTAGTGATTATCCCCACGTAGACTTCAAAATAAGCTAAATTAAGGGAGTTGTTCCAAATGATATAGAGTCATATAATAACATTATATTCTCAACAGTAGCCTAGTAGGTTGAATTCAGTTACGTTTAGTATTGGAATTCCTATAAAATCCATAAGTTATTCTAATTCCTTGTATGATAAGAGTGATCGATCAGAAAAATATTTTATGTAGCTTATATAATAATAAACATTTTTCAACGTTAGAAATTTCTACTTTAAACTACAACTCTTACTAATAATAAATTATACATGACACGAACTGAAAAAAGTATGAGTAAACAGATGAATTGCTTTGAAATTTTTGTGTCAATTTTCAAAATCAACTTTATCCTGTTTCAACGCTTACGATCATATTCAATTCAATCAATACAAAGTCAATAAGTAAGTAACAATGAAGAATAATTACAGTACAATCATCGAAATCATAAATAAAAATCAACAGTCTTTGTTGAAAAAAGTGTTAACACCTATAGGATATTCTGAGTACCTAGCCTATAGAAGAATAGTACAAATAAAAAATTCCCACTTTATGAAATCAATTTAATAATCAATACTTTAATCTTAATAATAATTATTCCACTAACTGATGTATTAGAATGATAGATTATGTTTTTTCCATCACGTATGGTAGATTTTATTGTTTTAAATTTATTTACAGAGTTATTTTAGGATTAGGATATTTTTTTATAATTTTTTTATAATAATTAATGGGATATTATCATTGGGATTTTTAGGACTATAATCTACACCCATGTGACTGTTGGTATAAATTGGGAAATGCACATTTTTGGGAGAAATACTGTTATACGAATCTCCATTGTGAATTATTACAATCACTAGTAATGAGAATTGCGATGATGTCGACGTCTTGAAAATCAGAGTAACTTGCTAATAATGATCATTATAGTAATAGAATAATAATATAATCTTGACATCATAGTAACGACATTACAATAGCATAGGAATATAGCATAATAGCATTTAATAACATAAGAGTATGGATAATAACATTTTTATAATAAAGGTCTTTAGCTTTGATATTTTCGTTCAATTAATTCTTGATTGGGAATAAACTTATATTATAGAAGGTCATTATTGTAGAGGAAAACGACTAGAATCCCTTATATGTGAATGGAACCAAGTTCAAATTAAGAAGACCAGACCCAAGATTCAAGAGATTGATTGATTTAATTTTAACTTGGTTTATTTTTTATTCTGAATATCCTGCTTGATGAAACGATCAAGGATCCTACTTAAGCTGTAATTAGTAGGTATTTTGTTCAGACAGTAACAAGTCAATTTGAAAACATTCGAACTGAGTTCTGTTGAATCAGAGATGACAAATTACATTTTTTTCGAAATGCCTGATCTGATATTTTAAAATCTTCAATTTTGATTATTTTTGAGTTCACGCGGGAATTATTACTAATTGAGGGGCGCTGAATCCAAATCTGAAATCAAAATCCATCTATCTCCAATTTTGGAGAAGTTGAGTAGTCGTGATTGAGCATTGCGCCAAACAGTCCGACACTAGTACGGTCCTATATGTGTGAATGATAGCGGTCTAAACAGTCTGCGCACGACACTAGTACGACACTAGTACGCCACTATATGTGTGAATCAGGCTTAAGCCGTCGGTCCCGGCTGCCTAAAAACAGAAATTGATCAGGAGCGACCTGTAAACTCTGACACCAGACCTGAGCCAGCCAGATTACACAAATATTATTATTAGGGGTGAGTGGATTACGTCAGGTACCTAAGCGATTGTTCTCAAACACACCACACGTAAATTATAGGGTTAAAATTTTATTCTTCGATTAGATCGTTGACCTGAAATTCGTCCTCCATTCACGTTATAGAAAGGAATGAATATTACGTCATTCAGTGAATACTTATGACTTATTAGCGAATAATGAAATCAAGTCAAAATTATGACTTTATTCCAAAAAAATTATTCAATTGATAGTTATTTTAAATGATTACTCTGTGGAGTAGAAATTGATTCAAATAACTCTTTATATAATGAATATTTTCAATGAATGATGATTATTCTCAGTGAGGTAGTTCAGATTCGAGTTCAAATAGTATAGGCGTTTGTGTGGTTTTTCGTATGAGTGTGATCTGGTTGAAGGTTTACCGCTGTCTTTTTCAACAGCATGTGCTTATTTTTAAAATGCACACAACACCCAGATCCAAACTGAATGTAAACAGTGCGGCTCTGCGGTACCCTCTTTATCATCTTACCTTCTTGTATTCTACCTTCTCGCCATCTCTCTTCCTTCATTTGGCAGTTGCTGTATTTAACTATCAACTTAAATAAACCTCATTTGGCCGCTTTACGTTTATGGCCAACGCTCACCAACCGGACTCTGCTAACTTGCTTCTATTTTAAGCTTTATTTAAATGGTGGTTCAAACATTTGCGATTAAAGATTACAATGTTCTTCGACTCTGGTAAATACTGTTTCCTGCTTTTTCAAAAAGATGCAACTCGGAAATTTCTTCCTGATAAACGCATTGAGATGAAAGATGAAAAAGGCCTATTTTTGTGTTATTGGTTATTGAGACGTTGAAGTGAAGAAGAGTTTATTTCACGATTAAATCAGATAATATTAGGGTGAATTCATCAGGTTTTGTCACGATATCCAAGGACATGATAAAAAATTCAATTGTGTCAAAAATGGGATTGCTACAGACATCACATTAATGGATCATTTTCTTCTTAATTGCAACAGTACATATTTTATGGCTCTGGATGTATGATCTCTAGAAGGTAGGGTAAATAGAACTATGGAAAATAAAGTTCGGGAGGGTGCCAAGAACCAAAAAGCAAGTCAATTATCAGGCACTAAAACTTCTACAGTAACTGCTGTCTCAAGGCATATGTTGGTGATCATGATTATATGATAGTATGATTGATGCATGAGTTACTTCTATAGTCATGATGCAAGAATTACTTCTTATTTAGATTGTATTTTATGAAAAATCTGAATTTGGTCTTGACGCGATATAATACTAGTAGAAGAGGAGGCTTTAATAGTTTTTATTTTATGTTCAAATTGGAATCCTTAAATGACTGCATACTTGTAAATAATTTATTGTCACAAAGAAATTATTTATTTATTGACAAATAATATGGAAACAACAGGACATGTCCAAATATGTTTCCGTTACTCAAATAGCAACATAAAATCAATTATTTAAACACTTTACAATTTATATAATAGTAATAGAAAAAATAGAAAAAAAACTTAGAATGTAAGAAAATAAAAGATACAATAATTCTCATGTGACAAAGAGGTTGCTAATGATAGATTGGTGATGATTATTTTTCAATAATAATCTTAGTCTCATAAGTAGAATCTTACTTGTTGATTGGTGTTATCTTATATGTTCTCAAGTATTATCTTATATGTTTAGTCGCATAAAAGAGATTTTCAAGTCGTTAAACCTGATACTCTGGTGTTCATTTTGAACACAAAAGTTCAATTCGAAATTCAGCATCTCTATGATCTCGATTTCCAAATGTCATAATTTGCAAGCACTTAATCAATTCATGATTGAGTTATAATAGAGATGATAGGGCGATAGGCTACAGTATTTGGGGGTATCTGGTTTCGTAACTACCTCAATAACGTTGGATGTATCCCCGACTCTTATCTTAGTTTTCTCTGAAATGGATAGGATGAATGCTTGATTATATAACGGAAGTTTTATATAACACTGAACAGTAAGTTCACTGTTGCATTTTAAATTTTTATGAATGATGGAGCAGTGAATGGCTGTTGGGTTGATAATGCTTTATCTGTTTTGTGACTTCTTTATGTTTACTTGGGAATGATAAATGGAGTTGGGCGGAAACAGGCCATTTTCCCCTAGAAAAATAGAGCTTATTGAGAAGGATAAATAGCCTAGTGACTCAAGGGATTTATTGTTATCGTACTGCTGATTGTCACTGTCACGGTGATAACCTTCTCAGATATTACTGGATACTAATTATAAGAAGCTGAAAAATTTGATACTGTGTGAATACTCTTGCGTGATTTTCCATCGTGCCTGATCAGGGGTGCCTATCCCCCCCAACATATATGACGCCAATCCCCCCCCCCAAATGAACTAAAGATCCCCCCTTATTTTTGGGCATTCCTGTTAAACAATTGATAGTGAAATGTGAGACTATTGTATAACAAGTAAGCAGAATGTTGAGGTACAGCCTCACCAACAGGTCCAGAGGCAAACCCAGAAATAAATTTTGAGGGGGATATAAAATCAGGGTCGAACCCAGGAAAACCCTTTCTCCGAGAGGGGGGGTTGTCGCTTGCATGGAATATCTATAATGTATTTGCCTTATCTCAACAAACATATTCATTTTGTGCCGTTTAGAAAAATCCATTCACCAATAAATTATTGTAGATTAATTGATTTGAACAAGAGCTATTGGACCATATTGGTCTCTTCTAGTTGTTGTATATTGTATTGGACAATATTATTGTTGAATTGAACATTCTAATTCTCTAAGCTGTGCTGGAAGATTTTTCCTGTCATTTTGCATCTAAACTATAGAACTAAGAATATAGGACTATGCGCTCTGAATACTGAGTATTGTGATTGGATAATATATATCTAGCCTATATTTGATTATTATACCTTGATTCCAAATAATGTTTATTGATAATTGTGTTGGAAACAAGAGGTTTTGTACGTGATTGTCTGAATCTTCATTGCATAAGTAGATTGTTTTTCTTAAATGAATGAAATGAAATTGTTGAAGTTATATCGAATAATATAGAAAATCCTTCACAAAATGAAATCTACAAAACGCAGAGATTTTGATACAGGTTATTGTATGACCAGGGTCAACGGTAAAATCTCTGTGAATGAATATAGAGCTAAATCATTCAAACGATTCCAACCAGTAGCATTCCTCATGTAAGATTTTACTCTCTGAAGGGTAGAAAAGAAGCGCTTAAAGTAAGAGGAAGTTGCTGTTGTAACAGAAATCCTTACATTATTAAATGTGAAATATAGTCAACATTTAACATTTCGTGAACCATTTTGTAAGGAAAAATATTCTTTTTGCATTCATTTAAGCGAGAACTGAAATATTTGGGCTTGCGATGCTTAGTTTCAGATTTAATCTATTACCTATTATTATTAATCTTCTACAGATTTACCCCGTGAGGGGGAATTTTTTCAAAAAAAGGACCCTAAAATTACATTTTTAGAAGTTTTCAGCCTTAATAGTGAAAAATTTGGCAACTCCAACAAAGTGCATTTCATCTTGTGTAAGATGAGCCCCAATTTCGATGGGGGGGATTATCTATCCACTCAATCCCCCCTGTGTTCGCCCCTGCCAGCTACAACTTTAGGAGCGCTGAATACTAAATATTGTAGCTTCAAGCATGTCTCAACTGGAACTGTTATTCTTTACAATTATTATTAAAGAGAATCGGTCCTCTAGGTTAAAATAAATCCCCCCCAAAAATTTGTAAGACGCCATTGGCGTCATGTCCCCCCCTTGTAGGCACCCCTGTGCCTGATATAGAAGATGTCAAGATTCGAGGAGTAGTGACGATTTTAGCTGTGGGAAGAGCAATTCCTTTTTCAAAATTTTGTAATATTTGGATGAAAAACTTGAAAAATACAGGTATGGGTATCCAAGATATCCCAATGCTTTGACGGCACTCGGGGAAGAGACATCCAAGAAGAAGGTATCCAAGAAGATGAAAGTATTTTATCGAAATGAGAATGAATTCAAGAAAAGACAGAGATTGAAAGGGACTGGAAATGAGTAGATTATAAAAGGTGGACAAGAAATGTATAGGAGAGACCGCCTCTTGTATGAAGTGATGGAATAATTTGAAGTCACTTGTATGAATGGGAATGTTATAATTAAATGTGATAGTTTATAGGTCCGAGTCGTTCGTAAGAGATCCCCTTTTAGAAAGATATACGTTTCAAATTTCGTTTCTTCACCAAAAACGGACATCCTCTAACTCAATCTCATATTCGGATTTGACAGCTCAGAGGAATTGATTATTTCTCCATAAATCAAATCGAATATGATTAATAATAATAATAATTGTTCATGCGTGTGATTGAATTCAGAACTAATGCTTTATTCATTCACTTCGAATGAATCACATCCGCACAATTTAATATGAATCATAGAACTATATGTATGAATCAGCCCAATCAGCAAATAGTTGAAAAAGCGGTTCTCAATACCAGTCTGTTCATTGTACTAGTTGGCATTCTCGATGTAAGAATAAGTTTGTATTCAGGAGAGTGAATGTTTTCTACTTGAAAATGGCAAATATGTGATTTATTTTGATCTTTCAACGATAGGATTTATATAAACTTGTGCATAAAATTCTTTGAATCAATCGATCATTAAATAATTTTTGGATTCAAATGAGTACTTAAGCTGTACTGCATGCCATATTATGCCATGTTATGCAAAAATAATTTTCATGTAGGATTAGAAGTTGAGCTGGTTGTCGATCCAGCGCCTGCGTTTGCTATGAACCGGTATTCATTCGGTGAGCCTTACCTGACCCTTCACCTCTCCAGTAGCCCGTATCAGTTGCTTCCTCTTCTTATGTCTACTTTTTCTTCTCAACTTCTGAAAAAAAATTAAGAAGCAATCATGTTTCTCCAAGTTTCAGATTCTGACCTTTCTTAACTAGGGGTTCAATTCGGATTTGGGGAAATATAACAAGTATGTTGGATTTTCAACTTGTTTTATGAAATATCTTATCCTGAAAGGAAGGATGGAGAAGAAAGCTTATTTTACATGATTAGTTATATTTAAAAAAACCTCATAGTGGTTCTTCAAAACAAAACATACTTGAAATAAAAAGCTCAGATTAATAAATAAATGAAAAAATGAAACCAATCACCTGGAAGGAAAGTCCATGTGAGAACTGCTAACATGATTCAATACAAGCCATTAAAAAATAATAAATTCAATATTATAAAAAATATAAAGAAGTTGGAGAAAGGGAAAGAGAAAGAAAGAGATATGGTAAACTTCCTAGAAAGAGAAGTACGAGTTAAAGATAATAAGAGTTAGCCTACTCCAAGGTTATTAGAAAATAATAACCTTGAGCCTAATCTACTCATTAAAACAATATACAAGAAAGAACACTCCAGAAGAAGGGTATGCAAAAACGTTGTAATGAAGGAGCTTTCATTGAAAATACTGATAATTTTAATACTGTACAATTCTTTAAATTGCTCTCTTTTAACTATCGCTGAGAAACAACTAACCAAGTTTTGTTTTCGTGTATGTTTCAGGTGAGCAATCGTTGCGTTGGATGATGTGTGTGTTGTAGTGGTGGGTGAGTGAGTGAGTGTTGTGAGAGTGTTGTGGTGGCATGTTGGCAATGGTGGCTGGCAGCCAGCAGCTGGAGCACTCCGTGCCGGGCCCGCCGTGTCAGTCGTGCACGTCCAACGAAGCCAATGGTGGCACGATGCACTACTACGACTTCTATCAGCACTATCCGGCGCCCGGACACGGCTCGCCCGTGCCTCACCATCAGGATCTCTGTCCGCAGATATGCACCCTGCACCCTGACTATGGTAAGCTCAGTCGAAAAACGCCTATAACTTACTATTAGTCCAGTCAATAAAGCCTATCCACACGGGTATAGAGTGCATGAAATATGACCCAATTTTTGACCTCGGGGATTTGATTAGACTAGTTAGGAGGTTAACATACTCAAAGTCCCCGGACCTGGGGGGTGAGCATAGGGTGGTAGTTGGTGGGGTTGAAGGTACAATTTTTCAGTTTTTCGCATAAAACCCGGAAACGGTTAATCCTAGAAAAAAGTGGTTTGAATAGAAATTAAAGAGGACTGAAATATGCGTCGATTAAAAAAAACGAAAATCGGGCTAATAGAAAGGTTTTTACATTTGATCAAAACTCCCATTTTTTTTTGAAAATCCCAAACAATTGTCCCAACTGCTTTTAAATGTGATGTAACTCATGATTAACAATAAATCCACTACCCCCTCACCCTAAAAGTTGTCGAGCATGAGAAGTAGAGTCAAAATAACATATCAATATTGATATTTTGATCTATTTTTGGAAGTTTATCATTCACTTTTCCAAGAATGGAATTCCTTCAAATTCAGCTTCAGGTGGTTTTTGTCAATATTTTGATGCTAAAATATGAATACGAAGTGATAAATATATTCAGGGTAATGTCTGGTAGTCTTTATTGATCATTATTCATCAGAATACTCATTTTACTGCTCAATATTTGGACTATTTGCAGTAGAAAGGACCCTTCAAGGATAATAATCTAAGGACATCCCTAACTTTCGTAAAAGTGAACGGATCTTATCAAACTATAGCTCATTTTTTTCAGCTTCAAAAGGCGGTTCTATTCCATATACTATATGTCAAATTTGGACAAAATTGAAGAATTTTATTAACCTAAGTACTTCGAGCTTATTCCTATATACCGGGAAAACACCAATTTTTTGTGCTAAATTGTACCTTCTACCTCCCCTCCCGCCCTATGCTCACCCACCTGGTCCGGGGACTTTTAGTATGTTAACCTCCTAACTAGTCTAAACAAATCTCCGAGGTCAAAAATTGGGGCATATTTCATGCACTCTATAATGCTTTATTGACTGAACTATATGAATTATTAACGATAAGACAATAATCATCGAGGGCTTCGCCTAATAATATGAGGCTCTTGTGTGTAGATAACCCTACACCTCTACAATATTCATTTCTGATTATTCAGTTGGAAAGTGTTAGTGCTAATTTTCATTGTGAAGTAAATTGTGGAGTAGTGTCGAAAGTAAAATAGATTTTGTCTCTGTGTTTTCATATAGGTGACAAAATATGAATGTGACAGATTTTCTTCTTTTTTGGTTTGAAGGAATTGTATCGTACAATAAGAAGTTCAATTCACCTACTCTATTTAACTTTGTTTTCTAGAGCTTAGTGAATCATTAGAAACCTTTTAAAAGAATCTTCTATTTTTATTGATCGTTAACGCGACTTTGAATATGAATAGCCTATTAGTAGTTTTTAGCCTATTAGTACCAGTTTTAGTAGTAGCCTAAACAATTTTTTGAAATCAAAAATTATGTTTTCAAATGAACTTTTTAAAATAAATATAACTTATATCTCCGTTTGTGGAAAATGAGGTTATCTGGCGAAGTTGAACACTTAGTGGGGTCTTCCCACTATTAAAAACCATACGCTAATTAAATCTATGGACATATCAGTTGAAAACTAGGAAATAGTTTCTTTATAAAATCATAATGACAACCTTGACATTGTTTCATGAATGAAAATTACATGAATAAGTTCAATTTCGAACACTAAAGAAAACTTAATAGAATAACTAAAGTGTTTTGTAGACACGGAATAGTGACTCATACTGTATGTCTGTATTACTGTATTACTGTGATTCATGCATGACATTTAATAGATCATTAGACAGTCAATGCGCTTTTCAAAAATATCACATCAATTTGTCACCAAATGTTGTGCTTAAAACCCAACAGCTTCCAAGAGCATGAGTGAATCATTATCACTTTTCATTACATTTTACAAGCAACGAAGCAATATAAAAAAATGTAAACTAATATTCTTACTGGATTAGAAACATCATGCTCAGAGTAAAGACTACTTCGAATAATTCTAGCAATTTGTTTACCATTACTTCGTTGCACCTTGAACTAGAACTACCTACACTGTAGCAAGGTTCATATCTAGTAGCCTATATTAACCTTGACTCTGTAGTACATTTTGTAGTGCTAACACCACACCATTTTGAACTACCAAAATAATGTAGGTCAAGTAGTCAAGTTGTATATTCCATCACGTGTACATTACAATGCATCACATTTGAATTTAATACCCAATGCGCCATTATTTCAACAACTTTATGATGACAAGTAATGTAAAGTAGTTGATGAATTTCGAATTTGTTAAATATCAACTAACCAAGTTGAAGAAAAACAAATTACCATTGTGAATCATTTTCCTCTGAATGCATTCATTCATGGCCCAAAATTGTAATATTTTGACCCAAAGAAAAAATTCCCTTTTTTTAATGAAAATAGGAATTATCGCGTGAAGGTTTCATGTCATACAGGCGTTCACAATATTAGATTGTCACTTCACTTCTGGTATGACCGCGCGCTTGTTATTTCCTAAGTCGTTCATCAGCGCGATCTTTCGTGACCAACGTGATTTCGTTGACTGTGATGACGTCATTAAGCGTCACGCTGTGATCCAGAGAGCCGTGCGAACATTTCCATCGGCTGCCAACCTTCTGCCAGGGTTCCAATTAATTAGCTCGTAAAGATGGCGCCTCGCTATCTTAATTATTCTACTTGCTGTAATTTGGGACTGAACGAAGTGGAAGATGAGGGCTGCTGTATGATTATTTCAGATACTGCACGTTTCCTGTAGATTATAAGAAGTTGAAAGTTAAAATTATTGAATTGAAGCAAGTTTTTGCTGTGAAGAAGAAATGCTTTTTGTGGAAGAAGAGTATATAGCTCAATTGATTGGATATTATAGAGTTATGGTATATATTATAGAGTTATAGTATTATAAGAGATATTAAAAGGATGCTAAGTCATAAACTTATCAAACTCATTGATATACTAAGCTAATGCTAATGAAGATAGTAGGGCAAGTTCGATCACTAATAAGAATAAAATCTGAATATTATCAAATAATTGATACTTTTGTCACGATTTTTTGTATTGTCAAATAAGATAGCTGTTTTCAGTTTAAACTACAAATATAAATATAGTTTTTATTATAGATTCGAATGACTGATGCATCTAATATGGGCAAGTGAGGGCATCAACTTGTATGCACATTGTTGGCAGAATGAATTATCAGGGAAAACTAGTTGCTGAAAATATTTGAATAAACTGTGCACTTCGTCAATCATTCTAAACTGTAAATATGATGGTTCCCTTGTCGGAATACACTTATAAACACCAAAAAAATAGCAGGTTGTTGAGTGAAAAATATTGAACTATACAGGCTAATAACATCTCTTAATCTTTTTTCAAGACTAATTAATTATTCTTCATTCCTTGTGTTATTTGCCTATTCCAGCTCTTCCATTTTCTGGATCCTTTGTTTATTATTCTCACTCAACTCACAATTTGGAAGTTTGAGGCTGCTTTATTTCAAATCAAGTCGTTTTTACTTCTCTCTTAATTTTCAATTTGACTTGCTTTTTCTAAATTGTTGAAGTAAACCTGAAGATGATGTATATACAGGGTGTTTCAGGAGAAATGTGCAATACTTCTCAGGCTTATTCCTTACACCAGATAGACAAAAAAGTTCCATGGAACCAACCCCCTAAAACGCTTTGTTACCGAGATAACAATGGCGGAAAATTGAGATTTTTCAAAAAATATTCATTTTTCTAATTTTTAAGAGGCTCTATTGAGATTCTAAAATAAGCAATCCCTATGTAAAATTAGCTGAGGAATCCAATGAAACCTTATATATATTGGAAAAATATGCTTGAAAAACGCCATTTTTCAACAAAAAGGGTTATAACTGGATAAGGAATCATAAATTTGTATTTTTTATTAATCAAAGTTGGAGAGAGTCTGATTCTAAAGAAAAAGTTGAATGGCAGCGATTGTGTGAATCTTACCCAAATCTCAGAAATAGCGATCAAAAATCGCAAAATTTGACAAAACATAGCCCAAGTGATAAATTTGTGTTTAGTAGCTATTTTGCGATTTTTGATCGCTATTTCTGAGATTTGGGTGAGATTTACACAATCGCTGCCATTCAACTTTTTCTTTAGAATCAGACTCTCTCCAACTCCGATTAATAAAAAATACAAATTTATGATTCCTTATCCAGTTATAAGCCTTATTGTTGAAAAATTGCGTTTTTCAAGCATATTTTCCCAATTATCTCAATAACCGTTAAAGTTACAGACTTCAGACTGGTTTCATTGGGTTCCTCAGCTAATTTTACGTAGGAATTGAGTATTTTAGAACCTGAGTGAAGCTTCTAAAAATTTAGAAAAATTAATATTGTTTGAAAAATTTTAATTTTCCGCCATTGTTATCTCGGTAACAAAGCGTTATAGGGGGTTGGTTCCATGGAACTTTTTTGTCTATCTGGTGTAAGGAATCAGCCTGAGAAGTATTGCACATTCATCCTGAAACACTCTGTATTTAATTAAATTCCTGACATTCACAAAAACTTATGTATGAATTCAAGAAAAATCCTAAGTAAAAAATAAAACCCATTTATCAAACCCAATTATGCTACTGTTACTGATGATTTTTCTAATTTATTAAATTAAATTTTTTGACTCATATTGGGCATAATAAAATGTACAAAGAAACAATATAAAATAGTTCTAATCATTGAAAATAATATTAAAGCCTTGAAAAGCATCTTTATTAACACTTGTAACTTACTTAGGTCTATTCATAGGTAGAAATTTCATGGTTAATTACAAGTTTTTTTGACAAGACTTGTTCGTTACCATGCCAACGTTCGTGAAACACTTGTTCATAACCGGCGGAACGCTTGTAAAATTGTTAAAATTCACTTGTTATCACAAGTCTACAATTGTGCGTTCGTGAAACGCCTGTAATCTGCGTGAAACGCTGGATTAGTAAATTTGTTATAAATCATGGTTAGTAACAAGACTTGTTACGTTGTGAAATAGGGCCCAGGTTTGAAATTCATTTGGAATACGTTGTCGTGGCTGCTCCTCATCAAGAATCGTGTTAGGTCCACCCCTCTAGCCACGGCTACATCTAACTGATATTATTGCGGTCAAATACGAGTACTTGTACACTCGTGCCAAGATGCATCCACTATAATTACGAATTACAGCCTTGTTTGACTTTTCATAGATTTAGATCCACTAGAAAAGATTGCTCATCTGCATTCCAACTCCCATCTGAGTAACCACAGCTTTGTGAGTTTCCCACCATATGTGTAAACACTATATATAACTGTATAGTTAGTCTATGATATAACTAAAGGGTCTATGTGTAAACACCAGTAAAAACAAAGATGAATTGGATCCACAGATAGAGAACAAGATACAGAAGACCACTGGACATAGACAGTTCAATGTTCCTCTTGATGTTCAGTGAGAAGACTAGACAGTCGGAAACACTTCACATAGAAACTCGTGCTCTAAATACACTAATATTTCACTATACAGTACTACAAACATGCGGGAATTATAGTTGGAATTCAATCAAGATCGCCGTTATGAGAGTGTATGGATACGCCGTAAAGTCCAGCGATCCAACGACAAAGCATAAAATAATCATAAATTTAACAGAGCTGATCTGAGGGGGTGGACACTTCGGTGCGGTCTGTACAGTATTAGTGCGCTGGGCTAGTTTCTTTGCTTATATTAGTGATTCGTTTCCGTGCTTTTATTGGTGAAGTAAAAGGACTGTTCTAAAGCACAGAAGATCGCCGCCAGCCAGAAGTGTGCCGTGAGAAAGTGGCTCGACGGCTTGTTCCCATTTCTCCGCATCTAATTCTTCCTACACTACACTACTACACCTTCCAAACAAACTCAATCCTTCTGTAGCACTCTTCACGGCCGCAAACACCAGTAACTGTGTGAGTGTGTGTGTGAGATGTGGACATCGCTTTTAACAGCATGGGAAATCCCCGAACATTGCTTTTACAGGCCGGAGTTTTTTCCACCTTGAATCCTCAACAGCCGCTATTTGGGATGAGAGGATGTTACCACATACGGCGATCCTGTAACGAAATTTACTCTCAGTGATTGGATGGGAATGTGGTGAATTCAGAACTTTCGAATGAAAAGTATGAATTTCATCCTCTGTACTTTTAAAAGATGCTTCATTTCTAGAAAGGTTAAAATTTTATCACTTGACGGATGTTTTGGAAAAATCTTCATATTTTGGAATGATGTTTTTTTAGAATTCTAATAACTTAATTTTTTACTGTAATTTTATTCTATTCCTTTCTACCTTTTATTATTTTATTCTCTTCAAAAAGAGCGATTACCTTAACTAAACAGTTGGCTCAAAATAAGAACTCAAATCGATAAGAGCTCAATTTGGAGAATGAGGGAAGACACAAATTGAGGCGATTTTGTCTACTCTTTATACACTACTACAGCTGATGTTGTCAATCATTAGAGCTGTCATTTAGATATGCCTGGATAAATGGCTGAAACCAAAGTTATGCTCCTTCACTGTCTCTTGTACGTGATGTAACCCACTAGCAGTTGATGTAAAGCATTCATTGTCTCTTCTGATGGATGTAAAGCATCCATTGTCACTTTTGATCAAAAAATCTTCGAGACTTAGCTAAATGACAACTCTAATAATTGACAACATCAGAGGTTTGAGTGCACAAGGAGCAGACGAAACCGCCTAGCCTTTTGGCAATAGCTATAGCTGTTACTCAAGATTACACTATATAGTATACAGTATGCTCATCTTGATCAGTTTTGGGGAAAGCGGGCCTCAGTATTGGATTGAAGAAAAGCCATTCTCTTAGAATCTTCAGACGTAAGGTAAACTAGTCAATACTTCACTTATTAAGCTGAAGTACACAATGCTATTCTTTCCAGTCTCTACAGTTATTGTCGTAACATAAGAAACTTAATAGAGTACTGCCTCCGGTGATTTAATACCAATCAAAAACTTATTTTCTATCAAAGGATTTTCTGAGGGTGGTTCTTCTTTGAAACGAATGACTGAATACTGTATATGCCTACATACACCCATCTCAATAACCAAACTCATAACATAGAATTTTTCCGCTGAATATATGTCTCGGGTATTTCCGGCTGCTTAAAAATATATCTATGTTCATCTCAATTATTCATATTCACTGTTGTTGTAATTCTTGAGGTATTCTTGGAGGAAAGAAGTGAACTGTGTTTTGAGAAGCTAGTGTGTGTTTACAGCTGAATGTGTGTTTAAAGTTTGTAGCAGTTTTCCCTGTACTGCTGTATTTTAATAAAATGCATAGCTTTTCATGATTGTGCTGCTACCAGAAAAGGTTAAGATAAAAGTTTTCCACTAGCATGCTATTTTTTACTAGCTGGATTCTGATTTAGAGTATTATTATAATAAATAAATAAGTAGATAAATAAATAAATAATAAGTTATGATATTTTCAAGACGTAGTAGAAGTAGCAATAGTAGTAGTAGTAGTAGTAGTAGTAGTAGTAGTAGTAGTAGTAGTATAGTGGTAGTATTAGTTGGTTTTAGATCAAATTATGAATTTTATGAAGTTAATAGTTGGTACCTAGCTGATTCTGGAGGTAGTAGATATGGTAAATAATGAAAATAGTTGTATAATGGAAATAGTTGTATGTATAGTTGTTATAATATCTTCGATGAAGAATATAACACTTCTTCCACTAGAGAAAAATAATAATACGGAGTTGCCTTTCAAACTTTTTGTGAAAATTTTCTTTTTCTTCATTTAATTCCATTCATATTTAATTTCTTTTTGTTGAAATTCAACTCAAGTGCCAAAAGACTCAAAATAGGATTGTGTATTCCTTGTTATATTATAATCATCAAAAACATTTCAAACTGGAGGTCTAGATGTGATCATGTTCATTTCAAACTTCCTAACCTAAACTATTCCAATTTGAACTAGAGCTGTTATGATTACTATGCTCTAGACAGGTAACATATAACGGTGTGTAGGCTATGTATGATTTGTTTGTAAATTGCATCTCTTTTGCCCTCTCTCATCTCTTGATCTCCCTCTTGATCTCTTGAGCCCTGAACCCTCATATTCAATTCATATACTTTGCCTTCGCCTACTAATTAATTTGGATCTGTTCTACACAACCCTATTTAGTATATCGAAGTTTAAATTGAATTTTCCTGACAGGAGATTGGCAAACTTTCTCAAAGTTGATGCATTGTGTTTTCCTCTGATAGACTTCTACTTCGATCGGTGTTATTAATGAATTCTTGTCAGTTATGCTTCAAGTTTCAAACCAGTTCGAAATCGCCAAGTAGATTTTGTCATGGTGATAATTCCTCCGCAACGAAAATCCCTTCGAAATTAAAAAGTTCTTATTGATTCAATGAAAGATTGAACGCTGTTTCATGAACTGATTAATTAATCTTTATTATTGCTGGTTTATGGCTCTCATGTACTAACTAATTTAAGTAGTTCCACTCGTGTTGAATTTAATAGGTGTGATTTTATGTTCAGAACTAGCCGGTAGGCTCGCTTCGCTCGCCTTCTCCGCCTTGCCAGGGGGCTCGGCCCCCTGGACCCCCGACAGTATCGGCAGTGTAAGTGAGTCAAGCAGGCTCGCTTCGCTCGCCTGCAAATTCCGTTCAGGAGGGATTCGAAATTTATTGAACACAACATTTCTAGACCTAATCTGGACCTGTTTACCAAATTTCATCATTTTCTGCCAATTTGTTCTCGAAAAATCTAAGAAAAACTCCGAAAAATAGTAAAACAGTAATATATCGAGCATAACCTTGGGAAGTATATAGACATTGTTTGAAACTTGATTCAATATCTTCAAAACTAGTTCATCTGGTCGTATCAAGGCGGAAGATATGCAACCCGCAAAACATCTACAATTTTGAAAAACCTGATTACCGGCGTAATCTCGAACATAATTCAAAAATATCTTAACACAACATTTCTAGACCTTATCTGAACCTACCTACCAAATATCAACATTTTCTACCGATTGTTTCTCGAAAAAAAAACGCCGAAAAACTATAGAAAAACTTGAATATTTGGCGAATCCTTGAAAAGTTCCCAAAATCCGTTCTTAGCGCGCGTCTAAACGTCCAACTGAACATGCCTGCCAAATTTGAACGCATTCGGTTCAGTGGAT
Organism: Sogatella furcifera; assembly: GCA_017141385.1. Classification (NCBI taxonomy): domain Eukaryota; kingdom Metazoa; phylum Arthropoda; class Insecta; order Hemiptera; family Delphacidae; genus Sogatella; species Sogatella furcifera. Next base: position 21,436,762 of record CM029547.1, on the reverse strand, counting down.
CTTTAGTTCTGGTGATGAATCAGTCAGTCAGTCAGTGCCATTTCGCTTTTATAGATATAGATAATTGTGTATTCGTATTCTTTAATGCTTGATTGATGCAGACTCAATAATCTAACAATATTATTTGGAAGAGAAAAGAACCAATCAGCAGAGCCTCATTTTTTTACTCCTTCGTATTAAAAAAAACAACAATAGTTAATTGAATTACTGTTAAAAGACGCTATATTTCTAACGCCAGAAGTTTCACACTGGTGGAAGAAACTGGCCTAAACTTTTTGATGGAAGCACAATTTTCCCGCAATAGAGTTTTGTGTCCTATCAGGAGGAAGAATCCCAAACCAGTGTAAAAAAATCTGTATGAACCATCATTAATGATTGCTGTTGTGAAAAATTAATTTTTTCACAAAATTTCAACATAAAATCTCAACAATGTTTTCAAGACGCAGTGAATATTCTGTCACTATGCATTGTGTTTTTTCATTAGGTTGCTGTTTTACAGAACTTGGTCTGTGAGTCATCTGATGAGTAAATGTTATGTGACTCATAAGTCCCATTCCTACAAGTAGGACACCCAAATGAATATTCAAACAGATACCTACAACAAATTACTTGGATTCTTCCACAAACTAATTAGGAATTACTCTGTCAATGGTTGAGTCGAGGTCCGACCTTAGCATTCTTCAAACGCGAATTCCGTTCAAGTCTGCTGGCAAATTATCAAATACGGTGATACCAGTTGCTTTGTTATTCTCTGACTGACTGTTTTTAAGGCTCTTGTATTCTTGTCTACGAATCATTCAACCCATCCCCAGGTTTTATAGAAGAGTTTCTTATGAACTGTTCTGTCTAGAAAAATGTTTGCATGAATAACAAAATTCTGGATGTAACAGAAAATTACTCTCATTGATTTATAGAATGAATCCATTCACTCCACTTTTCTAGTTCAACATTGTTATGTTTGAGAAAAATAAAATCACCCTTAGCTTCACTACATGCACACTGCACAGTCAGGCTGATTACAGTGTGTATACGAGTATAATTCTAAAAAAATGTTAATGATAATCTCAATGTTCAGTGGTTCCTGATTCTTGTTTGATTGTTCAGCATGAACTTTCCAATTGAACTATCATTATGTGCACATAATTATTGAACAATCAAAAATTTCGATTTCATGCTATCAAATGATGTAAACATAACATCTAGATGAGACATGTTGATGTTGCGTACCTCTGCTTCGCTTCTTCCTTATAATATTGAATACAAGTAACTTTCTCCCACAGAAATACACCGAAATTAGAATAACATCCATTAATATTTACAACCAGGTAGATCATATCATACCTTACTAGCTTACAATAACAAGATGTTTTGATACTGACATTATCATGATATTATTGAAGCGTTTATCATCAATAATCAATTGATAACTTTTAGAATATTTGTTATTGTTGAGCCACTTCTACTATATTAGGCTGGTCACCTTGTACTTGATATTTACATCATGATCATTATAATCCGTTGTATTTGACAATGTATTCCTCTGTTACCAATTAATGAGCGAGACTTTCATCAGCGAGTATTGTTTATTGTTTAGAAATTTTATTCATCTTATTTTATTCACTACAATGATACAAAATACTAAAATCGGGTGAAAAAACGAGTCATAGCCTGCACTATTCTAATTTTTTTATTGAAGTCAATGTTTTCCGAAATGAGGTTATGATATTATCGCACTGTTTGAACACATAATTTTCAATCCAGCAGTAAATATATTTTGTTGTTTGGAAAACACAAAAACATCGGTTCGGGTGCTTGAGCATAGAATTCACAAAAATCATTCATATTGAACTGGACAGTCAAATTGGCGTATTCGAAGTTTCGGATTTCACATTATTACTTACATGCACAGTGCCTTGTTCTTTTTTGTACTCATTATGTTTCGAAAGTTTTTTTCATTTATAGATACTAACTTCGAGAATCTTCAATAAATCAAATCAAAAGTGTAGGCTACACATTGCGGTTGATCCAGGTCAAATCAAAATGATTATTTAATCTTAGTGCACTCTTACATGAAAATAATGAAAAAATAACAGGAAAACACATTATGAATTCATAATTTTTCTAGAAGCTGTTTTCGTTTTGACAGATTTCTTTGAAGAAAAAAAGTAGAATAGTAATACAATAAATTAATGAAATCGAGCTTTTTAGTACAGATAATAAGTGCAAATAATATTATCATAAGCAGTTAAAAATTCTAGAGGGAGTCTCACTGTATTTTATTTATATTGTAAATTCATAGATTTATTCATAGATTCGAGAATTTTCTCAATAGTCTCAAGGTTAGATAGCAATAGTATTTACGATAAAAGGCTTGTCAACAACAGAAGACGAAGTTGTTCAAAAACTGTAATAGACCAATAATTTACTATATTACTAGTTACTACTATATATTTACTTGGAGAAATTAATTTTGTTGGAACATTATCCTAGTAATTGCCACTAAACAGCCAAGCCAAACCCAGTATGTTAACATGAAGCTGGAAGCTGGTCTCGCCCACTTGACTAGTCTTATGACCATGTAGAGTGAGTCGCATGCTGCAAGTTCACTGACCAGACGTGTAGGCCTGGGCCTGGGGCGCGCGCGGGCCGCCTGCCCACTTCGCATCAAGGTAAATAACAGTATCTATTGTTTGCCGAATTTATCACGCTGATCGTGTGACGAATGACGTAGTGCGCCGTTTGATAATTCACGCCCGCGTTTTTCAGCCGCGATCATGTCAATACAGCGCTTGTCGAAAGCAATCGTTCGTTATTCACAGCTGAAGCAGACAGACTACGTGCCAGACGACAGGCTGGTTTTCGACTTTTCGCAATTTATGAAGGTTGTCTGTCTGGCAAGGCGAATCGTCGACCAGAAACTTGACCCAATCCATTGCATTGGGAAATATATATCAACACTTTTGCAACAGTTGTTCTGTTTGAATGATTAGCCTACTCAATATTCGATAATGGTCGACTGTCGCGATCAAGGTCGGTCAAAGCGTGCTCCTTTGGTCTTCAGACTCCTATCGATTCCAGTAGAAATTTAATGAACAAAAATGATTCTGATTTCCTTGAAAAAACAACTATCATTATTCTGTTAAGATATTATCAAATTTATAGAAAACTAACTTGAACTATCTGGAATGAAATAACTTAATACTCAAGTTATCTCTAAAGAGTAGAGAAAACTATTGGGTATTAAGATATTCTTGAAAAAAAAACCTAATGAAAAGTTTTCAACTCTTGAAATAATGTAAAAGTAAACTTCGAAGGAATCGTGTTTTTGTACTTGGTACGTCTATGGCTAGCTCCATCCAATGAGATTGCTCCTCAGTTTTGCAAAATATAAGGTTTTATTTAGATTTTTAAAAAATTGTTCAAGCATGCTTAAGAGCATAGCTACCTTTAAAGTTTAGTCTCATTTTACGAATTCTATTATTTGCTTGAGGACTGGACACATAAGGCCTGGAATTACCGATTGCTGGATTCTTTGGCTCTTAATTACACCAGAACCATTCATGGATGTTTGTCTCCAAATTATTATACAATGATATTATTGCATCCACTATTGATACCGATTTATCCACTGTACAAACTAATATTTTCTATATGATTAGTGTGGATTTTCGATATTCCCAACTTGTAAGAAATATGCTAATTCCCAACGTCGTATTCCCTGAAGTTCACCAAGAGTTTGTACTAACATCTTAAGACAAACTATGTCAGTGTGTCACAACAAAACGTTTATTCATGTACATATTTGCTGTCTATTGCTTATCAACTGGTTGAAGTGCTTTGAAACGCTATTTGAAGTGGAGAACGGTAAATATTGGCCCCTTGAACCGTTAGTTTGTCATGTTCATGTGTCCAGCTCCACCCAAATAATCCACTTCAACAGGGTTAAACAATTATCTACGATTTGTGTTGGCAGAATTCTGTGTTTTACAGCTTTTTTCCTTATTCTTATAAGCATGTAAGGCTAAGCATTTCAAATACAGTGATAATTTGTCGTGTCCTCTTTACAGAATAATCAGAGTCTTGAGTGGCAATCTTGTTTTGTAATAGAAATTTCATGTTGGAAAGCTATCCGGACTTTTTAATTCTGTCGAAAACTACTGCTCATTCTGATTGCTATACGAATTACTGTTATCGTGGAGCGGCATGCCCTGATAACCCACGTCTTCAAACCGTTCTTTGTCGACAAACTATTTTAATTGGCTGCTTCGACTGAGCGCACTCCGCTTGCTTCGTGTCTGGAGCGATGACCATTCGAATTACTGTATCCATGAACTGAAAATTTTTCTACTACTCCATTATATGCTCATTTCACAGTTATATTTCACTAGAAATTTCATGGATTAGGCTACTTTTCACAAAATTATGTTCAATGTTGGGTCAGTAGCTGGGTCAATACTATGCCAAATTTGAACTAACGATTTGTTAAACTGTATTTGCTTGAATTTAGAGAGATAATAATCCCCTAATCAAAGCGATTTCAAGTGTGTTGGAATACTTTAAACCAATACAATCCAACCAAATCCAATATTATGATTCTTGTCCAATTAAATCAATACCTGTCTATCTATACAACAACAATATAATTCACATTTTCATCGAGACCTATTTATTTAGCTTATGGCAATCTTAATCGAGACCTAATTCTACTTTTTAATATAGATTGAGGAATTTGCGAAATCCAAAAATCATGATGCTTCGTGTCACTATCTTCATACATCCTAGTAGATTCAATTTAAGACTTTATGCTCGAAACGAATATTGGTAATAATATGCGGTACGTGGTGCATTATAGAACTAATAACTCCTCATCAACTTCTCTCTTTGAAAAGAGAACGGGTTATTTGGTGTCTTTGAACTTCATAATCGACTCTTCCATTGTGTTCTCGTCGTACCGTACTAAAATAAAACTAACGAAACAAAATAGATTCGAATCTTCCAACAGAATGGAAGATGAGAAAAGGTTAGGGGAAGCGGGTAATTGAAAGTATGATTGCGATCTATTGTATTTGAAGAGTCGATACAGGTGAGAAGTAACCGCGGGCAGAATGGCAAATTAATAGTGGCACAATGGAGTGCCAAATACCAGCCAGCCTCAGTAGCTAACTATTCCATAAGGATAAAGAAAATGGATTGATCATGGCAGCTGCTGATGAAGATGGGATGAAGATTTTGAGAGAGAGAGAAAAGATAAAGGAAGAGAGAGAGAGTGAGGGTGTGTGTGTATGAGTGAGGAGGATACTCGTTTTCAAAGAATCTGAACTCGGTTCGGCCGTGGAAGCCAATCACAATCATTGGATCGTTCCACCATCCTCTGTTGATGAAAAGAACTAATCAGAGCCAGTCTGTTGTCGAATAAGTAACGCTTTTCAGCCAGGCTGCCTCATGCCTAGCCCTCACAAATCAGGAATCAGTCCTCAACTAATTCAAGCTTTGCAAAACTAGTTTTTTGGCTTAGAAAGGATTTTGAATTCTTGAATTTGAGTTTTCGGTACGATTCTGCATGCTCAAATTTGAGCTTGAATTTCAATTTTCATTGAATAATAGTCCACTTGATCACTTATTTGTATAATATTAATACTTATAAAATTGTTATTTTAATCTTATCAATCATCTGGTCAGATGTCAGATAACAGGCGTCAAATAGACTAATCTAAGTTTTATAAAAATAGTATCGGTTTGAAAAATTTCTCAATTTTCGTAATCGATCCATGGAACAATTTGAGCTTGGAAAGGTTGTATTTTCAATGTCAGTATTGTAGTAGACTATTTACACTGGGATACTGTATTCTCAAAATATTTTCGATGTTTCTTGTAAATACAATTTTGAGTAATTACAAGTGATGTTCTTGTATTCAAAATAATGAGTAGATTGATTAATTGTTCCCAATCAAATAGGACGTTAATGAAATAAAATCAATGAGATTAATATTGGAAATTCAAATAAGGATAAGACGGAGCATTCATTGTTCAAGAAAAATCAGATTAAACTACTAGAACTAGAGTATTAGCGAGTGATGGATGAATAGTTGAATTATGGTTGGAAAATGGTTGTATATAGGTGTATATAGGCCTATTCCTACTCGAGTTGTGAATCACAAATTTGTGAATTGTGATTTCTGAATCACAAATTTGTGAATTGTGATTTCTGAATCACAAATAAGGAAATCCTTACTTGACTTAGGGAAAAAGCTAGCTATATAGTTACGCTGGCTAAAGGAATAGCGTGTCCTTCAGTATGAATCTAGGTCACTTAAACTTGAACTTGAAAACTATTTTAGACTTCCAACAACACTCAGTTGGATTCAATATGATCGAAATTGGTCAGAAACAATTGGAAAGACCGCAGTAAAGACTGGTTGACAAATATGGCATAACTCCTTGAGCTTCTACAGTTGTTTTGTTACAGACTCTTCTTTTTTAAATCTATTACATGATTTTTTCATCACTTCTTATTACATTAATTGAATTATATTGTTGGTGAAACCCAATTTCAGAATTTTTCCATGTTTATATGCACTTTGTCCCGACTTTCTAACTAAGTGATGAAAATTATCTAAATTTCTTTAAAAAAATAAGTTGGAATTAAATTAGGTTGACTTTATTGAGTGTATGTTGTGGAAAATTAATTGAAAATCGCGTTAACTTTTGAAATAATTATTAATTTATTTATAATTTATAAATAACTAATTAATTGATTGACTACACGAAATTTTAAGGAAAATCAACGTAAAAGAAGAAACTGATTTCGTTTCCGTCAATACATTATTACAATTTAAAGACTTAAGCCACGTTTACACCGGAATGTTATAAAATTTGTTAATAACTTTTAAATATATAAGTCTATATAATAATACGTTATTCAAAAAAGTTGTTAACAAATGTTATTAACATTCCGGTGTAGACGTGGTATAAATTACAATTCTTCCAGTTTTGTTTCACATAATAGTAACAAGATTATACGTTTGCTAATAATAAGTCTCTTTCCATTTTTAAGCGATATTATCGCTCAAGATTAATTGTTGTTTACTTTCAATTATTTATGAGCTTTCTCCTGAATTGAGGATTATTTTCCGGATTTTCTAAGTTGTTTTGCTAGTTGATTTGATCTCCTTAAAAAAGTGAAAGCATATCTCTTATTGATGACAGTTTTCAGTTCATTTTCCCACATTCTCCTAGTAAAGATAAAGCTCCGCATTCTTCCATTGAAATATATAATTTTAAAAAATCTCAAAGCCTGTTCAAATACTTGTAATGCACAGTAAAGCTCTCGTAAGTTGTCTTCAAATTTCTTCTACTTGCCTCTCCATACTATTCTGTTGTTTCTCTCCTAAATTGTTTTCTTGCTTCTTCATTCTACATCCCCATTATGTTTCTGTAGTAGTATTCCATGTCCTTGATAACCAAGTTTTACTGTCACACAGCTGTACTCACTAGTGACTAAACCACAATATTATTCAACAATCTTCCTACCTCGTCTTCTCTTGAGTTATTTGTACCTTTGTACTCAGTACTTCACATTGTGAATCAGATTTCTGTATGCTTTCTCAATTATGATGATGTTCTCTGCAAAATACTTTTTCCTGATTTATCCCTTTTCCTCTCATTTCCAACCAAAAGTAGTTTTACATAATAATAGAATAATGTGCGTAGTTATTCGAATGAGATGGTGTCAAAATACTATCATAGAATTACATTTGAAGTGCAACAAATAATCCACAACCAGAGTTCATAATGTATGTAGTATTTTTACATTGTGAACGTGATGGAATGGCGGAGAAGATTTTTGACTTATATTGAAATTCTGATAAAAAATAGTATTTTCCTCCACTTGATCCTCTCCTTCAATTTTCAATACTAATCCTCCCATGAATTACAAATATTGTGCGGCGATTACATTCAATTGACTCTTGATATAGAATATCATTGATAGAAACCATTGATATGTTCCGTTTCAAACTATCCTAAACATGAAGCGCCACTTGTTTTTTTAATTTAATGCAACATTATTTATATCCTGGTTACGGAAAATAGTTTATGTTTGAGAGGATCAACGTGCCAACCAAACGTCCTCTCTATCCTGGTTGATGATTATTCACCTCTGCTCTATAGTGGAGTGAATATGAAACTGGCAACCAGCTGGTAGGACTAGGCCCTTCATGGGTTTCTGAGCCATTGACAAACAAATTATTTATATCTCATTCTAGCCCTCACTTAAGCAGTTCCTTCGAATTCAGAGAATGACACTATATAAACACAACGTTTATTTTAAAAACTTTTCCCATTAAACCTATTATTTTTCCCAAAATACAAATGAAGTCTGCACATCTAGGATTGTCAATTTTTCAATTTTTTAAATATAATTTTTCTTTCAATGTAGGCTTGGATAGATTCACTTCCTTTCTAGTTATAGAAAATAAATTCGAATACAATTTCATGCAAAAGAAGATACAGTACATGGATTTGGAAAGTAAATAATATTCCAGAAATTATTAGAAGGTGGATTGAGAGCGGTGCTAATTTAGTGTGATGTATTACAGGGCCGGTGACAGTGCCGATGGTGTCGACCAACTCATCACCGCCGATAGCTATGCCTGTGCAGGTGCCGCACGGCCACGTCGTGCAACAAATCGTCGACGAGAACGGCACGTTACGGCACGTCATTCTTTCGCCACAGCATCCACCCATGGTGCCCATACCTCCTCACTTTGTAAGTACTCCATCATTATATATACTGAACTACCGCTAGATGTATTGGTTTGATGTGCAGGTTTGAAGAGGTTTGTGAGATTAAATAGTATAAACTGTGAAATAAAAATTGGAATCTGAATCTAGAATTAGTTTTAGAGTTCGAAAGAAAATGAGTTAAAGTTTAAATTGGAATCTGAAATGAAATTGTGAAACAGTGAATCTAGAATGAGTTGTAGAGTCTGATTGAGAATGAGTTGAATTGAGCAAATGAACCAAATTTTGGAGTGCAAAAATATTTAATATATTTTATTTAATTATGGTGATCGAGAAAAATGCATAACTATCATGTAGTTGGGTTCCACGAGTTTTTGATCATTCTGAAGTAATGTATGAGAATGAGCTGGATTGAGTTAATGAACCACAATTAATAGCAATAGTAGCTGTTCAGAGATGTATTTGGAACAAATCCCTCATCACAAACAAATAGAAAGATGCGGAGTTGTAGCCTATAAAGTAGCCAACTTGAGTGAGTGCAGTCTGCGAATTCCATTCTAACTCGAGGTAAATTTCACATTTGGATACAATCATGCTCTCATACTTCATGCATAATTTACTCATACCTCATACATCATGTATGATGTATGCATTACACATCATCACAATTCTTCCCTCACATGAATTGCGTTAGCATCAATTATTCATTATACATAATAATGAATAATTAAATATTCTGCTACAAAATTTGATTCCTGTCAAATTGTGGTTTACTGGAAACCACAAAAGAGCAATAATTCCAACTTCAGAACATACTTCTAACAACAAGTATATCTAATTGTATTTACAAATCCTTGATTAATGACTCAGGAAGTTGAAGAACATTGGTTTTTGAAATTAGGATAAATAGAAAAAAATTGCGGTAAAAAATGAAAACAGAAATAAGTGAAGGGAGTTATGGGAAAACTTTCAAACTTTTAATCAATATGAATATTGAATGGTACATGAAGTCCTCTTTTTATTTTGGGATAGGAACAATTCAAAATTAGCGAATGCAGTTCTCTTTCCATTGGTACGAGTTTCAATTGTTGCAAGCTCTACAGTAGATGCAGGCATGAGGACAATTGGTTATTCCGCATAAGGATAGGTTTTTGCAAATTAATTGCGTACGAGCACGATATTCTATTTTCTGTATGATTATACTCCTTTGTAGCGTGGGGGCTTTTGTTCTCGGGTCGCATTTTCATTGAGGGAAAAACGGAAATTGAGCGGGCGAAGAGGAGCAAGCGAATGGCTTCATTGAGGATGATGATTGCACCCCGAATGTGTCCCCTGTGACAATGGATACTGCCATGTTCTAGTATACAAAGTACTACTCCATATATATAAATGGCACTACATACACTGTAATAGTGGTCTGTACGCGTGTATCGACATAAACGAACTCTGCTGTTCTCAGATTGTGTACTCAAGCTGTCCTTCGGGAAAAGTTTGTTAGCAGTTTACACCACTAGGGATGTCTTGTTCTATTCAAATGCGGGGCTGATCTCCTGTGCCTGTGTCTGATCAGCTTTTCGCTGTTATCTGTTTTTGTAATGAAATGCCAACTTTTATTTGCAGTGCCTTTAATAATAGTAATTACTGTATTTTATGATGGTGTTTAGGTGTTATGAGAAGTCATTACAGCGATGTGAGATTCGTTGTCAGGTTCTCGTTCATTCTACATCCTTGTTAGAATTTTACATTTTATTAAATTTTTTATTGTAACTGTCCGTTCTCAAATAAGTTGAATTTTTATCTTTGCCAGTTTTTATCCCCCATTCTTATCTTCGCCAACCAGACAGACAGGTACTGAATGGTGTTCCGAATAGATTATTCTTCAATGTTTTGTAATCATCCCATTCACTTAAATCAGAAACTTACAGCACAGATATGGAGCTGGAATAGTAATGCAAGCTACATTGATAATACTCAGTGGACTATGTCTGGCATGCTACGTATCCGTCTACCTCTAACTAGTGATTGAAGACACAAAAAAGATTCTACCAATTTGAGCCTCAAAAAATTTGAAGCTAATTTTTACTCGAATCATTTCAATTCGTCTATCTGATGCATGAAAAAACTAAAGACGAAAAACGAAAATTTTCATAAGAAATTCGATCATTTTTCATATTAAAAAATTAATAACTTATTATTTATACGTTTTGGAAGATATGTTTATGTAGCTTATCCAGATAATTTTATAAGGAACAATTTGAGAGAAAAATTGAAAGGATATCTTCAAAAATGGCTGAGTTATGGCCGAAACAGTGAAACTTTGAAATTCTCGGACGCCATCTTGGATTACAGGTGACGCACCCCTCGGAGAGCTTATGACCACCGATATTATTTTTCTCCAGGTCAAAACGAAGAGATTGATACCACTCCCAAAGTTCTTTACTCAATAGGCTCACGGGAAGACTTTTTTGTAACACTTGCCCCCGTACTAATCCACAAATTGAAAGTTACTGAATTCTGAAAATAGCACATGAAGTACAGACATTTTTTGTACAGTTTTTTTATTATAAATGTCTGGTAGATTTAAATTTAATATTGTTTTTAATGCTCCTAGACATTTAATTAACAATATGGAGAAACAGACTGTGAGAAGAGTAGAGAGCAGGCTGTAGAAAGCAGTTTATTCCGTACCAACTAACCAGCCTTCCAACCCATTCCTTGAAGTGGAAAGAAATATTGGTTTTCGCTAGTATCATAGCCTATTTTCATAACGTTTTCTAACCAATTACGTTAATTGATACACCGTCTTGTTCTTAACGAATCCATAGTTTACTCTCGCAATAATTTTCCTAAAGCTGCTTTCTCCTCCTGTTGTGGTTTCTTTCGTCACAATAAGTCGGTAGTAGTGTCTATAGTTGGTGTTACTGCAGTGAGTAGCCCTTTCTGCCGCTCAGCTCCTGAGACAATGGACAAAGAATGCATGGAAAACGTAGAATGCAATTAATTTGGCGCGGCTTCCGCCATTTGTCTACGATTCGCTATTCTGAACACACGTAGACCGTAACTATTGTAGTTGTAGTCTACCTACCTGTCCCTATACCTGGCACGTATTCTTGGGTTTTTCATTTGTTTTTTCTTCCACCGGACATAAAAACTAGATTTGGTTACCTGCATTACATATTATGCAAGTGAGGGACCCTTTCTAGTGATTGGCTTGTACTCTTTCCATTCATTTTTTAGCTTTCCAAGTTGCAGACAGAATACTGATTCGATAATCTTGTTTGTTTTACATTACAGAATTTTCCATTCTTGGCTCTCTCATCATTTGGTTCAAATTCACTTGTTGCAATTGGTTGCACGTTACACGTTGTAGCTATTGAAAAATTTATGTTCATTCCTGTAATCCTTTCAAGATCAGACCTAGTAGAGATAAGTAGTTGGAAGAAGCTGACAGGAATAAGTTCGTTTTACAAATGTATTATTACGATTACTCCATTATACAGATGAGATGATGTCTTCCTACAAACTAGTTTCAGAACAAACAAGACGTAACTCTACTCTGTGTGAGAAAATCGTTGCATTTTTAATGATTCAATAGTTTTCTGCTTTCTGCTTGAGTATTAAATCCTTCAATTTTAATATATTTTCGATTTATGGAGATTAAATTGAAGACTAAATCATTTCGTGTAGTCTACCTATTTTTTACTGTACAGCACTTTACCTGTTCCGTGGGCACGAGCCGCCAGTGCTAAATGGGTCAATTTGTATTTTTTGCGCGTAAAAATTTGTGAGAGATGGGATTTCTATTTCAATGAGTAGGCCTACTTGATTATAGTGAAGACTGATTGGATCTATAGATAAATAGATTTGGATCTGAATTGGAACGTTTCACCGTACGTGAATTAAAGTACTCTTCATACCCGTTACCTAATCTTTCAAATTAGAACATTTTGAAATTCAACAATAATTTCAACAATAAACCAGCATAACTATTCTTCAAATAATATTTTTCATATAATGTAAGTTACTCAACTTGTGCAGAAGAACAGAAGATCATAAAGAAGAACGTAAATAATCACTTGGAGTTGGAGATTGATTGCAAGTTGTACAGTGTTTTACGCAGATCGATGTCATACTGTAACCTTCTAAAAACAAGCCTGTTCCTCATGAATGATTAAATAGAGCTATTTTCGAGTTGTATCAATAGTTCACAAAGTTGCATTCCTCTCGTCCATCATGATCTGCTATCTCTACCTCTATTTAATTCTGATGTCATCCCATGCAATTTTCAATCAATATCGATTACTTAAAATGACGTGTGTTAAGTAAAGATCATTTCAACTTGATAGTTTTCAACGTTTTGTCTGAACACTAGAACATTTTTTGTGGGTGATTTGGTTGATCTTGTTTCATACATAGGTAATCCAACTTTGATCTGTAAGTGTATACTAAAGTTACAAATCACTCTATTATATATGATAACATTGTCAACCACTTGACAGTTTTATTTTCTACCCAATTCCTTTGTAATTGAATAGAAATTTATGAGTACCTACTCGTATTTTGATAGATAGTATCTAGCATGGCAATTGGCTATTGTTACACTTGTTCTTGTTCATGAATCAACGCAGTACGGTATATATATAGTAGGCTGCTCGTATCTTGACATCTTGAACAATCTTTCAAGCAACATCTTAAAGTTAAAAGGCTATGTATGTAAAACGTCTATGTTGATCACGATATCCGAATATATACTTGGCATAGAACTAGCTAGGGAATACAATGTTTTTTGTTTCGGAAGTTACATCATTCATCATTGTAATCAAATATTAAATCACGATGATTTTAACTTGGTTAGAGGTGTATGTGGTGCTCAGATGTGAAATTTTGACTGACATTAAAGTTTTGACTGACTGATTTAAAGGACAATGTCTCCATGTCTAATTTTTCAAGAAGTTCAATAATTTACCGGTTCATTTTTGAAAAATTGACAAATTTTTGTCTTTAAAACAATTAAATGTACAGTGTTCTGCAATGATGTGTGGGTGGCTAGAGCTATCTATCGGCATGTTTTGCTACTAATCGCTCATGATAGTGAATAGAAGAACACGTCATTAGAATGCTAGCGAGGCACTCCACGTAAACAGATGATAACTGCTCGTTGACTCGTTGTCTTGCTACTGATGAGTTTGAGTTGTGGTGTGGCAGTTTGGTTAGTCTCGCGCACGAGTTTGTCTTGACATTTTCCACTTTCCGTGATACCGTAGTGATTCAGCTTTCTAAAATAATAATCTAGTATCAACATAATCATAAATGGAGAGTGAGAGAAAGGTAAAACTTATTTCTATTTAGTGATCCATCCGTTGAAAATGATAACAGTATTGAAGTAAGCGTGAGGAGTGTTTAGTCATAGATGATAGCTGTGTAATCTTTTGAGATTTCTAGCCTTGACATAGAATTCCCGCGGTAAGGAAAATGTTTCATATTATCAATCATAGCCTTCTTTGAATAATGATGGCTATGGTGCATTATGAACATTTTAACATACCGTACTCAAATACATAATGTAGTTCAAATGGAAGTAAGGGTAAGGCCAATGCTCTTCCCACAAATATATTCTCTTCAGCCTGACGAGCCAATTTAGCTTTGATGTACCGGTATGAGGCTCATACTCATTGTGTTGTTTCATGTCATGGAGGTGAAGATAATGCACTTTACTTCGAAAAGGTTAATGACACTGCTTCTTGTTTTATGTTATTGTTACCGAAGTTTGGCTGATCAATTGATAGAATTGTCTTTCAATAATAATTGATACCGTACTTGAAAGATACAGGCATTTGATATTGTACTTAACTTACTGTTGAGATGATGTATAACTTACGGTAGGCTACTTACCACAGCAATCGCATACCATGTTGAACAGTAGTTGAATTCATTTAATTTTTCTTATGATTGTGAACCGATATTATGCAATAAGGCATTCCTTAGACCTATTATTCTTAATCATTCAACGATCACTTTGATTACATGAAAAGTAATATTTTTTTCTTTAGCCTATAACCAGTGAATATAAAGTATATTCTTTTCTATAACTGAATGATGAGGTTAATTACTAGCCCAAGAGCGTTGTTGAACCCTGGGTAAAGTCAAGTAGTAAAGGCTTTGCAACCGAAAATTTTACTCTGGGTAGGGTGGCAGATTTTTACCGATATTGTCAATTAGAGTTGCCATTTAGCTATGTTTAGATGATGTTTTTAAGTTACTCTTCAGGAATTACAGCAGCTATTAGTAACTTGGGTTAAATCACGTACAAGATTCAAGAGACAAACAAAACCCCCCAACTTTTTTGGTGACAGCTTTGTTAATCTCGCTAGATACATTAATTCCATTGCAACTATAGAAATATAGTATGTGTAGCATCAGCGTAGAAGTTTTGTTGGGTAGGTATATTGATGGACTTTCGAAGAACATTTGTAATAATCTAAATACGACTATTAATATCATCTTTTTAGCTCTCACTGTTTGAAATGGACTAATATTAATTGATTTTTATTTTTATGAAAATTTCGATTTTTTTTTGTGTAAAGGGCCCTGGTCCAGCGGGTGGCTCCAACCAGCCGCACCAGCCTTTCTTTGCGCCCCAAGGCCTCCCCCCCGGCTACCCGCCCTTCGGTCATGGCGCCCCCCTTCAACCAGGCCTACTTAGTCATGTCCATCCTAATCAACAAGGTGAGTGAAGTTTTATAAGAAATAATTTTACTTTATACTTGGACTTGATCATATTAAAAATAATAATATAGCCAAGAATCTCAACAACATGCGGGTTTTCACCATCATTTCTATTTCGTTTTAATATTTTTTGAAGCATAATTCCATAAATAGGCCTACAAGATACCAAAACTTCCTCTATGAAAGGAAAGGCATGACCGCATTATTCGAATGAATTGTTCACCAACTGTTGAATCTCCAATTGTTATAATTTATTTTATTTTTTATTTCTTAAAATAATCTATATCTAAATTAAAATATCTAAAAATGAAAAAAAGATAATTTATAACAATAATATCATGAATACTTGAACATGATTATCTATTTTCAAAGTAAAGTAAGATAATATTCTGTTATTCATAAGTCAGGTAACTTTAATTATTGTAAGACATTGGAAATGAATGAAAGAACACTAGAATAAAAACACTGAATAATGGTTATTTGCTCCGGTTGTAACTTGAATCTCGTCAAACGAGGAGGTTGGCTCGCTATGCTGATCTGTTATGTTGTCAATAACTTATTTGAAAACAATTTCAACTAACTCATCAATAGACTCTGTAGTTTTCACTTCTTTGAATGTTGGAATTACTCTTGTGAAAATTTGATTTCTGGAGATAATTGATAGCTTCATCAATCAAGACGAAGAATCTTCTATTAAATCAATTTTTTTGTTCTTCATTTGTCTCCTTTCTCCAGTGATTTGAAAAAAAACTAGTTCTATCTATCTCTTTTTAAGATATCTATCTATTTTCTTAATTGAAATGTGCCGTTAGTAAGTACCATATCTAAAGTATTATTTTCAACTTCCAGGTCATTCACCACCTCCTGCGCACAATTTCCATAAGGATGAACGCACTCAAAGACAGTATAATAAATTAAGGAAAAAATTAGAACAAAAAAATGTTAGAGGAGTCACACCACCATCACCTAGGAAAGGTAAGGGTGCAGTGAGAGCTTATCCTCTACATCAGCATTTTTCAATAAGAATATTCTGTAATACCTCTTCATTATTCAATCTTCAAGTTATAAATCCATAGACTACTGCTTGCAATCAATCATCAAGAATCAATTTTTACATTTTAATTAAATTCATTCTTGTCACCATACACGTTTTGAACATCATCTTTTACCTTTGTTCGTGTTACTCGTTGGTATTCACACGTATATTGTGAATAAGTGAATCCAAATAGTGAATTAATTCCTCTCGTAGCTTCAAGGAATTTATGTTAAATTATTCATTCAAGTTCAAAATTTATTGGTAATTTTCAGGAGCTAACAATTTTTTATTAAAAAAAAAACAATTGAAGCAGTTTTAATCACTATTTCTGGAAATATCAAGATACCGGTTCTGGCTGCTACACCATTGTAATCAATCTCCACTCTTTCTATTCAATACGGATAACTAACGCAATATCAGCTACCTTGATATTAAGTCATTTATGTCAATTGATTTCACGAAATTATTATAAATTGAAAACTTCAAGTACAGACGTACTAAATTTAAAACTATCATATTTCAATTCAGTATTATTTCACTTTGAAATTAATAAAGTATTCCAGTTCAATAAAATTCATTGTTATATCAGTAGGTTCAATTGATTATTTAATCGATAATTTGTCATGATTTGCAGAATTTGTAAATGGAGTGAGGTCGAGAAAGAGTATAGGAGGAGGTAGCGTAGGCACATCGGAGGATGGTGATGGTGAAGAGAGTAGCAGCGTACAAGATGAGGATGACGACACATCACTGCTCCTGGCTGAGATCCTCAACAGCATGAAGCCACCAGAAGTCAGTTGAATTATGCGCTATTCAAATATAATGTGTATGCCAAATTGTTTCCACTTCCGTTAGTGCTGGTTAATGACTTCCACATTTCCTTCTTGTTTCCGTTGTGAAGTTTTCGGCATAATATTCAGATTTTTCAGATAAGTGGAAACAGTTTGAGAAATGCAATGAAGTATTCTGAATCAATTAAAGATATGTTAATCTATCCAAACGTACTGGAAAAACATAGGATTTTCTGTTTTTGTTTACTAAATCGGTTTTAAAATTTTATTGTTTTTTTGTTTTGATCTGACACCAAAAAGATATAAGCGGTTTTGTCTGTCCACGTGATGTAACCTACTAACAGTTGATGTAAAGCATCTATTGTATCTTTCAATTTGAAAAACATCATCCATGCATGGCTAAATGATAACTCATATCAAAAATCAACTAAAGAAAATCAGCTGTTGGTGCGCACAAGGAGCAGATGAAACCGCCTAACTTTTTGGCGACATGTATACTTGTGTTGTACTTCAGCCTATAATTGCATTAAACGATCTTATGTTAGTTCTAATGAATCGTCAACTATTCATGATGGCATATGTGTCATTATTGTCAAATTGTTCCTGAATCAATTATAAATTGATAGTAAGGATCAATATATTCTAGTTTTGAAAATCTCTTATTAAGCTAAGTATTGAAATTTTCAACTATAGCTTTCTTCTATCATTATCGATAGGAAAATTATAATCATAATAGCCATAATAGCATAAAAATTTTTTCTATATAGAAAAAATGATCAGGCTTTGGGAATCATAATTCTTCACAGAAATACCAGTAAATTGAGTTCTCAACTCAAGAAAAGTAAAAAATTTTCCATGCTATTTAGACATTGTTTGAAGTTAATTTAATCGATTGAGAATGTGAAATGTGACATTGCAATATTTTGAAATTTTCAGGTTGTCGAGCTGACAACACGTAGCGTTTTGTTACAATGGTGGCCTCCCGACTGTAAATCTAGTCCTGAATTGGATATATCGGAGTCCGATATTCGATATGAGGTTCAACTATGTGAGGTTCTCCTAAGTAAAGGCAAGGAAGATAAATACAAGCCAATCTACCGCGGTGCTGCAAGGTCTTGCCGGTAAATATCTCGTATTCCTTAACAATAGCTTATTTTATACAGAGTGGGGCAGACCCGACTGACGAGTTTGGAAGGGTTATAAAAAATGAACCGAACGACTTAGAAAAAAATGGTTTTGCTCATTCAATTCAGTGTGAAATGTAGTTTTTATTGTTAATATTTTTGAAAATTCCATCATTTAAATGGCGGCCATCAGCAGCGATACACGGATATAGCCATTTTTTTGAAGTTCTCAAACTCATTTTGGCACAGTGCGATTGGTAGGCTACGTCTGGGGTTCTCTTTCAATTCTTCCAAGGTGTGAAGGCAAGGTTTGTGAACTTTATCTTCAAGGTAGTCCCATGGAAAAAATCGCATACACTTCGCATCGGGTGAGCGTACCGGCCACCTCACGTCCCCCCTCATGTTGTCATCACCGTCGATATCGCCTCCGAGCGTTGTTGCAATGTTACAAACGTTTCTGCGCCCCAGGAAGAATTTGCTAAGGAACAAGACTTGTGGGAAACATGGTTCCAGCAGGACGAGGCTGCAGCCCACACAGCACGCATTTCAGTGGTAGTGTTGAGAGAATTGTTGCCAGGGCAATTCTCAGTGAGGGGGGATGTGAGGTGGCCGGTACGCTCACCCGATGGGAAGTGTATGCGATTTTTTCTATGGGACTATCATGAAGTTTTCAAATCTTGCCTACAAACCTCAGAAGAACTGAGAGAGTAATTTAGAGAAGAGATTCAGGCCCTACCAATCGCACTGTGCCGAAATGGGGTTGAAAACTTGGAAAATCGGCTACATTAGTTTATCGCTGCTGATGGCCGCCATTCAACTGATATAATATAAAAAAAATTAACAATAAAAACTATATTTCACGCTGAATTGAATGAGCTGAACCGTTTTTTTCTAAGTCGTTCGGTTCATTATTTATAACCCTTCAAAACTCGTCAGTCGGCTCGGCCCCACCCTGTATTATAGCTTACTGTATATTCCATAGTAATCAATCTTGGAGTTGTTATCATGAAAATGAATTTATGCTGTATTGTTTTGTAGATAAGAAAAATTTAGAGTACAAATTATTTTTCATTTTGAATGATTTAGCAGTTCCATGACAAATCCACAGGTACATTCGTGCAACACCAGGCAAGGGAATTATTTGACTGTTCATCCTTATAGGTTTACTAAGTATGAAGAGAAGCTTGTTACATAGGGAAAACTTCTCTGAACAAAATCCCTAATGATTTAGATCTCATGGAAGAATAATTTTTTCATATGTTTAATATTAAGATGCGCCTGATTAACTACAATAGATCGATATAGAATAATAATTTTTTATTATAGTTGTATTTTATATCATGATTTCCCAAATTAATGAATGTTCTTACCATTCAGTGGGTCAGTGGCTACTTAATGATACATTTATTTTTAAAATTATACAAAAAATATATACAAAGTGACAATTGTATCAAATTGAACAAATACTTCCAGTATCACTTCGAATTGTTTTTCGATTGTTCAATTTGGTTAGAGTATTATCTTGTATATATTATTCTATCATCTTTAAACTGAATGCATCACCATATAGACGCTGCTTTATGAACAATCATCAATGAAGAATAATATAATGAAAATTTATTGATTGATCAATCTATTGGAATGGGAAGAAATCATAATATAAATGTTTTTTTCTTTCATTCCGAATAAATAATCAGTACAAGGAATATAATTGTAATTGAAATCCATCTTTCCTCATTTATTGAAATTTTTGTAATATCATAGAGAAAGGATGGTTGATACTTATAATCTTTCTTTATGGTGATTTGAATAACTGTTGCTTGACTGGTGTGCATTGGATGCGTGTGTCAGAGTTCAAGACCTGCGGCCGGGCACCGAGTACTCGGTGTGTGTGACGGCGTGTCTGGGCGCGACGCAGGGCACCAAAAGCGAGGCGACCGTGCTGCGCACCCCGCCCTGCGAGCCGGACACGCCGGCCGCGCCCAAACTGCTGAACCGGACGCGGATCGCGCTGCAGATCAAGTGGACGGCGGCCGTCGACAACGGCGCCCCCATCAAGTGCTATGTGCTAGAGTCGGACCTCGGACGCGGACACTGGACAGAGTGCTACCAGGGCAAGGGCAAGCAGTTCAACATCTCCAAGCTGCAGCCGGCCACCAACTACAAGTTTCGGCTCTATGCGGTCAACGAGTGCGGTCGCAGCGACTACAGCGAGGTAACCTGTCTTCTAATTAAACCTCAATTCATGTTACATTTGTATCATATTCAAGATAGAACATTATTGATAATTTTAAGATGAGTAACTAACTTTATCCTCAAATCCGTACATGGTACATCACTGGCCAGTAACTCAGGCGAATAATTACAAATGTTATTAAATTGTGAAATACTCCACAATTCTGATTTGCCACAATCACTATTTCATTCTGCTGCAAAACATGCAATTTAAGATTATACAATTCAATGCAAAACAGACATTTACAAAACATGCAATTCAGGAATCATCAAATCTGAAGCTATAGCTGTCGTCAAAAACTTGAGCGCGGTGCCGTAGCTGATATAACCTACAAGCAGCTGATGCTAGTAGGCTACATTTAAGCAAACGTTAAAGTTTACTTCATTTTTTCAATCGGAACCTTCTCAAGTCCAGGACTTTCTGGTCTAATCTAATGATTAGAACATCATTAATCACTACACTCAGAATAAACTATAGTGTTTTGTGTATAATCTCTATACTCCTGCAAACAAATTGTAACTGAAATACTGTATACTTCTAGCTAAAAGTATCTTATTGTGGATGATATTTTGAAATTTTAGCTCTTCGTTTTTACGTAGCCTTTATGATTCCATATTATCCCTAATAGATGGAAATGCATTATTTTTTACATTCCTTCAAGTTATATCGATATTTATTTTTCAATAATGTAGGTATATTTCGTTCAATTAGTAATGGGGTTTTTTGCGAAAGTAAAGAATAATTTGATTTGGATTTCTTGTAATTTATTGTAATGTGTTTCAGGTGAGCTCGTTCTGGACATCGGGTAGTCCGCCAAGTCAGCCTGCGCCGCCCGCGCTACTTGAGGCCGGCGTGAGCAGCCTGAGCGTGGGCTGGGAGCGGCGCACCACCGACGACGAGTTTACGCTGCAGATGGAGGATCGTGAGTCCGGCCACGGATTCCTCGCTTGCTACTCCGGCAAGGAGACCAAGCACGTATGCACCAATCTGCACAGGCACACAACCTACAAGTTTAGGGTAAGCTCGCTGCTTATGTGAACTAGAAGTAGTTTATCGATGGAGCTAACCCATGTCCATGATTTCATGCCAAGGAAACGCGTAACAAGAAAACAGTAACATGGAATTTGAAATCTTAGTTTCTGAGAAACTAGGATTACTCTAGCTACATTAGTGAACACTCAGAACTAACTCATTATTAATTATCACTTTCATTGGAGAAGCATAGCTACACATCTATCTGTTCACATCGGCCACCATTTTTAAATATTGACGAGAGCAAACTTGCTCTATTATTTCATTTTATTGGCTGACAGCTATTTAACCATGTGGGTTAATTTTATACCAATAAAAAGTGTCGCAAGAAAACAGTACCAAGACATTTGAAATCATAGGTTCAGTGAAATTCGGATTTCTCTAGCTAGTGTAGTGAATACTTAGTTTCTTGATATGGAAACGCGTTTCTGTTAGATTTGGTTGTATTATAAAACTTATATCACATTTATTCATGTTACTGTTTTTCTGACATACGTTTGTAGTTGACGACGATTTTGAATAATAAAGCAAGTTTTAGATAAATATATTCGTAAATTACTCGTGACCCAACTACTTTCACGACTTCATAATCCCACATTAACTGACAAGTATGATTCATCAATACTATGAAAAATATACTACTATTTTCATATGGAAAATAAGTTGAAAAATAAAATGAAAATCAAATACCCTTTAAAAACTTCAAATTTATTAATACACAAACATGTTTCGGGACATTCAGCCCATTATCAATGTGGATAAAATAATAAATAATAAGATTATTATTTTAAAATAATAAAATGTAATAATAATATAATAATAATAATAATAATAATAATAAATAATAATAATAATAATAATAATAATAATAATAAATATACACCACTAGATCTTTGCCACATTGAAGTAGCAAATCTGAGATTGGAGAGAAGCCATACAGCCACCATACACCAGAGATGGCTAGAGAAGCCTTTGCATGGGCGTCATGCTCATGACTTAGACAACCCATTTGTTTGCCAGGAAGCATCTAATACGTGGCTCAATTGGGGGGGCATCTTTGCTGAAACAGAGGGTTTCATGCTGGCTATCCAAGATCAGTGCGTTGCCACCAAAAACTATCTGAAATATATAGTGAAGAAAGGCCTGGAAAGTGATAGATGCCGGAGATGTCACCAGGCACCTGAGACAATTCAGCATGTGACAAGTGCGTGTCAGGCTTTGGTGGCAACGGACTATCTTCATCGGCACAACCAGGTGGCAAAGATTGTTCACCAGAGTTTGGCGTGTCTGCACAACCTGTTGCCTAGCTCAGTTCCATATTATCAGTATACTCCTAGTGCTGTTTTAGAAAATGAAAGTCACAAGATGTATTGGGACCGGTCTGTTCTCACAGACAAAACAATTGCCAACAATAGACCAGATATCATATTAATAGATAAGCAGAAACGATTTACATTTCTAATTGACCTAGGCATACCAAACACACACAATTTGAAACAATACAGTGAAGAGAAGCTACTGAAATATCTGTCTTTGGCTGATGAGATTAAGCAGTTGTGGAGGCAAGAAAAAGTTATAATTGTGCCAATGGTGATGTCAGCAACAGGTGTGATACCAAAAGATCTGCCTAAAAGATTGAAGGAAATGAGAATGCCAGCTTGGGTGTTGAATTTAATGCAGAAAGCTGTTATACTGAGCACGACATCAATAGTTAGAAGTTTCTTGAACATTCCACAATAAAAAAGGTGACATTTTGCTTGATTGGCCAATGTCACTTTCATTACCCAGATAACTGGAGACAAAACACACGAAATAATAATAATAATAATAATAATAATAATAATGTGGATAAAATAATAAGATTATTATTTTATCCACTTTGATAATGGGCTGAATGTCCCGAAACATGTTTGTGTATTAATAATTTTGAAGTTTTTAAAGGGTATTTGATTTTCATTTTATTTTTCAATTATTTTAAATAGCCCCATGTTTTAAAGTTTAATTTTCAAATAACGGAAAATAAGTTGTACATGAATAATCGTTTCACCAAAATATATGCCAAGTGTTTCTCATCCGATCTTCAATAATATGTTCATCAACTGATATGTTTTTTTTTTAATTGGCATAAACAGCGATCACAACAAATCAACTAAAATATTAGGATAGCAATTTTTCATTCGATTGAATAAATAATATTGTTGATTCTCTTATTTGTTTCAGCTAAGAGCTCAGAACACAGAAGGATCGTCTCAGTGGTCGGAAGAAGTAGGATATAGGACTCTACCGGCGCGGCCATGCCCTCCATGTAAGTTAGGTGTAAAAGGAAAAGTTCATGCGCACTCTTTCAAAGTGAAGTGGGAGCCGCCAACTGATCAGGGTGGCGCTGAAATCACCTCCTACACGCTTCAAGTTAGGAAAAACGGAGGTATGTTATTGTTTTAGTATCAATTGATTCTTTGAATTCTATTTTGTTATATTTTCTTCTAGTATTTTGGTTCAGTCACCACTCAAGGATGAAAACTTGGAAAACTTGATCGAGGGCTCAATTTCATCCATTTGATCAGATTATCGTTTCTATAATGTACTCAAAATGATGAAAGATTTAATTTGAAGACAATCAAGTAGGTGCAGGTGGTAGGTGCACGTCTTGTAGACCTCATTTTTGTTAGCTTGTGACGGAGTCCTTTCTTTATTGTAGTATATTCAGTTGGAAGTTTCTCGGTAGCATCAGAATAATTTTAATATCAACGTTTCAAGTAATATAATCAACATCAAAAGTAATATCATATTATTAATTTTCGATACATGTATTACTGGTGCCTGATTTACATTCTTTGACTATTTCTATGAAATAGTCATACTTGTTTGATCAATATTCAAGTCACCCTCCTCATTAGGTTTTAGGTCAATTACTCCATAATATGCAGCTCTAGTGGCCATGAAATTTGTAAAAACTGGGATGTAGAATCAATATTTGTGAAATTTATAGATTTAAAACTCAATACACCATTGAGTTTTAACAGATTGTTAATCGAGTTACATTACTCTTGAATACACTATTTTCTAAAACAAGTTGAATTTTTTTGAGAATTATTCTCAAGTCCAAATGCGAAAAATAAACATAATCGAAATAATTTTATTGACAAAATACCGTTTTTTAATTAAACGCATTTGAAGTTGCGGTCAAGGTCAAAAACCAATGTTATTTGCCCTATGCTGGAAGCGTGAAGTTGTAGTGCACATGTCCAAAAAAATCTGAGAAAATTCATGAATAATCTTCGATTTTTGCGTCGTCAGGTAATGCAAAAAAATTTTTTTGTTTTATCACCATTTTTTTTAAAGCATTTCAAATTGCGGTCAAGGTCATGTGTGAAAAATGTGGAACAACAATAAATGAGCACAAACGCGTTTATTTTCACGTAATTTTGAGTGGCAAATCAGTTATTAATAACATATACTATTGAAATTAATCACTAATGAATTTTTTACAAGCACAGTTTGAACAAAAAAAAAAACATTTTTTCTTCATGATGAGTCATACAAATATAGGAAATTCCACTAAGAACACCCTATAAAATGTAAATACATCGGTGTTTAGGTTATTTTCTCTAAGAAATGTATTAGTTATGACATCCCTGATCGAAATTGATCAAAAATTGATTTTGCACAAGCACAGTTTTCACGAAAAAAGTTTCTTCTTCTTGGGGACTAATACAAATATAGGGAATATGGATGAAAAAACCGCTATTAAATCAGAATGCATCAACGTTTGAGTTTTTTCTCGTGATAGATGTATTGAGTATAACATCTCTAACCACAAATTACCACGAACTATTTTTGCACAAGCACAGTTTTCACGAAAAAAATTTTCTTCTTGATAGGGAGTCATAGAAATATAGGGAATTTGACTAAAAACCCCTATAAAATGTGAATGCTTATTTTCAGTGATAGATGGACAAATGATCACGAACTATTTTTGCACAAGCACAGTTTTCACAAAAGAAGTTTGTTCTTAATAGGAAGTCATAGAAATATGGGTTAATCGACTAAAAAACCCCTATAAAATGTGAATGCATGTGTGTTTGGGTTATTTTCCGTGATAGATGTATCGAGAAAACATCTCTAACCACAAATAATCACGAACTATTTTTGCACAAGCACAGTTTTCACGAAAAAAATTTTCTTCTTGATAGGGAGTCATAGAAATATAGGGAATTTGACTAAAAACCCCCTATAAAATGTGAATGCATACGTTTTTTTATTATTTTCAGTGATAGATGTATCAAGAATAACATCTCTAACAACAAATGATCACGAACTATTTTTGCACAAGCACAGTTTTAACAAAAAAAAAATTTCTTCTTAATAGGGAGTCATAGAAATATAGGGAATTTGACTAAAAACCCCCTATAAAATATGAATGCATACGCTTTTTTATTATTTTCAGTGATAGATGTATCAAGAATAACATCTCTAACAACAAATGATCACGAACGTTTTTTGCACAAGCACAGTTTTCACAAAAAAAAATTTTCTTCTTAATAGGGAGTCATAGAAATATAGGGAATTTGACTAAAAACCCCCTATAAAATGTGAATGCATGTGTGTTTGGGTTATTTTCCGTGATAGATGTTTCAGGAATTACATCTCTAACCACAAATGATCACGAACTATTTTTGCACAAGCACAGTTTTCACGAAAAAAAATTTTCTTCTTCATGGGGAGTCATACAAATATAGGGCATTCGACTAAAAAACTCCTATAAAATCTGAATGCATGGGTTTTCGGGTTATTTTCCGTAATAGATATATCGAGTATAACATCTCTAACCATGAATGATCACGACCCATTTTTGCACAAACACAGTTTTCATGAAAAAAAAATTATTCGAAAACCACATTCTTTCTATCTCTGTAAAAATCACATAAGTTTTTTACAGTTGATTCTTTGAGGTTTCCTCCTCACAGAAGAGATCTATAGTTGACTTTGGAGAGAATTATACAGGGTGCGGCAGCTACGATTAAGCATTTTTTAGGAGTAATAAAAAGTGACTCAGGATATATAATGGAAACATGTTTTTATTTTCTGAAGCGGTTCAATATACCATTTTATATTACTTAGTTTTTGAAAATTATGTCCTGAAGATGGCGACCGTTAGCATCAATACATTGTTGAAGGCGATCTCCTTTGAAAACCCTTTCCTTCAGATATCCCCAAAGAAAAAGTCGCAAATGCTCAGATCTGGTGACCGCGCAGGCCACCCAACATCACCTCTCAAAGAGACTAGGCGTCCCGGAAACATCTCTCTCAAAACGTCTAGTGAAATTCGAGCTGTGTGAGCAGTAGCTCCATCTTGTTGGAACCACAAATCCGCCAGCCCGTGTTCTTCAACCATCTCTTCTAATTTGGGTTGCAGAAAGTTTCTCAACATCGAAACATAACGTTGGGAATTCACTGTCAGTCACTTCTTCCTCCTCGTAGGGGCCAACCACGCCAAATTGTGATATGGCACACCACACCGTCACTTTAGGAGAATGTTGAGGTCTTTCATGAATAATTCGAGGGTTTTCTTCAGCCCAGTAGCGAAAATTTTGCTTATTCACGCACCCACTAAGATGAAAATGTGCCTCGTCACTACTAAAGCTGCATGTGGAGGGATTTGAGCAAGCATTTGCTCACACAAATTTTGTCGGTTGGCGTAGTCTACTGGGCGTAATTCTTGAGCAATCATTATTTTAAAAGGATGAAACTTTAAATCGAAATGTAAATCCTTCTTAAACTGCGGTCTGAAATCCCAATGCAAGAGAATGTCGTCGAGCAGAGCGTTCCGGTGATTGTTCGAATGCTGTTCTTACCCTCTGCACATTTTCTGGCGTTCTAATGGACTTGCGACGACAATGTGTATTTGTTTTCAGTGTACTACCAGTTTCCTCCATCTGCCGAATCCATGACCGAATTGTGTTTGCATTCGGAACGGCGTTGTTGCGTGGAATGTTGAACTGTCGTCGAAAAGCTCGTTGTGTAGCGATCACAGATTTATTGTTCTCATAATAAGCGCGAACGGCAAAACCACGATGAGCACCGGTCCAAATCATGTTGGCTACTGAAATGGGGTTAACTAAGAAACAAAAACAGACCATGTGGAAATTTGTAACTTTATCACAGCTGATGTGACAATGGAAACAAACGCTTACTGTTCACAAAGAAATGGGATTAAGTACACTATTATCAGTTGTTCCCGTTTCAATAAGTTGAAATATTTATTTGCTTACAGTCACCATAATGTCTCTACCACGATCGTTAATCACGACGTCTCCTCTGCTTGGATTGTGCCTGAAGAATCAACTGGGAGGTTTCGCCCCCAATCTAGATCCGTTGGATTTTGTAGATAAGAAGGGCCACCACGTGCAGGACGCATGCATTGAAACACGCGCGCCTCACTGTTTATAAACATGAATTATATTGTTTTTTAAACTTGTTATTGAAACATTCAATAGTGATAAGAAATATTGACACCCTTTCTGAATATTTTTCTCCATTTATAAACTTTTCCTAGCTTTTCGAATTCTGGCGTGATTGGGGGCGGCTTCAGCTCGGTCAGTGTTGGTTCAGGGACTGAGAGTACTGATTGAAAATTTATGGTTTTTCGGCCGGTATTGGCCGGGCTGGAGTCGTTTTCCCGTCTTGCCGGGATGTCTTCTTTGCTTGGACGGACTGTATAGTTGAGTGAACATGAAACTGGCAACCAGCTGGTAGGCCTAGGCCCTTCATGGCCCTTCTGTCCATTGAGACAGACAGACTTCACCGAAAAAGAGAAATGATATAGAAGTGTTGAGGAGATTGGAGAGGAGAGGAGTATAAGGAATGCCTAGAGAGCAGTCAAGGCGTCATGATTGGAAGCTCCTGGAAAAGGTTCATGAAAACATTTAAAAGATACGTCAGATTGTGTAAATGAATGCGTGACAACTGTTGATTTTTTCAAGTATTTATAACAAAGGAATATATACAATAGAGCTATCTTGAACCTTTCATTGAGACAAAAATTCCCTCAAAAATAATACATGAAAGGAAGGAGCTTGATTGTGAGAAATAATAGAAGAATTCCTAGAAACTGTGCTAAGAATAGTTTGTGAGACTGGAAGATGTTATCACATTCAATCATCATTCACATTCTCAAACACATGCATTCCATTTTGGTTTTTAGTCATTATGACGTTGTTAAGAAGAAATTTTTGTGAAAACTGTGCTTGTGCAGAAATAGTTTGTGATCATTTGTGGTTAAGATGTTATACTTGATACATCTGTCACGAAAAATAACCCAAACACCCATGCATTCACATTTTATAGGGGTTTTTTAGTCAAATTTCCCATATTTCTATGACTCCCTATTAATAAGAAAATTTTTTTGTGAAAAATGTGCTTGTGCAAAAATAGTTCGTGATCATTTGTGGTTAAAGATGTAATACTTGATACATCTATCCCGAAAAATAACCCAAACACACATGCATTCAAATTTTATAGGAGTTCTTTAGTCAAATTCCCTATATTTCTATGACTACCTATTAAGAAAAAATTTTTTTTTTGTGAGAACGGTGCTTGTGCAAAAACAGTACGTGATCATTTGTAGT
Source organism: Sogatella furcifera (assembly GCA_017141385.1). Taxonomy (NCBI): domain Eukaryota; kingdom Metazoa; phylum Arthropoda; class Insecta; order Hemiptera; family Delphacidae; genus Sogatella; species Sogatella furcifera. Next base: position 21,407,447 of record CM029547.1, on the reverse strand, counting down.
TAGAGATGTTATACTTGATACATCTGTCACGAAAAATAACCCAAACACACATGCATTCAAATTTTATAGGAGTTCTTTAGTCGAATTCCCTATATTTCTATGACTACCTACTAAGAAGAAATTTTTTTTGTGAGAACGGTGCTTGTGCAAAAACAGTTCGTGATCATTTTGTAGTTAGAGATGTTATACTTGATACATCAGTCACGAAAAATAACCCAAACACACATGCATTCACATTTTATAAGGGGTTTTTCGTTGAATCACCTATATTTGTATGACTCCCCATGAAGAAGAAAATTTTTTTCGTTAAAACTGTGCTTGTGCAAAAATAGTTCGTGATCATTTGCGGTTAGAAATGTTATACTTGATACATCTATTAAAGGAAATACCCCAAACACCCATGCATTAAAATTTTATAGGAGTTTTTTAGTCGTATTCAATATATTTCTATGACTCCCTATTAAGAAGAAAATTTTTTTCGTGAAAACTGTGCTTGTGCAAAAATAGTTCGTGATCATTTGTGGTCAGGGATGTTATACTTGATACATTCATCACGAAAAATAATCAAAAAACCCATGCATTCACATTTTATAGGGGGTTTTTAGTCAAATTCCCTATATTTCTATGACTCCCTATTAAGAAGAATTTTTTTTTCGTGAAAACTGTGCTTGTGCAAAAATAGTTCGTGATCATTTGTGGTTGGAGATGTTATACTTGATACATCTGTCACGGAAAATAACCCAAACACACATGCATTCACATTTTATAGGGGTTTTTTAGTTGATTAATCCATATTTCTATGACTCCCCATTAAGAAGAAAATTTTTTCGTGAAAACTGTGCTTGTGCAAAAATAGTTCGTGATCATTTGTGATCAGGGATGTTATACTTGATACATTCATCACGAAAAATAATAAAAAAACCATGCATTCACATTTTATAGGGGGTTTTTAGTCAAATTCCCCATATTTCTATGACTCCCTATTAATAAGAAAATTTTTTTCGTGAAAACTGTGCTTGTGCAAAAATAGTTCTTGATCATTTGTGGTTAGAGATGTAATACTTGATACATCTATCACGAAAAATAATCCAAAAACCCATGCATTCACATTTTATAGGGGTTTTTTAGTCAAATTCCCCATATTTCTATGACTCCCTATTAATAAGAAAATTTTTTTCGTGAAAACTGTGCTTGTGCAAAAATAGTCCTTGATCATTTGTGGTTAGAGATGTAATACTTGATACATCTATCACGAAAAATAACCCAAACACCGATGCATTTACATTTTATAGGGTGTTTTTAGTGGAATCCCCCATATTTGTATGACTCATCATGAAGAAAAAATGTTTTTTTGTTCAAACTGTGCTTGTAAAAAATTCTTTAGTGATTAATTTCAATAGTATATGTTATTAATAACTGATTTGCCACTCAAAATTACGTGAAAATAAACGCGTTTGTGCTTATTTATTGTTGTTCCACATTTTTCACACATGACCTTGACCGCAATTTGAAATGCTTTAAAAAAAATGGTGATAAAACAAAAATTTTTTTTTGCATTATCTGACGACGCAAAAATCGAAGATTATTCATGAATTTTCTCAGATTTTTTTGGACATGTGCACTACAACTTCACGCTTCCAGCATAGGGCAAATAACATTGGTTTTTGACCTTGACCGCAACTTCAAATGCGTTTAATTAAAAAACGGTGATAAAACAAAATTATTGTTTTGCACATTCTGATTGTGCAAAAATCATAGATTACTGATGATTTTTCTCAAATCTTTTTGGACATGTGCACTACAACTTCACGGAGCCTCAATTATTGTTTTTTTACAGTTCAAGGGATTTGAAATTTATAATTTGAAAATTGTCTCATAAAACCAAGGTTCCACTGTGCATCCCTAGTAATTTATCTACTATATCTCCAGTCCTAAATTATTCATAAAGTCCTATTACTACTTTTTGTCTCATCATCACCTTAACATGTTTGTTGTCTGCAGAGTTCGCAGTTGCGTACGTCGGTATCGAAACGGAGTACGTGTTGGACCGGCTGAACCCCGGCACCCAGTACGAAGTAAGGATCGGCTGTGAAACGGCGGGCGGCCGGAGCGACTTCTCGGATCCGATCCGGGTGGTGACCGAGTCGGTGTGTCCGGGCCAGTGCTCTCCTCCGCGCATTCACGGCAAGCCGCGGCCACACACGGTTGCACTGAGGTGGAGTTACCCGGACGTGGACGGCGGATCGCCGGTCACCGACTTTGAGCTGGCCATGCGCAGCTCGGACGACGAGGCTAAGGTCGACGTCTACCAGGGCAATGACACTGAGTGTGTCGTCAATGAACTCCTGCCCGGCCATAGGTACCTCTTCATGTTAAGAGCTCGCAATCGAGTTGGGGTGAGTGTTCGGCTTTAATGCACAATTTCTAAGCTATTCTAGTTTACTGATTGATGAATTGTTCCGTGCAGAATTATAAATCATGTTATTCTACCTTTAGATTGACAAATGTATCATTTTTCAATATCACTTCATCTTAGCTACGTGAACAATAACAAAAATAATTATAATAATAGTGATAGCAAAGACTAAATATTTAATTAGTGTACATGTTCTTTGTATTCGTAGTAGTCTATATTGATAGTAATAACAATAATAATGAATAGAATATGCTAATTCAGAAATGATACTGCAAAATAAATCAGATTAATATTAAACTGAATATTGAAATGGAAGAAACTGGATTTGAAAAAAGTAAAAATAGATAATGCAATTGACTGAGCTGAGGAATTAATTGGAATGAAATATATGTTGTTACTACACGATACTGTGTATGCCATAGGAATAGAGTTATAAAAATGCAATATAAGTAGATAATAGAATATTGTATTTATGTGATTATGTATGTACAGTATGTGGCATCGTTTCAAGCGATTGATGCAATAAATGAGTGTTGTGTTGTTGTTTAGGCCGGAAGTTGGTCAGAACCGCTGGAGGTTAAGAGCGGTGCGGCGCCTCCGGGCCCACTCACGGCGCCCACGTTGACGCCACGTGGGGGCACCACGATGGGTTGCACGTGGCAGGAGCCTCCCTGCAATGGGGCGCCCATCCTCGAGTACCGGCTGGAGGCGGCGCACGGCCCCGCCCCCGACGCCCCCTTCACCACCCTCTACCAGGGCACCAGCACCGCTTTCGACATCAAGACCCTGCCACCTGCCACCCTCTGTCACCTTAGACTACAGGTACGTCCAAAACATAACATAATTTCATCAATCAATGTTTGAGTCCGTCCAAGCAAAGAAGATATGCTGAAAAGATGGGAAAATGACTTCAGTTCGGTTGATATTTGTTCAAAAATTATAAACTTCAATTGTTTCAAATTGTAGTACACATTCTGACCTACAATTTGAGACCAAATTCATAATTTTTGAACCAATATTGACCGAGCTTGAGTAGTTTTCCCATCTTGCCAGAATATCTTCTTTGCTTGGACAGAGTATACCCAATCTCTATAGGCCTATTCGAAGGCAAGCATATTTCTCGTTGGAAGAACTCCTTCGTTGTTTCTCAACTGATTAAGATAGTTCAGGGTTCAATCAAAAAAATCTAATTGAGTCGACAAGGCAGGCCTGATATAAAACGTCTTCAGGATGTCGAATAATTAAGTTCGAGGTCCAATTTTTCCCCAAAACATTTCAACATTGGGAATGTGTCTATTGGGTCTGGAAGGTTCAGTTTTCAAATAAAGTGTATGATGTCCTATACCGATTTATCAAGCCTGATAAAAGATGGTACAGCTTGTGTATTATAAGAATGAATATGAAAATGTTCTTTTATGATGGCGATGCTCACATAAGCTCTTGAGCTGTGTTAAATTTAGAAGATACACATCAAAATGTTACATCTTGATACATTATCAAATAAAAGTATCTGAATGCGTTTCAGCAATGATACAATTCGATTGTTTCATGTGTTTATTGGTCCTGGACGTTTTTAGACTTTATTAAACTTCATATCGGCATTTTCTGTCCATTGAAGAGGCAACTACGGTCTGCACCGGTACATGTTCCCCAAGGTTATTAAAAGAAAGTTGCTCAATATCTGCCTGATAAAGGGCAAAATAAAAATTAAGAGACTAGAATTTGAGGTAGTTCATATCAAAAATTCTAGTACCGTGCGCATTCGCTAATATTTTTAGCGAAAATTATCATTATTTGTTCTTGATCTGATCCTCATCATTTGTGGTCCCCCACCACTTATCTTGTTCCCTCGAATTGGAATAACCTTCTCTTAAATCACCTGCAAGAGAGATGAGGAACAGGAATGAACTGTCATATTTATTAATTTTTATCAGAATATTGAAATAGGTGTGTTGAGAAGTTTCACGTTTCAATTTATAATTTTGTTGATTTTTATGAATACTGCAATTATAACGATCGTATTTAGTAAGAAACTGATGTTGTCTGCAAATAGTCTGCTTACCCGTAAGGGACCAGCTTACTTGAGAAAAGATTTACAAATATAAACTTGTTAGCTAGTCAAACTGAGTTACTAGTACGTACATGAAACTGATGAAACCACCTTGATTTTTTGTAATAATTGTGTTAATTTTGAAGAGTAGGTGAATAAAAACTCTTTTGGGGGAAGTGATAATTCCACTCTACTTATTTCTAGTATAGCTAGTGATAAGAAAAGAAGTATAATGTGTAGTTTATACTTCTTATTACATTAATTAAATTCAATATTCATGGATCGACAGTTTCAATTTTCGATTTATTGCCATAAAATAAAGATTATTTCCCGATTAGTAAAGAAAATTATAGCAAATAAAGTTACATACATAGAATCATCTTCATTAAAATAATAAAATCAAAATATCTGAATAATATGATAATCTCATTGGGACTATCATTTTTAGCAAACTTTTGATCGAAATAGTGAGGGCTATGCCTGTTTTTTTCGATCCCAATCATTATTATGATTGTGTATTATGAATAAATAATATATGAAATAATATGATATTATGTATGCCAGCATAATATTATTAATAAAAATACAAAAATTGATTAGTTTCTGATTGTAATGTTGTTTCAGGCGTGCAACCAGGCCGGCTGGAGCGAGTACTCGCCGGTGACGAGTATTTTGTCGGGGGCGGGACCGCCGGCCGCAGTGGCCATGCCGCAGTTCACGGCCACCCCCACCTCCCTGCACATCAGCTGGACGGCACCTGCCGACCACGGCCAGCCCATCTCGCACTATGCACTCGACGTGGCCGAACTACAGACCATCACCGCCCACCAAACCACTTGTGATATACTCGACCTCACCCCTCACACCACTTACAAGTATGTACTGCTGCCTCATTCAATCATCCTGTAAACATTTCATCATTAAGTCATCATATTATGTAAAAATTATATCCACTGTCTTGATCATCATGATTGTCTTCTTATCTCGATCATTACATCTGTGTGTAAACATTTGATCATTATCATCAAGTCATCACATTACGTTATCAGTTTTATGTATGTTTTATGTATTAGTTTTCAACAAGATTACTAATCAAGACGATATGATACAAAAGTTGAAAAAATCAGCTGATGAATGTACAGCTCAATATTTGAACCATCTGCTCAATTTATCAATATGTTGTTTATTAACCTTTCAACGTACTTTAGGCAAAAATCGAAATTAGGATTTGTTTTGGACATGTAAGAATTATTCAATTTTATGAGTCAAATTGTAAAAATTATTCAGTGTAAAAATGAGCTGTAAGAAAACAATAAAAGTAATTGATTTGGGAGCACAGACAATAAATTTGGCTAGACAACAGTTGAAAACAAAAACACCAATATGTCCCGGTCAGAAGTGGGACTCGTGCTCGGGCTCGATTCCATCGCCACCGGGGAAGCGGATCAACCTGTGCACGGCCGAACAGCTGAAAGCGATGTGCCCCCCTGACCCGTGTGAGTGTCCGCCGCCTCCCCCCGTCCCACCTACTGCCGGGCAACGCATGCGGCGACTGTTGTGGACGGGCATCAAACTGGTCTTCCTGGCCGGCGTTGTCAAGTGGACCGACGACCTGGGCGTATGGGGAGACGCGCGACAAACCGACAAACTGCTCACCAACGCTAAGGCACGATTGAAACCGGTGCTCCAATCTGTAAAACCCGCCAAAGGCGACGAGTACTCGCACACCAACTTCGCCACCAAATGGAATAATTTTGTTATCTATGTTTTCAATTTGGTGGCGATTTTACCGTCGACAGTGAGTGGTGCTGTGCTGAACAAGTTGCACTCTATTCAAGCGCCACCTGATGCAGAAACACAACCTCAGTCTGATAACAAAAAAACTAAAGAACCTGCAAACAAGCCCGAGAACAAGTGAAATTGGCAGTTGAAGTTGAATGCAAATTTGGATAGACAATACTTATTTGAATGAGAATAAATTATATTTGCTAAGAATACGTTTAATCTTTTTATTCATTTAAATTTATTGTCTCAACGTTACTATTGAAATTTGTGAGCTTTATTTGTATGAATTATTTGGCAGCAAATTTGTTCAAATCACAAATTATTCATGTTAGTTGTTAAACCATGCTGAGTTGTGATCGCTGTAATTGATTGAATTTTCAATCCACCACTAAATTGCTTCATTGTTTCCAATATCAATTAAAACATCTACCAGTAGCTTATAGAACAATATAATTTCTTCTGAAAACCTTATTTTGAAATTATATAAATTCACATCCAGGTTCATTGTTTCATTCAATACATCGACCTTTGTTATTGAGCATTGATTTTTTTCAATTAATTTTCTTTAAACATTCAAATTCGGCCACCCCGTCTTTCGGAGGAGAAGTTAAGCCGTAAGTGCCGTCTGCCTAAAAAAAGCAGTCGTCATCTCTCATCATCATTTGTTCCATTACCCACGCCCACGCATGCTTAAAACACATGTAAGCATTACCCTCTGATAACAATAATTTTAATTCATTAATCCATTCATTTTTATCAATTTATTTTCTTCAGTCAATAAAACAATATTCCATTCCTTTCAATATATTTTTAATGCATCGAGCCTGTTGTATTTATATATTTATGTATGATCATTTATTCATTTATGCCTATTCCATTCAATGACAAACATACATAGTGAAAGAACAAACAGGCTATTGAAAGTGCTATAGTAAAAGGATCAACAAAACTATTTCCAACACAATTTTCATTAAAATGTAACTTAGTCCAAATTTTCAAATATGTTCAAAATTCTGCCAAAGGTTTCTCCAATCTAAGAATATTCTTGGATTGATCAACTTTTCAATTTGAAGGGTTGGTATAGACAGTAAACACAAATAATTCCCGAAGTTTCATAAAGTTATTGAGGTGAATAATTGTATGAATTATTAATAAACAATTGAATGTTGTTTGCAGAGTGCGAGTGAGAGCGGTGAACAGCGTGGGCAGCGGGCCGTACTCGCCCGCCCTGCGTGCCACCACCCTCCCCCTTCCGCCCTCTCCGCCGCCCCTCACCTGTGTCAACATCGGCCACAACTATCTAAAGCTGAAGTGGGGCGAGGGCAAGAACCCCACCTTCACCGAGTACTTTGTCTACATGTGCAGTCCACACTCGAACGACAATGAACACGATGAAGAAGAAGAAGAAGAAGACGAGTACGTGTTTTGTTTCGTGTAATTTCATTACTGAGCTTGCTGTCTGTTATTAATCACTAATCACTGATAATAAATTGTTATTGATAGAAACAATCAATCCCATGTAATTCAATTGATTATTTAAGGTGGAATAGTAGAAAGGACTTTCTAGTCTTAACTCTGCCTGATATTTTCTATTTCATTTCATTATATAGTATAATTTAAGACAACTTCATCACGAGTTTCATACATGTTGATTGTGTGACTACTAATCATATTAAAAATAATTAGCTGGATAAGAGTAATTTTGAAAGAACATTAAGGTGATATAGTCCCTAAAATCTTGAAATACAATTATTGATTAGTACATGTATAAAAGTTATTCACGATTTATCTTAATGTATATATTCTCCTCCCTGTAGCCATTATTCCAAGGTAAGTGATAGTGGGGTTGGTTATGAACCGTTATATTCTCTTGGCCACGGATGCTTTTGTTATGAAAAAGTTTGCTATTTAAAAAGTTTTTTTTAATTTGTTGCTTATTGATGGGAACACTCAAATCAATGAAGATTTGTTCAAAAGTCAATAGTTTGGAACTTGAACTATTGAGGATGGTTCTAATTTTTTCAATGATTAAAGTTAATAAATAGTTGATAGTTAAAAAATTGATTTATAGATAAATAGGCTCTTATAATTGCACGTTGTCAGTATTAACTAATATTTTAGATTATTAAGAGAGACCATCTAAGTTTCTGTTGCTTTCCACAGATTTGTCGGAACTTTGGCCTACCAAGGATTCAATCAAACGTGTAAAGTGAATCGCCTCCAAGAGCAGACGACGTACAGGTTTCGTATATTGGCTTCAAATGAAACCGGCCGAGGTCCCCTGTCGACCGCCTACCAATTCACCACTGCTATTGCTCCTCCCCCTCCACTCAAAGGTAAGTTACTTATCAACTTGATAGATTCTTCCTACGCTAATAAAGCTACAATATATTCGCACTCTCTGATCATGAACTATTGTACATTATACAACTTTAATTATCATTGTACAATTCAATACAATCGATTATCTATTTCTAACTATATTAGCGATGGATGGATTAACTATATTAGAGAATCGATAATTTATACTTCTCTGTAATAATTCGTAGCAAGAGCTCAGTCACCACCACCTAGAGGTTACAGAGTTGTAAGTTGTAACCTCTAGCTAGGTGGTAGTGGCTCAGTCCCTTAGAATAACTTCTATAATTCGTAGAAGAACAATTTAATGATATCTTGTGTATTGTAATTTTATGAATAAGACTTGGAACATTGACTTTTCAATATTTGATCAACTTCAATTGGAATCTATTTCTATTCGAATTTTGAGTAATCGATTAACGAAAGTATCTTATTTGATTTGTGTTTCAGGGACCAAAGTGACTGACGTAGGAACAAAAAGTTGTGTAGTTGAATGGCAGAGTACTAAGAGAATGGGCAGCGATCCATTAGTGTACTGTGTGCAGCTAGCAAGACTTAAAAATCAAGAGTACAAACAGGTGAGCTATTTAGTTAATACATATATTGAATAGTGTTCTCTAATTATTTCATATTGAATAATATGACGTACCAATGTAATGAGTTATTTTTAATTGAATTATCTTATTCATACTCTCACCAGCGGTCAAAGTCTAGTTTTTTGCTGGTGATGCCAAGTTATTCTACAGAAAATATGTAGGTTCTGTCCATTTATGATATTTTATTATTTATTCTTCACTTCATATAGATATAGATTTTATATGGCATTTTATTCCATCTCATTGATTATAAAGCTATGTATTTCATTATTTTTTCTTCCTTGCTTTAAAGTCTTATCTATTGTACGATAAATCATTTGACTTGACATTTGATAAATGAATAACTTTATCACAGGAAAAAATTCAACAACATAATACAATTGGTAGTTTGCCATTTACAATTAGAAAATTCGAATCAAGTAATTATTATTAAAAAAAAAAAAAACACCATAATGTACATAATCTGAAAAATAAATAAATTATTCCCTGTAAAAACAAGTCCAACAGATCCAATTAAAGGGCTTAACTCATCAGAATAAATCATCACAAAATACATTTAATCTACACAGGTATTCCTTAAACGAAACGCTCTAGATTTTTTCAATTCATATTTGATTCCAAATTATCAAACTGCGAAACTATTTCCATGATTAGCTTTATAGATTAGGGATATATTATGTTGATAGTTTTTTTTTGTTAGAGCTATATGGAAAGCTGAGGGCAAAATTTAACTGACTTGGTAATATTGCTACAATATTATTATGCTCAACATGCAGTCGTTCCGATGCAATCGTACCATCTGATCAACTTGACCAATAATGATGATTATCCAGTGAACCGCCTTAATCCGATTTGTTATCTCAGGGATTATAGTAAGTAGTAATCTGACGAATACTTTCCAGGTGTACATGGGTTCTGATACAAAAACAAGTGTTAATGACCTAGAACCGGGTGCCGACTATTTGGTGAGGGTGTCTCCTGTAAGGCAATCATCCACCGGAGACCTGATGGGACCCTTCTCCCAACCGGCCAAGTTCTCCACTCTTCCCCTGCCTGATCAGAAGGTGGTCGTCTCCAACCCCAAACCTCATCATTCACAGGTAATTGCATCATATTTTATGAACCGAAAAGACAAACTAAATATTTTAAGTATTCATTGACTATTTATGTCAGCTTTTGACATAGAAATATAATATGTTTTCTAACTACTAAATATTTTTGGACTTCATTAACTTTTATGATGAAATAGTGGAATAAATTTGTTAATCAGCAACAAAACATTTGCATTAATTCATCGGTGCTATTATGAATACCTCAAACACATTATCTGGTAAGAATTGAGAAACTATAAAGTGTTTATAGTGAGATGTTATGATATTTAGACGCAATGTCATCATATTGTGTCCCATTGCCTAGGGCACTGCAAATACCCTCAGTCTTAATAGTTCCTTATTATTATTCATTTAAATATTGTTACAATTGCGACTTGATAGCAAGTATTTTAAGCAAAAGTGATAATGAGTGAGTGAATAATGACGTTTACATGGTGAATGAAAGATTAAATTACAATTTCAACTTTGAAAAAATTAATACTACACGAAAATATACTGCAACTGTATTGTAATTATGTTGTAGTTAATAATATTTTAGCGCCTCTTCGTGTTTTTTCTGCATCTATACCGTAGCAATCATGAAGAAATTTTAGGTTCTTCAAGCATAAATTTATTGTAAGAATTAATCTATGCATTGAAAAAAATTTAAAGGACTGTAAGAATATTTAGCAAAGTGATTCCCTCCAAGTTATAAGTTTGTTGAGCCATTGAAATAAAGTTGACAAAGTTTAAAATTAAAATAGGCTACAACTTTTCTCCATACATTATTATAGTATTCAAATTGAGAATAAATTTTAAAAAACTGGAAATAAATTTCTAGATCTCATGTTCAAACCAATCTGACTAACATTTTCAATTTCACTGATTTTATAAAAGTTATTATTATTATTATTATTATTATTATTATTATTAATTGGTTAAAGGATCTATAGATTATTCATTTACACTGAAGCGATTTTTTTTCTTTAATAAGAAACATGGCAAACCAGTGAATCATAGTTAGCTTCTTGCTGCTTCAAATTGTCTATAACTTTGATAAAATTTCTCTATTAAAGTGAATCTATTCATTCCAAACAAATATTGATTTCTAAACTAGATTATTCTCATCGCATTTCAAATTGTATAATAGTGTTCTGTATTCGAATAAATGAAATTGTATGGATGCTTAGAGATGAATTTATCACATTATTTAATTTGTGTAATGATTTTTCTGTTAACAGTCAAGTTCACGTAAACAACTTAGTGATCAAGAATGGGCCATTATCATACTATGTGGATTCACTTTGATTGCTGTTCTGGTAGCAGTTATAATGCAGCATTTCATCTACTAAACCGAATCGAACTTATGAGATCAGTTCATCGTCCATAACAGAAAACTGTAACCCTAAAATTGCTATTTTATAAGTAAAACTAGACTGAATCGCCTGATCAGATCGACAATAAGCGGGATTTTGTAAAAGATTGGTCATTATTGCATTTCAATTCATCTTGACAATTAAACTGAGTTCAAAACTTTTGCATGCAACTTACTAAAACATAGGATTTGTGCTATAATACTTGAACTGGATTATTGTGTAATAGAAGTATAGTAACAGCTATGAGCTGACGCTGCGCTGATGTGCGCTGGAAAAGATGTTGGTTTTCATGTTCACCATTCAGAAGGAAAGCAGGTGTCTTCCATTCTCTGATTCAGTCTTGCTGAACTCACACATATTCCAGAGACTGATAACTCTAATATTAGCATTCGATTGTATTTAACAATTATTCTCTTCTCTCATTGAATATTGAAGTTTATAATATACAACATGGGGACTCATGATAAAAGGAACTTTTATTGCATTGAATCAGAATAAGATATTATTTTTTGATATTAAGAATCTGGGGAAGGGGTTTATGAGTATTTCCTAATTAGGCTCCATAAAATTATAGTCATGTATCGTGTTTTGAATCTCTATCTAATTCAGCTATTTTAATGAGTAAATTTATCTGCTTTATGTGTGAATTTTATCATTAAATGTGAAATTAGTGTTTATTTGATTGCATTTTTCAAATATCATTGTTGAATTACGGTACAGTATTATCAAGTTCTAGTTGTACAGAGGTCTGCTGATTTTAATCTTCAATTAACAACTCAAGATTAATCGAAGATCAACTCTAATCCACATTTGTGCAACCGGCTCAGATAATATTGTACTAAGTTACTATAAATAAGGCTCTACTACCACTACTGTTATTGTATTTATACAAGTAATTGTATTACAAAGTGTTTATCTTGCAATTGTTGTTTCAAGGTAGAAAAGTATGCAATTTTATAACCATGAACTATTGTCATTTATGATTTGAAGAAAAATATATTTCAATTATCCATACTAAATCAAGTATTGTCGATTGTCTTGGTCAACGGGGAAAGCAACAATGGTTTAGATTGAATAGTATGAGTGATAATATTCTGCTTTCGACTTGTATGAATTTGTGAAGCTCGCACGATAGGCCAAGACAATTTCTTAATTTGATTAACTTTCAATATGATATTCAGTGTATGACATGTTACTGGTGGTGTGATTTATTCTTAAATTTTATCTTACCTTATTGAATATTGTAAGGTATTATGATGAATCAATAATATATCTCATTCTATCATTAAGAAAAAAATAGTGACCATGATGTCGGAAGTTTTAAGTTGTATGATTTTCAATTTTCTAGAAATTGATTATTGCTACAATCAATGAAACAATTACGTCTCCACTCATCCAAGCTTTATGTCGGGCCATTGAAGATTTATTTTAAGATTCATGTGTATTATTCAAATAATAGCATGTTTTCTAAGCTTCAAGCACTACCATTATTATCTTAGCTTCTCTGATTATCAAACAACAGATTATTTTATTACATTTTATATTAAATATTATGTTTAATAATCTACATCGTCAATTGTTGATGCAACAGTTTACATTATTATTAGTAAGTTGCTGGTTATCTAGAGCGAATTTGTTATTTTTTATAATTCACTTAAGAAACGTTAGAGGAAATATTTTTATGTGTACAGAGAATATTATATTTGTGTGATTTTAGAACGTTGTGTGTTATTGTTATTTATTATATCTTTGAAATTTTATTTGCTAATATATGTTATTGATGAGTTTTCATGTACACGTATATCACAGAAAGTATTAATTAAGTAATGAGTTCTAACAAGATTTCATTCAATGTATTCAATCAGTTGATATTGGTGCTAAATAAATTAGGCCTTGAACATTACAATGTTGAAGGCTGGTGTTTGTGGGAAATGTAAGCTTTACTGAGGTGATAAGAATACCTCAATCTGTTAGGGAACTTGATCGTCCTATTGTGCTGTTTTGTAATGTATTGTATCGTTACTAAACAAACGAAAAGTATTGCCTTATAGTAAGAGAAGGAGTTGGAGGAGGAGGAGGAGGAATAGGAAGAGGAGACTGAGGTTGACTAGTGTGCAGATGAATTGTGGAGGGGGTGGGGGTGTTGGTGTTATTCGCAGCCTACAGTAGAGACATAGTTACCGAAACGAACTCGCCTTGATGGCCCGCCCCTTCATCCCCAGCACCCCCACCCCTTCATAACCACTATTCTTTAACTGCAAAAATAGAGCAAATAACTAGGACTCGTCAAGTCACATGCACATTTAACAAATTTATTAAATCATCGATGAAATTACACTTCTGGTTATGTTTTTAGCATCCAATTATTAATTTTCCAATTGTTATTATAGTTATTATTGATTGAATAATCTTCCATTACCGTAATTACTCAAATTTAAAAGAAAATATTTATTTCTAAAGATATGGGTCATCGCATGCATGAATGTATGCAGTGCACTTTTTAAATCATTCCTCTTTTAAGTATTTTATATCGTTTTTCTTACTTGAATATATATTTTCTTTTTTAAAAAGATTTTATTGTAAAAATAAATTTTCATAACATTCTGTAATAATAATAATAATAGTAACAGTAATTGAAGAATGTGCAATACCGTACTTCTGTACTGTTATTATTGTATAGTTATTGCAAGTAAATGACAAGATTATAACTATTATTATTGTATTAGATTTATTATATGAAAAATGAAAACATATATATATATATTATAAATATTATATAAAAATGACATGTTATATTTTATGTAAGTAAAATTATCATTAATTATAAAATATTGACTATTTTATTTCTACTCAACCACTATCGCTTATATGATAGATCGCAACATTAATATTCTATCTAACTCTCTCATAAAATTGAATGAAATAAGGGTGTGATGCTGCTCGTAATTAACTCAAGGGAACCCCAATTCAAGCCCGTACAAGAATAGACAACTCGATGAAGTACCGTAGTGCATCCGCATGTCAATTTACTTACAAGATTGTCCATTTAGAAAATTCAACAATATAAGAGGAAATTCTTGTATCAATAATTCTTTTTGTGTATTTCCATGAAAGTAAATTGAACCGTATAGTTATTCCCCCCGAAAAAATTTGGAAGAATGTAAATGAAAACTCGTGTTTTTAGACAATCTAGAGTTTATATAACCTGATCATTTTTTGTAATTTAAGTCTATAATTTTATTGAAATAATTGGGAAAATATGCTAAAAAAGCACAATTTTTCAACAACTGGGTATAACTGGATATGATATCATAAATTTGTAACTTTAATAGATGGAAGTTGAAGAGAACCCAATTATGAAGAGAACGTTAGGCGGTGATAGTGTCAATCCTACCCAACATAGCACATGTGAAAAATCAGTGTTTAGTGGCGATTTTTAGACTTTTTATCGTGAATTCTAAGATTTTTTAGGATTTACCCAATTACCACCCTTTAATTTTTTCTCGCAAGAATTGGGTTCTCTTTAACTTCAATCTATTGAAAATACAAATTTATGATTTCATATCCAGTTATAACCTTAATATTGTTGAAAAATTGTGTTTTTTAGCATATTTTCCCAATTATCTCAATAACCGTTGGAGTTACAAACTTCTAACAGGTTTCATTGATTTGATAATTTTAGAACCTAAATGGCTAAATAAAGCCTTAAAAAATTAGAAAAATTGATATTTATTTAAAAATATCTATTTTCCGCCATTGATGCCTCGGTAACAAAGCGTTTTTAGGGGTGAGTCCCATGGAACTTTTTTCTCTACTTGGTGTAAGGAATAAGCCTGAGATAATATTGTACATTCCTCCTAAACACTCTGTATAAAGTTCTCTTCTCTGTGGCTAGTGGCACTTGTTATCCTCAATTTAGAAATAAATAAAAAACTTTTTTGTCCTCAGATTCTTTAACTTTATGTGCCTCATGGTGTACCGCAGGGCTCCGTACTTGGCCCTCTGCTTTTCTTCATCATGACTAAATGATTTGAGATTGCAAAATTCCAGCCTACTGTTTGCAGATGATACCACAATTATTGGTAAGGGCAGTGAACCCAGGGAAGCAGAAACAAAGGCACAATTTCTTTTCTCAGAGGCCAAAGTGTGGTTCTATGCTCAATGAAGGAAAGACCCAGGAAGTATTGTGCACCCTTAGCAATGCAGGTCCCGTCCAAGTGCCTGTGACCCTGCTGGGTTCCAGTATTGACCCTAAACTTACATGGGAGCATCACATCCTAGGAGTGTGTAAGAAATTGTCAAGAGTCCTATACCTGTTCAGGAAGTTGAGAGGGCTGCTGAAAATTGAGCATTTGTTAATGTTGTACCATGCAGTTTTTGGTAGTCGCATTCTGTATGGTATCTTGGTCTGCGGCCATTCACCCCATGTAAGCGACATTCTACTGCTACAGAAAAAGCTCTGCATATCTTGACGTACAGCAAGTATGATGCACATTGCCAGAAATAGGCGATTTTACGAGGAGAATTCAGTATGTAAAATCTTGTTTTAGGCGCAGTTGTTGAAGAAAAAGTTCTTTATTTGGCTGAGCTGAGATATTTCAAGATCCATGATTTTTGTTGAATTACCAGTCATAATTCAACTTTATTGATACCGGTACTAGGCCTATTGAACAATTTTAATGCAGTTTATTTGAAAAAAATATACGGTATATAGAAAAATAAACAAAAATTGGTACCCGGTAGGCTAATGAATTTTCCAACAAAAATTTGAACTCATTGGATATTTATTTACAGAAATCTTCCAAGCACCTAGCCCTATAAGTAATGAAGTCGATAGGCTTTATCATGATACAAATAACATTCTTCTTATTGCCCTCTCTTGAGCTTAACCACAATGCTGAAAATGGGTACGGTATCGTAGGCCTTCATATTAGAGAGGTTAGATGGAATATTTATTGAATACAACATCCATAGTAATATACCGGCAGGGCCGCCCACAGGGGGGATTGATGGCGCAAGTTGCGCCATCGGCACGAAATTTGGGGGGGATTTTGAAAATTTTGGGGGGAAATCAACAATAATCAATTTGATTACAGTAATATGGAGTTATTATTTTGAATGGTTCACTTTCACATGTAGGCCTAAACATTTTCTATATATTTTCATAATCCAACTGAATAGAATAATGTCTCTGACAGTTGTAGATGTAGAACCAATACATATATAGTTAATTTACTTATTAGTAGCCTATAGTTGTTTTGGATCAACAATGTCTAACGATTCATGTTTACAAATCACCGCGGCTGCCAGGCTTCCGTTTGACTGAGTTGATCTCATTTCTCAGAATGAACACAAAACTTTCAATAGAATTCAGACCTGAACAAACAAAATCGATTTTAATCGGTTCCTGTAATTATTCCTTCTTCGTAGTTGACGACTTGACAATATTCAATTTTATACAATCCTCGATCATATGCACATTCAGTTGTTGTTCTGCTGTGGGATTGAGCGGTGGTATTTTTGGTGTTCGTAATACAGTACGTGGTTTATGAATGTATAGTGTTTTCTATTTTGAATTAGATGTAGACTTACTAAGTTATGATTCCAAAAAAGTTGAAAAATACAAATAATGTGCGGAGTTCATGTACAGTACATAGGGGTTACATTCCGGTGGAATATAAAATAGGTAATCAAAGTGAAATTCCATGAAAACGTTATGGAAAAACAAGCCGAAAGAGCAAAAAAGCTTCGTCGGGTGATGAACTATAAAGGTAATATGAAAGGTAAAGTAGGCTATAATTTAAAAAATATTCATTAATAAGTAGGCTAGCCGGGAAGACTATTTTCAGCTTTGCATGAGTTCTATAGAATACAGAATAAGTGGCTGCTGCCTGAGTACAAGCTCTCAGGGGAAGCACGGCTGCAAGAAAATAGTGATAAATCTGGAAATGGAAATCAATATCTAGACCTTGACAATTTTTCCAACTTATTGTAAATCAGGATATTTGAGCATTCTGATTTGAAATTGAATGTTATATTGAAGAGCATTTAAATACTGTTGTTTTTAATTATAATGTTAATTTTTTAATTATTGCGTAACCGAGCTCATGATTTTTAGAATGTCATGGAGTGGGAAAACGTTAACTTATTTCATGTTCTACTGACTTCATTTTTTTTATTTTACTGTGATTTTTTTCTTTCTTAGTAATATTTTTGGTTCTTGACGAAGGACTGGAGCGCTTACAAGTTCTATAAACAAACTATCAATTATACATAACAGGAGCAAAAAAAAAACACACATTTGACATTTGATTGTGATATTGGATATTGAGATCAATAGCCTCTTTTGAGTGAAGATTGTTCATACTCAATACATTCAAGACAAAAATCAGAAAAAGTGAGATAATTTTTCTCGATTTCCTTTGAAAAGATTGCTCATCTCGATTTCCTTATAATCTCATAATAAGGTGGTCTCATAGATTGAACTGTAGTTTAATTCAATACGGTAATCAAGACCATTGTAGAAAAAAATCATAGAGACCATAAATCGTAGAAATCAAGACCATATATGAGTATCATTAATGTTATACTGTAGCCTAATTTATTTCAGAAATAGGTACTGAAATAAGTCCTGTTTATTGACTGAACACTTCTTATTCAAAACTAAATTATTCACAAGATTCAGCCACAGAAAAGTGAGTTGAAGCATCAGGTAAACATGTTAATCCTCTTTGAAATTGAAAAATACTAATTATTTTCATATTTTTACAAATATCCCAATAACCACTGCAGATTCAAAATTCTAACCAGTTCAATTGCATTTCTAAGCCAAATTTACAGTAGAAAAAGTATTTTGTATGATCTAAATTACTCGAAACAGAGCGATCAAATATTGTAGACGATTATTCACACTCAACAAGATTAGTCTCATTTTTAATCAAATTAAAACTGGAATTCTTACTCATGGAATTGAGCTAGACCCCTGTACTTGGTCTCATATGAAGAATAATAAAATGAAAAAGTTTTTGCGCTATAATAATTATTTTGTACTCTGGAAAAAATCAAGAAAAATCTGTTTGAAATTTTTAAAAAAACTTGAAAAATCACTCTTTTTCAACTTTGACCGCTAAAAAATACTGCTCAGTAATCGACTTCGGCATGTGTTATACCTTAAATCAATGTGAAATTTTATCTTCTTTTCAACGATATATTGACGATTTAATGACGGTATGTAGGCCTACTTGAAGAATATCGAAAAATCTATATATCTCGAAAACGAAGGTCGATAAGAAAAAACTTGCAAATTGCATGTAGAATATGGTTGCCGGCTGTTACACTTCTCGTGAGACACTCTGTATTATGAAGTGCGAATTTCTGTCTTGGAATACTAGACATGGTATTCTCTATTTCGAGTGTTGGGCTTCAAGTCGAAAGTTAGGTCAAATAGAGCAACTATAGTTGCTGAAATAAACTTTTATTGAAATATTTTAATTATTTTAGTCAATGACGAAGTCAACGATTTTACTGGTAAATTGGTCCTCACGTTTTGTTGTTAGTAGTGGGGGGGGGTGTTGGTTGGGTTTTTTGAGGAATTATAGTACAGGACTATTAATGAATTTTGGGGGGGATTTTGCGCCATCAGCCTTGGGGGGGATGGGCACCCCTGTATACCGGTAAATGATGTTCAAACCATATACCGGTAATATACCGGTTCAAACCATATGTTGATAATCATCTACCATCTAATCACTATATGCAACCATCCAGCAGTGCGGCCGCAATTACAGAGCGGAGCTCGGTGCGCTGAGTTTTCTAAGAGTTGTAACGTTCGACGATCTGGTTATAAACGGACAAAAGTTGAGTCGAGAAAATTTTGGACGCTATTCAACTAACCTACAAAAATCTGTCGCTATCGACGCTGATTCGCTGGAAACTTACGTGTCCTTATTCCATGAAAGGTTTTTCTTTTGCATTTAGTAAATTTACCATAAGTTCATAATTATTTTGTTTGTTTCACGGCGTGATCAACAGTGATGTCTTCAAAAATAAAAGATGATGTAAGTTGATAATACCGGTAGGCTAGATCTTACTTGATAATAATATTTTGATGCAATTTAGACCTACATCGATCAATATGTAGCCTACAAGAACTATGTTCAAATTCTGATTGAAATTTATTGAATAATAATTCATCTCTATTATTATTATTCATTCCGGCTTTCGAGAATGTGATCAAGCCTTTTAATATAAGCCTTTTAATTAATGTGATCAAGTATTTTATATAATGTAACAGAGAATGTACACATTTTTCTAGGCCTATTCTATTCTAATTCTTCAATGAATTTAATGATTGAATTGCAATTATTAATGATAGCATTTTTATGACGTGTTTCTTGTTACGAATTAAGAATTACAGGTCTATTCTATACTTGTATGAATGAAAATCATTGGTGGAAAACGAAATTTGGGAAGAGTAGGGTAAATCGGGACTAGGTTGGACAATTTTGAAAAAAAAAACACTCATAGCAATTTAGTTTGTATGTTTGTTTCGTATGTAGTTTGATAACTACTGTATAACACAACTCACCTATCAATAGCTCAGAATTTCAGCTTTATACACCAATAAAAATTGTTTTTAGTGATCATGTCAAACTAAGGATAAGTGAACCAAAATAAGGATAACTTAGCTTTAAGCTATAGGCCTATGACGAAGAGTGGAACAACCCTTGGGTCTCCCCACTATTAAAAGCCATTAAAAAAATGTTTTTAAATAATTGATTGATAAGTTACAATTTTTATTAAAATAGTGAGACATTTTTATTGAAAATTCATTAATAACTCAATTATTCTTATCAGATTCAGTGAGCTTACTGAATTTAAAAAAATGATAGAAGAGATTCAATTGTAATAAACAATTTTAAATCATCAATAAATTACAAATTTTTGATGTATTCCAAAATTTTTGTATTATGAAGGCATCTTCTTACTGATATCAAATATATTTCATTTTTCACACATCTTAGAAGTTTATTATCGATTGATCCTCCTTTATTGGATAAGCTGCACAATAGACAAGGGACAAGGCTAAATTGAACACTGTCCAAAGTATCACCACCAATTTTATCAATCATTGACCTCAAAATAGTTGTATCTGGTTGAGCGTTGATCCTCATAGCTTTTGCCGTAAGTTATATTGAGAAATATATACATTGAGATCTATGATAAATCTTTAATATTCAGTTTTTCAATTACAAACATTAGCTGTAAGTTACAGTAGAAGTTCGATAATTCGTAGCCTAGTTCATGGGACCAAAGCTTTATTATGGTACGAATCGGGGAAGATTACAAATTATCAAGGCTATAAAATATGGAATATTATTTCAAAGGACTAAGATTTTACTAAGACTTATAGATAATTATGAGGTACAAATTAAGTTATTAAGGTTCTATTCTATCATATTATTATAATCAAAAAAGTATGATATTTTGAAAAGTGATTTATTTTGGATACACTGTAACTAGTAAGCCCCATGGGCTGAAGAACTCGCGTGCGAACTCATTAAGTTAACTTATGGCTTTGATAACTTGATGATGAAATTTTGCAGTCAAGTCCACTTGATCAAGTTTGTTGATGCGTCGGGTGCCGCGAATATTTAGAATATGAATAAAAAATCTTACCAATCCCTATATTTAAACAATACTGAATGTTCCTTTTATTATGTTTCAATCAGTATAGGCAAGGTTTACGAAAATTGAAGATTGATAAATTAATTATTTTCAAAGAATATTATTAGTAATTCTTATCTGTTATTTCATAAAACTTCATAAAATAATTATATTCCCTTGGAATAAATAAGTTTCAATACAGCTAGGAAAATAATAATTGTTTCCAAGCTTAAGAGCTTAAAAAGCTAGAAAATTTCTATGATCAGCCGATAATAACTATCATTTGCTTGTTAATCATAATAATTATTAATAATTATATGTCTCAAGCTGTATGTAGTTCCAGCAAGAGAGTTACTGATAATAATATGCTATAAAAGGATTTTTTTTGAAGTGACTGTGGCCAGCTGCTGTCGATCGCGGTTTTCAACAATAGCTGAATGCTCCATTGTTGAAGCATTCATCTTCCTCGAACGAATCCAGTTGCAGCCGCATCAAGCAAAACGAATTAAATGTATGCTCTCAACCATTTTTGTACAGTCGCGACTGCCCGCCGCGGTATATTCTATCAACTAAAACCTACCTCAAGAGTGATACAGTAAATAATGGTGTTACACAAGATTATAGCAGACGCCAACGAAATAGGCGATTGAGGAGCTGTTAGTGATTAGCGCTAAACAGCTGATTTATTAGCGGCAAATTTGAAAGAACTATCATAAAAATAATGTTTTCAAATGAAAAATACTTTCATGTTGAATTCAAGTCATATGTTGAATATTTATCTCAGAGTTTAAAGATGTGATAGGATTCTATTTACTTAAACAGCTGACAAGAGGCGGCAAATTTGAATTATTTATCACAAGACATTTTCCCAGTATTTTTTTGGTAGAGAAGGGCTTTTATTTGCTCTTGGGCAGCCATCACAGTAAAAAATGTGATGAGAAATCATGATTATGGATTTTTTAAATCAAAATTATCGGGTTCAAATTTAGCAAGCAACTGATAGAAGACAAAAATTGAAAATAAAAATACAATAATTATCCAAGAAACAAGAATCTGTTCAGAGCTAACAAATTTTTCAATACAAATCTGATTGTTATTATCACACAATGTTTTCAATGTAACATAAATTGTGGTTGGCAAATACTGTGCTCTCTCTCTCAGGACAGTCTGTAAGTTGTCTAAATGAGCAAAATGGTTTAGTTCCGCTTGCTCTTGACTCAATAATAAGTTCTTGCAGATCGCTTGCGGACTGTCTTTCCTGGTAAAGTTCCTTATCACTAACAGCTCTTCAATCGCCTTTTTCGTTGGCGTCTGCTATAATCTTGTGTAACACCATTATTTACTGTATCACTCTTGAGGTAGGTTTTAGTTGATAGAATGTACCGCGGCGGGCAGTTGCGACTGTACAACAATGGTTGAGAGCATACATTTCATTCGTTTTGCTTGATGCAGCCGCGACTGGATTTGCTTGAGGAAGACGAATGCTTCAACAATGGACCATTCAGCTATTTTTGACAACCGCGATCGACAGCAGCTGGCCGCAGTCACTTTAAAAAAAAAATCCTCTTATAGCTATGATCAGCTGATTATACGGAGTTATTTTAAATAATAGGCGTCTATTTATTAGAACAACTGACAAGAGGTGGCAATTTGAATTATTTTAGCATTAGACATTCATCCCCAATCTTCATTAAAACAAATTTTTGTTCCATCTAATTCCCATTACATGCTTTGATAGGTCAAATTGATAATAATGTCACCTGTGCTTCATTCACTATGGGGTTTGAGGAATGCTATATTGAATGGATCTTTGATTAATAATATATTTGATTTATCCAAATGAAAATACTAAAATATTGGAGAATCCCATTCTTGAACAAAGCTCTACAACGTTTGTCAATGGCCCAACTGTTTCCAATTTGTTACACTTCATAACTTACTAAGGCTATTGAATTCAATACAAAATGCAATCAATATAACCAACTCTATACTGTAAGTATAGTCATATTTAGTCATATAGTCATATAGTTCTAAGTCATATTTAGTATGAATAAGTTTCCACCAAAAAATATAATAAAATTTTATTACAACCATATATTCAAATTTGTTAGAATTGTTCAGTTATTCTTTGTGATTTTTTATGATCAAGTCATCTTGAACAAGTACGTTTTTATTGGTGCATTGGCTGCAGCGGATTTGTGGATAGATGGAATAGGAACAAATGAAAACGGTAGCCTATATCAAAATATATCCGTACATAACTATATCCTCACAAGAAGGATTCATTCAGAATTGTATTAATATAGGTATTGGCAAGATTTGTGGTTCCTATTTTGACAATTCACGGCATCCAAAGCATCAGAGAACTTGATCACGTGGACTTGACTGCAAAATTTATCATCAAGTTATTAAATCCATAAGTTCATAACTTCAAGAGTTTGCACGCGAGTTCTTCAGCCCATGGGGCTTACTAGCTATTTCTGTCGATATTACTAAAACATGTGATATTAAGGCATTTCCAAAAATTCTACTTCAGATGATATTATTTCATTGAAGTCAGCTCAGATATTTCAGATGAATATTAAGGTAAGTTTTCCTTTATGCAAAACGGTCCGACGGCCCACCACAGACTAACAACAAGAGCTGTGATTGGCTACAGCTGTTCGACTGCAGCCAACCTTTGGACAGTTTTGCATGATGGAAAACATTACAGAAACTCATGCCCGGTTTTCCAAGCACTCTCAAATTTTGACGAATCGTCAACAGAACAGCTGACATTTCCTTTAAGGTTATTTCGTTCACATCAAGGAGGTTCACAACCTCCTTGGTTCACATCTACTCGTCGGTACGTTGTGAGGTTATGCATTTATCCAATAGTCAAATGAGAAAATAAATGAAGTATCTTATTATTTAAATATCTTATTTGAGCATTAAATAAAGTATCTTCATTTATTTTATAAGGGAAATTGAAATAAATATATAAAAAATTATTCAATGGATGATATCATTGATGGATTATCTGGAGAATATAGGCCCTGTTCTTTAAAAGTTACCCCATCCGTTCTTTTATTTTCTATTATAAGACTTTTCAGCGATCAATCTCAACAGCAATTGTTTCTTCTCTAAATTGAAATTGATAATATGATTTATTTTGTCCTCAATCATTTCAAAAAATACAAAATCTCATGCAAACACTCGAAGTAGTCTACTGAATTATAGCAGGACCTCCTAAATACCTCTTTGTATTTAGGAGGTCCTGTTCATGTGTTCTCGCTTTGAACTGATGATAATATCATTAGTTTGTTTGAGTAGCGTATGTAACCAATGAGAATGCAGATACGCTCCAGAAAAATGAATTTCAATAGGCTACTAGCCTACAGCAATCTTGAAAATTGAAAAAAAAATTCTGGTGTTCTATTGACGATTCGTCCAAGTTCCAGGGTCCCTCAAGTCTGAGAGTGCTTGAAAAGACCGGGCATACAATCTCTATACCTATAATGTGAAAGAAATTGGGGGAAAATTTGGAGGAAATATGTGGGTTGAGGTGATTTATTATGAACTTGAATACAGCTGAGCTTTTCAAGTTGAAATAGAGGATTGATGTGGCATGCACTATTTATTTGCAAGTATTCAATTTTGATGAAATTGTCTGTATGTAGCACCAGATGTGGCCATAGTGACGAACTGATGCCGACAAAAACTAAAGTGTGACTGTGGCCACTGCATTACTAACTTCCTCGCGCCAACTTTCGGAATCGACGCACAATTAGAACGTACCGTAAAGACAGACAGTGCTTTTATGATACAGGGAACATGGGTGACTTCGTGAAGTCTACCGTTCACAGAACTACTAGTTGAAATGAAATGGATTATCCAAAAAAAAAATGATTTTTTCAAATTCCATATGACATTTTTTCTAGCCATGATTATTGTGTTGAAATATAATAGATGCCGGAGTATATATAGATATATTGTTGCTGAGAGCTTATCCTTTTTTCGCCTGAAAAAGGATGAAGGAGTCAACCGATTTCATTGTCCAACTAACTTGACCTGTATAAAAGTGTGAAGAATATATGTTCTGAATTTGAAATTGATTAATTGAGGCGTTCGAAAGTTATTGTCGAACATACAGACAGACAGACAAACCGACAAACGAACAGACGACAACGACTTCGGTCTTGAGTCAAAAGAAGGAACACGCTAACGCTCGTTCAAATAAATCATTGTCACCATTAATCTACTGTCATTTGATGAAAATAAGAACTTTAGATGGACCTGGCTGACAAATCAACTTGAACACCGTAGCAGAAATTATAGGCATGTTCAATAAGGTCAGTATTAAACAGTAATATTTCTATTGTCATACAAGAAGAGATGAAAATATGATTTCGTATTTTCATCTTTTTCATATGATGAATGGTAATAGAAATATTACCGTGTAATACCGGCCCAACCTTTGAAGCGTTTTGATTTGATTGTACCAGTATTCTATATGTAGATATACCCAAAGTAACAACCATAAGCCACAAATCTTGTATGCTGTGTTGTTCCCATTGGATCCGAAGAATTCGAATTGAGCTAGTCGTATCACTCACTACATATTCATTAGTCAACTCAATATGTAATTCTGAAAATCGGATTTTATGGATCTCATTCTTTCTTCAATTGAAATATTACCTGAAATTTAAAACTTTATTGAAGAATATGAATCAATGTAAATATGTTCATAAGGAGTGTAGTAAATATGTAATATGTTCAACAGCTGTAACTCTGATCTTGACCATATGCTTAAAAACTCTTTCGTTTCATTTCATTGATAATGTTTTGTCTGTTGACAGGAAACGAATCCCATCAAAGTTACTAATAAATGGGATGGTTCAGCAGTGAAGAATGCTATCGATGATGCTGTTAGGGATGTAAGTGATTGCTTATTCGAATATAGTAGTTTGATTTTCAGCTGTTTGAAAACAAAGGACTGATTGGCGCCAGGCTCCAATTATATCCAATTAATTGTTGAATGCCTATTTGAATGCTAATCATATTCGAAAAATATTCCAGTATCCAACTTCTTCAAAAAATGCTACAATTGTTTGATATTGTAGGTTACTTCGGTAGTGATTTCAATTTTAAAAAGAAATTAACGATTTTTTCAATTTGATATTTTTATTGAAGAAGAGTTAACAACAGTTATATATGAGTATATCCATGTAAGAACATGAATTATTGTTGATGATAGAATTTGAGATTATTTAATAGTAAATCACTCACTTTCAAAAATCCATTTAGCTCTCTCTACACATTTTTCAATTATTTTAGCCAGATTAGAAAATAAACTTATTGGTCTATAGTTGTTAGTAATTTTACTTGAATTAGTTGATAAGTTATGCTTGAATCATGAACTTTTGTATAGTTCCCAACAAAAACCTGGCGGGTGAGTCACCTGTTTTGTTCTCTATCTCCCTCTTTCTTCAACACTATCAAGTTATTCTTTCAGTAAAGCATCAGCTATTTATTGAACAAAAATTATAAGAATAAATAATCATAATCACAAATAATCTCTATGATGTTTTGTTTTTCTTAGTAAAAATTGTGTGAAGTGGAAAGTGTGAAAAGGAATATAACCTGAATTTGAACATATCAATCAAAATTGGTGTAGAAGAAGTTTTGGGCTATCGCCTGTTAGGGCCAGTTGGGCTATCTCCCCTTTCACTGTATTAATTTGATGAAATAAATAAATAATTGAGTTGACCTGTGTCGATTTTCTGGTTTGGAACTCTACATGCCGGGCGGCAACATTAATATATTGGTTTTCCTCCACCTACTATCTAAATTCGCATTTCATTCCCCGGAATCGAATACTAAAGCGCTTCATTCTCTCCCTCGGGAGAAAAAGAAGATTGAAATTCCCTTGGGAATAAAGTAAGCCCATTTAAATAACATGGGAAGCATCTCTATGATATTTTGTGTCTACATTTGGAACTTAGGCGTGAACTGTAGAACAGTAAACAGTATAGAGTGCACAGTTTGGAAGAAAGGTTGGTTACGCTGATATTTTGAAGGAATATTTATAAAACAATGGATCATGATGGAAGAAAGTTAAATACTTGTATATTATTCATAAATTTATAGAAATGTAAAAATGTATACATATGGAAGTATAGTACCAAAGTAAAAACAATCTTCATGATTTAAAAGCTAGAATTCTCGATCACTATCAAATATCGACTATCGAATCGATTAGAATTAGATAGAATCGAATTCAATGATTCATTCCTACAATGGTTTATTGTACTTTGAGATCTGTGTGTTATAATTTAAGTTTATTATTATAATAGTGTGTTTATCGTTTTAATTTTGACTAATTATCAATAGTCCACTGTCATATTATACTGGAACAATGATAAAAGAATGTCTTTGTTGAATTAGACTTTTGGTTTTGAGGTTTGGAAGTATAGTTAACCTCAACTTATATGGTAGTTGAGGTCAGTAAAATCGTTAAAGTTAGTAAACTTTAGTAAATCGTTGAAGTTTTTCAATTGGAAACCGGACTTTTCAACATAAATTTAAACGAATATCCTCCATTAGATAGCCTTTATTATGTTGTATGAGTTGTATCAACACGAAATATTATGTTATTTGGATTTTAATTGTCCTAATGAACAGGTTTTCACGATCGGTTACTGTTGTGTTGTGGATGAAATAGGCCTTCAAACATTGTAACTGTCTCTGAAAGTTGAATTTACAATTTAACATTTGTAATATATGGTATGTACTTGCTGGAAGCTAGTAGCCTGATATCTGTTAGAAATAAATAAATTTTATTGATGCTTTTGTTTTCTTTTATTTTTGTAGCTTATAGATTAAAAGATTGTTTTCACTACTTTTATACATGTCTAATGTAATGTTAATTAAAATGAAGTCTATTATAGTAAATTTGAAATGATTCAGTTGATTGCTTGAATATCTTCTTCTTTTTATTAGGTTTTAGTTCTGCATATTAGCCTAATCAAAAATTGAAATAGAAGTTTCATTGCTCAATCTAGTTTCTCATAACTTTTTTTATTATCAGTATCATTACTTAAAAACTGGAAGCTATATCAACTTATTTGCTTCCCTTTTATTGTTACTATATAAGTTAACTTGCCAGTCATTCCATTTGTCATTATTTTATTTCACCAGTTTTGTTTAGTTTGTAGTTACAAAAATTATAAATTGGGAAGTAGAGCAGCTACCTACCGTACTTCCTAGTTTTGAGATTTCAGATTGAACCAAGTTGGATTTATTTTACAGCTGATTTCTTTTATATGAATATCTTGCCGAGTTTAATAAAGATCAGTTAAAAGAATTTTAAGATGAAAATTATTTTGTAAAAAATGCAGAAAGGCGGATATCTGGTGAACAAATCGCTTTTTTAAAGAAGATTAATCGTGATTTTTTCTTTATTTTGAGCCATAGAATGTATTCCCAGAGTTTGGCACTTTAATTTTGGGACACTCTATATATTCCTATCAATAGCTAATTAATGTAGGTGGAGGAAAAATGTTGTGTGCATCACGGGACTAAAGTACTTTTTCTCCCTCACAGAGAAATTGTCGCCCGAGGTGTAGCCTCGGGCAACAACAGTTTCCTCAGGAAAAAAAGTTACATTTAATCCCTAGATGCACAAATAACTATTGTAAACTGTTTATATAACAAGAGAAACAAATAGCTGTCTACAATGTTCCCTAAAAGTGGCCTCGATAAGTATCCTTAGCCTACAACATTATTCTGAGGTGAACGCCTAGTATAAATACTTGATACTTACTTACTTACTTGATACTTGAGTTCTTCGTCGTTGTCTGGGAGAACCAGATAGACTGTGTCAGGTGATCCGGGGGGTTCCCTCCCTCAGAATCTTGATCGGCAGCAGGTCGTCTCCGAGAACAAGGGCTCGTCCACAAGTTCCGCCAGTGTGTAGATTGGTCATTGAATCAGATATTCTTTTAGAAGGTGTTTGAACTTCCTGGTTTCCATGTTTTTCATCCATTCAGGTAGTTGGTTGAAGAGTTGCCAATACCTCAAAACTCTTCTGGGTCGATGCAAGTTGCGTTCTTGGTATGTCCAATTTTTTCTCCTCTAAGTGAAGTAGGTATGAATGTCGTTTCTCTTTTCAAGTTTGTTTTCAAGTCTGTCTTTCATGTGTAGGAGTGAGCAGTATAAACATTGGCTAAATCTGTTAAACACTCTAAGTCTTCTGAACAATGGCTTGCAGTGCTCGAGTAATCAGAGAAGTGATTATTCTGATTGCTTTTTTCTGTAGCAATAGAATATCTGAGACTGTTGAGGCGTGTCCCCAGAGAAGGATTCCAATATTACGTGGCTATGAAACAGAGAAAAGTATGCCGTCATCAAGTACTCCAAGGTGACCACATACCTTAGTTTCTTAAGAAGATGGAGAACTTTGCTAGTTTCAGGCATGTGTGAGTAATATGTGTGGTCTATTTAAACTTTTTGTCAAGCCAGAAAACCCAATAATTTTACTGGTTCATTGATATTCCCAGCATCTTCGTTTTTCAAGGAACAAATTAGTATTTGAGATTTGTCCTCATTCAACTTTAGCCTGTTTGACAGAACCATTGCTTGGCCTCCTGGGTGCGTGTTTGATTGCTTTCCATAGCCTGCTCGCTAGTTTTTCCTCTGGACAGTATTGTTGTGTCATCTGCTAACAGTATGGAATCTTTGCCCAGAATGAAGTCATTTGTGAGGAGAATGAATAGAAGGGGACCCAAGACCTAACCCTGGGGTACACCGTGTTTGATGTCCCTCATGCCTGAGGTTGCTCCCTTTATTGAATACCTGTTTTCTGTTTTGCAAATAACTTTTAATGGTGTTGAGGACAGGTCCAGCAATTCCATACTTTTCGAGCTTTTTTATGAGGATTTGGTGTGGGAACAGTCAAAGGCTTTACTCAGGTCTAATAGTGTAAGGGCCATTGTATCACCATTCTCAAATGTATTTTGGATCTCACTTGTCAGCAATTAGCGCACTTGTTGTTGATCGGCCATTTCTAAAACCGTGTTGCTGCTGGCAGAGGAGGTTATTAGCTTCAAAGTTTCTCACCATTTGCTGTTTCATAATGGTTTCCACTACCTTTGCCATTGTGGAGTGAATAGATATTGGCCTAAGTTTGTTGGTTGGTCGTTTGCACCTTTCTTGTGGATTGGTCTGGTCTTAGAGATCTTCAAAACATCTGGGAATCTGCCGCTTTCAGACACTCGCTTATGGCTCCCGCCAATGGTTCAGAAATTTGAGTTATGGTCTGTTTCCAGAATAGCACAGGATAAGCCATGTATGTCTTGAGTTTTAGAGTTTTTAAACTTCTTCACTAAGTTCACTATCTGTACTGGACTAACCTCCTTCCACTCACACATTCTGTGTTGTCCAAGCATAATGTTGGAGGATGGATCCACTTCATTGGTTGGTAGACTTGCTTGGATCTCATCTGCAACTGTTGCAAAATAATTGTTGAAATCGTCCGGGTTGAGTTTGGATTCTACATCTTGTTTTCTAGTCCTATGACTGTTTATCACATTCCATGCAGCCTTGCAGACATTGGTAGATGATCTGATATAGTTTGCTGTGTGTTTCTTTTTGGCATCATTAACGGCTCTTCTATACCTTCTATTCATGTCTGTGTATTTTGAGTATAATGACTCTTGCTGTTCTGTGTGCTGGCAGCCTTACAGAGAGTGTAAGATTGTCACTAGGTCCTTCATGTCACTTAGCTCCCTAGTAAACCATGATTTGTCCCTTTGCGGTTTGGAGGTTCTATTCTTGTTTTCATTGCATCTTACAAGTGTTTGAGGAATACTTGATTGAAACTGTTAATGTAGACTGAAATGAGTTTTTCAAGCATACATTCTGGCCTTACAGTATTTAATATTGTTGTCCAGTTTATGAGTAATAGTTCTCTCTGAAATATTGGTATGTGTTTTCCTAACTATCCTCTTGTAGAAAGCATAGTCAGCCTTCCAAGCTATGTTGTGTGGGACACTGACAATCATAGTTTGGGGGTTGGACTTCCATTACAACAGCGCAGTGGTCAGAAATCATTGGGTCAATCACAGTTGTTTCATGCTCCCACGAATCCAGGTTAGTTGCAATGTTATCCAGGACTGCCCGTGACTCTGGTTGGTGTCTCGTGGGCAATGTAAAGCCGCATACCCCAGCAGGCACGTAAACCTGGAACTCACTTCATTCTGTGTTTCAATGTGAATATTGAAGTCACCACCTATAGCAATCTTTGAGTTAAAACTTTGAGAGGAATTTCAGTAGCTTTTCAAACCTCTCAAAAAATTGGTCCAAACTGCCACTAGGGGAGCGGTAGACTGATGCCACAATCATTGAAGGATCAAGCAATTGTAGAGACAGCAACTTCCAGAACCAATTCATAACAGAAACTATTTACATCTATTATTTTACAATTTCGGTCTTTTTTAGATATATTGCTGAGCCACCGTTTGTATGGTGTTTCCTACAAATAAGCAGTTGCTAGATTAAGATCATATAGTCACAATAAAATGTAGACTCCTCCTGTTAGCCAGTGTTCAGTTACACAAAAGATGCTCTAAGCTTACCTTGTCAAATAAAAACTCAAGAAGGTCGAGTTTGGTTTCATACATTGAACATTCAATACAATTATGGTAACTTTACTTTCATTTGTGGTAACTTGACTAATATCCATGGAAACTTCATTGACATTCATACTTAGCCTATTCTGACTCTTTGGGGGCGCTTGAATAAAAAACGCTCTTAGCATCACATATTTGGGCCACTTTGAGTGGTCTAGGATCTGTTCTTTATGTTCAAAAGCAACACCCAATTTGAAGCTACAGTAAGCTGTACCTTACTTTCCAGTACCTCAAGTTCAAAAATTAGCCCTGGGAAAGTGGTCATTATAAACTGTTCAACGGCGTCCTTAGTTGTGTCTCCCTTTATCTTACCAATATGGTACCAAGCCTTCTTGTCCCCAGAGAAACCCAAGTTTGGTTCACCCTCTTGGTGTTTGTTGCCTGAACCAACCAGTAGAGGTTTTCTGTTGGATAACTTTTCTTTGTTTTTAGAATCTTTGGTATGTAGGTTTGATTGTTTTTTAATTTTATTAGTCAATGTGCCAACAGCTTTGGCGTAACTTTTGTATTCTGTATGGTTATTCCTCATATCACAGTTATTTGCACATACATTGTCACATATATCTAAACTAGAATTATCACAGTTAGTATCACAATTTGTAGCTATACCAGAGGTACTTTGTTTCTTTGGCAAATTGTCATTTGTTGAAATTTGATCATCGATTTCAACAACTGATTTGTCAGCATCTCCATTTCTTCTTGTTGAAGAATGAGTCAAAGCATGCAAAATAGGCTTACCTTGCGGTATGGTCATTACTGTGGGTGGAAAATCACCTACGTTCCTCACTGAGTCCTTCTCGGTTACAGTGTATGATCTGGTCACACTGGATACCTCCAGTATTTTTACTCTTCCAGTAAGTGATGCAAGATTCCCGCTTACCTTGCCAATCATGTCTAAAATTTCAGATAATGTGTCATTATCAATAGTTTTATTCAGACTTTTGTTGCTAGTAACAGGACTCATAACTTTTTCTTTGATCAAGTTGTCAATTCTAACCTTACATGCAGCACAATACCAGCTGACAAGACCACTATCTAGTTCTTGGATCTTTTTATATTGGGCAAAAGAAACTTTTACACATCTTATGTGAAACCATTTGGAGCAAAATCCTTCACAGAATAAACCACTGTCATTATCTAAGACAGATTTTTTACATCCTCCACAAGGCAAAGTAGTCTTCTTGTTTTTTGACATTTTAAACTCTAGACTCCAGCAACAGAAACGTAACAAGCACTAAATTAAAAGAAGTGTTAAGTTTTCATCATTTGAGAAATATTTACGTAAAAATAGTATGAAATAATATATGTAAAGCAGATTTAAGGATAAGTACGGAGAAGTTGCATAAAATAACATGAAGTAGTCATGCACTGATAAGATAAAGCCAAACGAGACTTGTCAAAGATAATACGTCATTTGGCGTGATATTTTCAGAAAATGTAGCACTGTTTTAAAGTTCCTCAAAAAATATGTAGACTATTTGAAGCAAAAAATAACACTAATTAACTGCGTTTTCAAAAATGCGAAATAAAGATGATCCAAACTACAGGCATAAAACATCTCACCAAAGTTCCTGTCGATTTAGGTTAAGTTGATATTTCACTGCATATTATCTGCTAACAACACTTTGCGTAGAAATTTATTGAAGAAAGTATGGAAAAGGCTATAATTTAATGATAAAAGTGAGAAAAATATTTAAAAGCGTTGAAATTAATTATAATAACTTGAAAATAGTACGGAGTGCTCGCAAGTCAAAGTTACTGGCAGCCACTGCCAACTTGATCCTCTCAAGAATTACAAGAATAAAGAATTACAAGTAACAAAAACTAAAACAAAATGAATTCATATTTTCAATTTCCATTGCTCAATCCATGCTCAGGTATCCCGGAGAGATTATGTTAATTAGCACTTAACTTCTTAGTGAATAACAAACAAAAAGATAACCCAGATTGGGCTTTGCCATTGATTAAAACTGGCCACTTTATGACATCTATGAGGAGACTAGCAACACCTCTGATAAGTCATCTTCAAAAAACTCGTTCACTGTGTAATAAATCTACCTCAGTGAGTCAAGCTCCTCCTGAAGACAGCGTGGGGTGCATTCCGTAGGTTCACAGGCAAGTGGTTGAACATCCTCAGTGCCAAGGTAGGGAAACTGTCACGCACTCTGGACAGTCTACAGCAAGGCATGTCAAGGTTCCCCCTCCCCCTTCGCGTATAGTGCTCATGGACTTGCCCTCTTGTTGTGAAAGACTCACAGTGATGCTTGAAATACAGGAGAGAGGCCAAGATTTACTGTCCATACACTGTGAGCAGACCCAAGCACTTGAAGATTGACCTACAATGAGCGCGGAATTCACTGGACGTCATTTTTCTCAACGCCTTCTTCTTCATGAGAAGGATGTCCTCAGGATGTGGAGAGTGTCCCCAAAGCAGGATGGCATACTGAACGTGACTTAAGAGCAAGTGGTACATCATCACCAGGTGCTGAAGACTAAGTTTAGTCCTCAACTTATGCAGGAGATACACAACTCTTTACAGTTTACTGCAGATTTTAACTATGTGCTGCTCCCAGCGCAGCATGCTGTCGATGGTGAAGCCCAGGAGAGCAACAGGCGCAGCATCCATAACAGTTCTGTCGAGAGTACACAAGATGTTCTATGTCTTCCCCTCATTCAGCAACTGTCTGTTGGCGGTGAACCACTCCTTGGCTTCCTGTAGGAGGAATCTGGGAGTTCACCAGGGCCGGTCTGGGAGGTTGGGGCCCTGGTGATTGATCAACTGGGGGCCCCACACCAGGGGGTATGCATTCCCCCTCCCCCCACCCCAGCCAAGAGAAGGGTTCAGGGGTCCTCCCCGGAATTTTTCAATACTACCTATTATTTAGAAAAATATTATTTTTGCTTGTTATTTGACCCTAAACCTGCAGTACTCCACACTTCATTGAGTGTAATAATTATTCAGACCACATGTTTTTCATGCACTTGACTAAATCACTTATTAACAGGAATATAATTCATTGTTCTGGACTTAGGTTGAGTTTTCTGGCACTTCCATTTTTCGGTTGTTTGTAACTGAAAAAAATATAAATAGATAGATTTATGTAAGGATCTAGTTTATTTCTAGCAGGTCAAATCGAACTTAGGCCTACACATATCACGGGCGGACTAGGACCATTGAGGCCCTCTACTAAACCTCTCAAGGGGCCCGTACCTCTACCCTGGGAAAGGGGGGTAGAAGCGGGACTAGGTCTTGAGATTTAGGAGTTTGAGGACAAGAGGGTTTTCAATTGATGGATATATATTTTCCTTATCTTGGTACTCTTTCTCCTATTGGTACTTTTTCTCCTATCACTGTATACACCAAAAATGTAATTATGATTGTCTAGAAATATTCTTCTCACTGGTAATTCAAGGTGTGCATTTTGTACCGGAAAATTATTCATACCTGAAGTGAAATGGATTCCCAAATGGAGGGTGGTCCAGGGGTCCACCTCCGGAAAATTCTCACATAATTATAAATTATGGTCAAAACGAGCGTTGTATGGTTTCTTGATGGAAAATATTGATAGAAATGTTTTGTAGTTTTTTCTCATTTGAAAACATTCAAATGAAACTTCCCACTAGATGAATCGTCAACAAATATGACGATAGGCCTAAACAAGAAGAATCTATCAGGGTAATTCAATTCAATTCGATTAGATTGTAATCTAATTGCCTTGGAATAGATGAATAACTTTCTCAGGATCATGGATCAGGCACAATTCAATAATTACTCCGATGAAGAGAAAATTTGGGTTACAAACCCAGGATTTTCTACATTGGCCCAGGTCCAAAGACAATTGAAGGATTATAAAATTTGAAGGGTGCAGTGGAGGAATGCGAAGTTCATGTGCAATATTGTAAACTTCATCAAACTGTGTGAACTATTAGGTCTATCAAACTCATAATTTGTCATGTAATTTGCTATTCTTGATACGATACTGTAACTTATAAATAACTTTTTGTTATTTAGCCCAGGCGAATTAGACATCTAGTACCTAAAAAATGATGGATGGCTGGAAGTGATCTTGAACCACTGTGGGCATCCCAAATAAGTCTAGGCTACTATGAGTTTGCGACGCTTTCTGAGTGGCGCAAAATACAGGGTGACCAAAATACCCCGGAAAATTGGTTCATTTTCTAGTTTTTTACAACTCACGTCAAAACCAAGCGTCGGACAGAAAATTTTGTGATCACAATGTTTTAGTAAATAAAATTCTTGAGCGATTGATATAAATTTCAACCCTCTGTGATAAGTGACAACTATGAATGAACTTATGAATTTTTCAAAAAGCTGTATTTTTTAGAGAAATTGAAATTTGCAATTTTTAATTTTTGATTGTTTATATCTTCTGTTCGTTTCATTACAAATGCTAAATTCAAAATCCCTCTGGGTTTAATTTTATTCTTCACAATTCAAGACCAAGTAGAACTTTGTATCTTGTATATTTTTTGTGCTAGAACTTTCTACATATTTCCTTTTTTTAACAAAAAGTACAAAATTTTCAACAATAAGGACCAAAATAAATTTACAATTTATCACCTAAATCAGTCACCCTATCCATGAAAAAGTGACTACTTTCAACAAAAAGCAAAATGAATCCTATAGACAAATTATTTGGGGGGAAAAGTTAATTTTTGATTTGAAAATTTATTTTTTGTTCGATCATATTTCAACATAATACCCATTAACTCAGGCTATTTTCAGTGAAAATGACTCTTTAAGGATAGTAAATTATGGACACTTGTAACATTCGTGAAATTCAATGAATCCTAACAAACATAGGTCATTGTTTCTAGCTCACTACACCAAGGCAGTTTAAATGCATATATTATTTGTTAAATTTGATTGAAATTAAAGAATTCTACGGCCTTGAGTACTTTGAGTTCATTCCCATATACCGAAAAAGGCTACTCTTTGTGTTAAAATGTGTCTATCTTGGAAGCCATTGATAGTAAAAATTTGTATTTGAGCTTTAATTGTAGAGCATAAACTCCTCTACCATTTGGTATGTAGAAGTCATGAATTTAAGCTGATGAAGTTACATTTATTCACAATTAAAAAACATAAAAATTCACTTTTCCAATTTTTCATACTATCTCTATCTTTGAAATTTGATTCTAAATTGGGACTTATTAGAGTTATCAAAGCGTTTCTTTATATTAAATTATAGATAATTATATTCTGTACAATTTAAGATCAAAAATGCATTGATAACTCTATTAAGTCCCAATTTAGAATTATACAATTTAGAAGATTGCGGCTAGCAAAACGATCTCTTGCACTTAATATTGTTTCAAATGAATGAAAATTATACATTTAATGCAACGTCTATTGTGAAATACAAGTCATGGGGTTGATTGAGAAAATAAATACAAAATACTTTGAAAAGTAGTTTTCCAATCTCCCAGTTTGGGGCCCCTAGCTCGGGGGCTCCTGGCGATCGCCAGGTTGCCACCCCTGCCAGACAGGGCCTGGAGTTCACCCCTGCCAATAAGTGTGGTGTCGTCCGCAAACACATAAAAAATACACTTGGGAATGACTAATAAAACATGGGTTTACAAACGTTTCTGTTTGAAATTGAAGCATGTCGATCGTTCACAGCAGCTGATTATTTCCCAAAAAGGCGTTTTATTAGTAAATCTGACAAGCCTGGTTTCTATAACTTTTACGATACTAGGCAGAGTACTAAATGCATGGAAAATGATAAATTCCTCAAGAAAGGGTAGCTTATCATATACAGTATACATATACAATGTAGTTTATTTACTTTTATTAGGCTATATAGTCTCTGATCCTTATGAGATATGAAGTATTTGATTCTTCTGTTGCAGGTGTTTACAAAAAAATTGAATTACATTGAAAATTTCACTCTTCTGGACGTTAGACTATGCATTTGTGGACTTGCTGTTGGAGTAGCGATGTTTACTTTGCTCTGGGATTGGCTGCACCCTTTTCCTGAGTCAAGGTTTGTAAAAAGACTTACTATAAGTGTTGAATGTTATGGGCTCTGAAGTTTTTCAATGTGTGTGTTTATTTATATTTCTTCGCTTTCTAATAAGGTCATATACACATCTAAAGTAAGTTGATTTTTAGGCTCTAAAGCTGCGGACCCACTGCCGATAGGTGATAAGTGAATAGAATGGAGGCTGGATGGTCTGGGTAGTGTTCAGTCGCCATTTTTAAATTCTTTAATATGAATAACATAACCACAAAAACAGTATGATGACATACCATACATATAATGTATTACTATGGATTTTTTATGCCCTAGGGCTCTATAAAGAGCATTAGTTTGATCTATAGATAAAGTATTTACTCTCCACTCACCGGCAGTTCGGTCGCAGCTTTAGAGCTCCCATCCACTGACTGATTCGAACTGTAAGATCGATCCTTTAGAGCACGGTCTGCTGGTTCATTTTCTCACTTCAACTACTTACCTTAATAGAATTCCGAATTTTTGCATATATTTAAATACTTTGAACTGGCTTTTTCGTAAAAAAGTTGGAAATAACTTAACACTTGAGTTACATAAATTGAATGAACATATTAGTTGGAACATGAATTTAAATTTTTTTTAAATTGAAGCAATATTTTCCAATTCTATATGCGTTTAAAAGCTTATTGAATTAAAATATGCAGAACAATTATTGAAGAAAATAATTGATGGCTATTGGGTAATCTTTGATTGAGAAAATGTTCTTTATGTAAAATAGGGTCAACCTCCGGCTCCGGGCCTCTTTGTAAACACACATGTTTATGAATATCCCATTGCTAATAGAAAAACATTTTTTTATAGTTAGGTGAAATATGAATATATGTCATTATAGTTATAATAATATAGTATGATTGGTTAGTTATTATAATATGGTATGTCATTATTATAGTTCATAATATGAATTTTACAGTTCCAATTGCTACTGATAAACTGATGATTTGGTGTTGTAACCATTTTGCTCTGAGGTACCGATACATATACATTACAAAAGATTTTAATTATTTTCTAGGCCTGTGCTGATTATTTGTGTCAGTCTCTATTTCTTCTTGATGTGTGTTCTCACTGTGTATACAACTTATAAAGAGAAAGGCATTTTCGTCGTTGCAATCCAGAAGGATCCAGTTGGTTCTGAACCTGATAATGTTTGGGAAGCGAGCTCTTACATGAAGAAGTGAGTATAGCAGAGACATTTATTATTTTTATCCAGATTGTTTCACATACTTCTAAATAAGAGCTTGTTGTGTGAAGTTTTCCTTGAACAAAAGTTCGGACTTTTTTTAAACTCAGTCTTTTTTACTGAGCACACGTTTCTCTTGAAGTTTGAAGTTTAAATTTTTTTAATCTTGAAAGGAATGTGAAATTCAAATTTTATTCATCCTTTTTACACTTCACATTGTTCAAGGAACACAATAAAAATAAATAAAGAATATCATAATAGAAAAGAATATGAAGCTCACAAGACTTTTCGTCTGTTTGTTAGCTCTATTTATAAGAAAATCTTATTATTCCAGTAACTAGACTTAAAAAGGTTAAATTGAAAAAATAATAGAGTAGATAAGTAAAGGTAAAAATGAAAAAATTACAATAAAGTTATCTGTTATAAAGCAAAAAACCTTCAAAGAAAAGAAGAAGCACAGCGAATGCAACTGTTTAATGGTAAGGATGGTGAATGGAAAAATAGTGAGAATTGAGAATTTATTAAGCTACTGCATTGCCTTTAGTGATGAAAGAGTCAGATGATGTTTTAATCCAAGAGATGATATCTCTTTTCTAACAATTATTTTAAGTGTCTGTGAGAAAGTTTTGTGGAATGATATTCACAAGTTTGTCACATGTATTGGGAAATTGAATTCTACAAACTGTTGAATTAGTAATGATATCAGACGTGTGGTATTAGGACTGTCTAAAATTGTTGAATTATCCAATGATAAATTATCCAAAAATTTATTCAGTTTCTGGAGGCATTAGTAATCTTAACTTTAACACATCTAGACGTCTATAATATTGATTGTTTTTTACTTTCCTTGCCCTACCTACTACCATAGGTAAGGAAAGTATTGCTTTCCAAAAAATAAAGGTACCCCAATTTCTGGTTTTCTATCCGTTTCAAGGTCCTGAGTCCAAAGTGGTTTTGGGTATTGGTCTGTGTGTGTGTGTGTGTGTGTGTGTGTGTGTGTGTGTGTGTGTGTGTGTGTGTGTGTGTGTGTGTGTGTGTGTGTGTGTGTGTGTGTGTGTGTGTATGTCTGTATACACTATATCTCGATCGCTAATTAATCGATTGACTTGAAATTTGGAACTTAAGGTTCTTATACCATGGGGACCCGACTCTAAGAAATTCATCGAAAAATGGCGGATAATATGCCAAAAATGGTGTTTTTCACGATTTTCTCAAAAACGGCTCTAACGATTTTTTTCAAACTCATACCCGAAATAGCCCTATATAAGCTCTATCCACTGTTATGAGTCTCGTTACTAGCAAAATATCAGAAGATCCGCAGCATTGTTGTAAGAAATGGATTTTGCAATCTCGATTTTCTCGAAAATGAATTGAACAATTTTTTCAAATTGACATCCTATATATAGTCATTTATGTGCTCTATCAACTGAGTCCCCTTTGTGTCAGATAAGCAGCGGCGCCACCCCATACTGGAAAACTTAAGGTAGTGTAGGCTATCAATGTCACTCCATCAAACTCGCAACAAGGCAATCCGCATCAGGGTTTAAAGGAGACAAAAATTACATTCGAGAAAAGTATTGGTGTTTCATAATAAATTATCGGTAAAATAGCAGAGTTATGGATTCGAATGACCAATTATCGATTCCACCTCTTTGATCCGATGTATTGGAATATTACAGAAAAAAACTTTTTTCATAATCCAAGTCAATTTCGCTAACATCCAGCTGAAGCGCCGACAGGCGCGAGGCATTTCGGGCTTGTAAAAATTTCAAATCACACACACGATGAGCCGAAGCGCCGGCAGGTGAGTGAAGCCTCTAAAAAATTAAAAAAATAATATGTTTTAAAAAATCTCAATTTTCCGCCTTTGTTATCTCGGTAACAAAGCGTTTTTGGGGGCTGGTCCCATGGAACTTTTGTATCTACTTGGTGTAAGGAATCAGCCTGAGAAGTATTGCACATTCCTCCTGAAACACCCTGAATTTATTTGGATGACATATGTATAATGTAGTCCAGGAAAATTTAGGTGAAAACACCAATAAATTTTTATTCCAAAATAATTTCCAAAAGTTATGATTTCATGATGATTACTAAATATTTTAAAGGAACTTTCATTAGCAATCTGATAGCAGATTTCCAGGAATTGAATTATAACAACCCTAGTTTATTACGAAGATCAACATAAAAATCTGGTGTGGCACACTCACACAACTTTCTTTGCCATTCACATTTGCGTAATATAATATACAACCTATCTAAACCTAGTCATCAGCGAGTGCAAATTTCATCAATTATAAAGTATTGCACATTCCTCCTGAAAAACTCTGTATAATATTTTTGGTTAGTGCTGATTCTGTTGTTATTTCTTCCTTAATATTTCAATATTTTTGAATGATCATTTATTTGTGTCATTGATGAATAATGGGTCAATTACTTCAAAATGATAAATAACTAGAAAAATATTTGCATTGTTATTTTCAGATATGACGATAAATACCATTTGGTTCTGTCGTGTCATGATGGAAAAACTGGTGTCAAAAGAGAAGCGTCGATTGTCAAGTCGATTGCTAACTTCTTCGATGAGAATGGAACGCTCATCGTAGAACTTCTAGAACCTCAAGTTTCTAAGCTACATTCTAGTTTGTTAAACGACAGAAAAGAGAAGTAGTATTCCTGCTCATATCTTGTTCATACTTCTATACTAAGTTGCATTACAATTGATGTAATTACATTATTATTAAGCTTCAGCCTCATAGGCTGGAGAACTCGCGTTCTTACGTAAAGAACGTACTTTAGTTCTTAAAGTTAAGTTATGACTTGAATGACTGAAATAAAAATTGAAAATTTCAGTCAAGATTAAGTTTGTTGATGCGTAGGATGCAGTGAATATTTGAAATTTGATCCTAATCCTACTACTACAATACGTTAATATGGTAATTAATATTGATGAATATTATACTAATTACCAATTTTAATCCTGAATGCTCCCTTTTGTGAGGCCATATTTCTGATACATATTTTGATTTCTAGATTTAATTTATTGCTTTTTCGACTATTTGCAACAGTTAACGCATTATCATTAAACGTACTCGATCAAGTCAACTTGATGGCAAAAATACATTGTTTAGGCTATTCAACCATTTAGCCCACAGAGAAGAGAATAAAGAGTTGGAATTCATTCTGTCTAATTATTATAAAACAGTGTATCAAAATCATCTTCAATTTTGAAAATTACTGTAATAGGGTGGTTGGAGAGACTTCAGATAGAATAATCTTGATATTCTAATTTGCTCGATGAAGTTCACACATGAAACCATCCCTTGAATTTTCATCAGAGTGTTGTTTTGATAGGAACCTACTTTACTTCATTATCCACTGCACCATAGAGGGAGATGGAGAAGAAAAATGTTTTAAAAGGGCTGTCATAATAACTGCTCAAAATTGGGATAATTATTACTTAGATAAATACCGTTTCTTGAGATTTTTCATTTTGTGAATTTTGGAGTGATATTATTTTTAAATGGATGATTGATTTAGTAGTGATTTTGAAGAAATTTTAGGACTATCAGATCAAAATTACAGAGATTCAAAAAGGAAATGGTCATTATGAAATAAAAACTCATCGAATTGACAAAATTGACAAAATCTATGTGTTTTTATTTCATCATGGAACTTTTCTACAATATAGACCACAACTCAGTTGAATTTTTGATATGGTCATTAGTTATTTCGTGATTCTGGGGTTGTTACCCATTATCCATTCATCCACTCGACCTATTTTTAGTTTTGAGATTATGGAACTGAAAGTTTCTAAGTTGTTATCAAAGAATTAATTAATATTAAAAAATTCAGTGTCTAGAATAATAATTGCCTCTTGAGATATTATATGCCTAGGAACCAAACAAAAATGGGGTTCTACCGTTTAGCCAGTGAATATAAAGTATATTCTCCATATTCTTTGGTTTAGCGTACTTTCCAAATGTTGTAGATGCAACATGCAATTGATTGCACCCATGTTCGGATCAAGTGTATGCTATGAGGTGACCAA
The DNA here is from genome assembly GCA_017141385.1 of Sogatella furcifera. Classification (NCBI taxonomy): domain Eukaryota; kingdom Metazoa; phylum Arthropoda; class Insecta; order Hemiptera; family Delphacidae; genus Sogatella; species Sogatella furcifera. The sequence continues at coordinate 21,364,176 of CM029547.1, read as the reverse complement.
TCTGAAAGTTTTTGGAGTCGCAAATGATATTTATCTATAAAAATTCCAAATTGTAGTTTTCCAAAGGTAGTAATAGCTGGGATCAGTGCATGATATATTTTTCAAGGATCTAAGCTCTGAGGTGATTTTGATCGTGTATTGTATCAAGGATGCTGTTCACTTTGTTATGGGGGATACTGTTGCAGTCCGTATCTCCTCAATTTTTATACCAGTATTTTTTATGTCTGTTCTTTGCGATGTTTTGATTATAATTCATTATTCATAAATTTGATGCTTCATGATTATAGTTTTGAATTACTTTCCATCAAAGTTATCTTGATCATCATTGTCTTGTAGAGGATGAGACTATCTTATATTAGGGTTGAAAAATGAATTAGCTCAAAAAATTGCAAGAAACATAGTAATTTATTAATTTAGTACAAATTGTGTGGCTCTTCAACACATAATAGTAGATTTCACAACTGTTAATTGAATAAAATTCTTTTGCAATTTGTTATACTTGTATAAAATATTTCTTGATCTATTTTCAACAATGGTAAACATTGTCATAAATTAATTTTATTTACAAACAAAATTTACAAGCTAAGAATTTTGTCTACAAGTATTTACATTCTATCTATATTTAGCAGTCTTAACATCTATTTACATCCTACACTTTTCGACTGGTGCCTATTCTAAAATGATTTACATCCTAAAGTTATTCTTAAATCACAGTTGTCAATAACCATCACTAGATAACTAATGGTTTCTTCTCGAGTATTTGAGAATGTTAGTAGGCTAGTTATTACAATATTTGTGCGGTCCAAATTCTTTCATGATCCTAATATTGAAATTGCAATACTTTGTAAAATATTAATAATAGAAATATTATAATAATATAAAGTCATCTTATGACATTTAAAATGTGTAATAAGAATATTAGAAATTTTCAAATTTGTAAGTATTTTAGAATCTCAATAAAAATGTTTTATTGTTTATCTTCTAAATACAGAAAGAAATTGTGTTTATCTAGTTTTATGTTTTGAATTTTTCCTCTTATGAAGTTAAAAGTAATTATTATGTGCACATTGGTGACTTTGAACATAAATCATCTGAAAAACGATGTCCTGCATATCGAAATGACTTTTATCTATGCTCAGCTTTGTCAGAACAGCCTGCAAGAGCTGGCAGAGGAACTGGGATCGCTGACAGAGCTAAGTGTAGGTAACAAACATTTGTCATGCGCCAAATTCAAAAATTTTATAATCAGTAGCACGGACCTTGCGATTGCTTGTTTTACTATAATTAATATAGTTCCCAACAATGAAACTGGCGATTGAATCAGCTGACTAGACGATCACTCTATTGATCTCTATCTCGATAACCATCAACATCTCAAACAGCATTCACCAATCACCAGTTTTGTTTTTGGGACCTGCTCCAACAATGGCGTATCACATTACTAAGCTCATGTCTCTACAATCTTCAGCAGAGACCACTCCAGAGATGTATTCACATCTAAAATCTTGATTTGAAAATTATTCAAATTATGTTAGTGTATTCACTTTCGACCCGACAAAATTCTCTCTCCATCACCTAGAATACTCATCGTTTCGAGATACTAAGTACATCCATCCAAGTTTCCATGTATTCAATAAAGCATCGATAAATTGGTACAGTAAACAATACAATCAACAATTTAGTTAGGAACTAATAAAATGCACTGCATTTAAAATAATCCACGAATTGCGTCTGAGAATACTGATTGTGGCTTCAGAAATCATCGAACAGTTTCATTTCCAACTCGCCGACACATGGCGCTGATTTCCAATCGGCTTCCAGGGTACTCGTCAAAGTTGCGCGTATCTCCATCGTAGCTCACTCGAGGCACTATCGGTGGCTGAAAACAATAGGTACCATCGAGTTATCAATCATTACTCAAATAAGTTTCAAATGCGACAAATTTTTTCTTATTGAAGTCTTGAAAAACATTTTCCAAGTTTTGTTGATACACTGTATAGGCCATTTGTAAGAAATGCTTTGCTGAGCAGCTTTCCTCTTGGGAAGGTGTTGGAATTCAATTTTTATACAGAATCACAACACTTGAAGAAATTGCCATGAATGCCTTGAAGGTTGCAAATTTCATTTCCATGGCAGGCTGTCTAAAAAAATGAATCATGACTTGGAAATTTGGCCTTTTATTGATAAGAAATAAGTATTTTTAATAATAATTATTCAACTACTGTATGTAAATTTCTAGAATTGATTCATCTCGAAACTCGTAACGAGTAATTTGAAATTATTCAGTTTACGAGGACAATCACATTCACTCGAATATGTCATAAATACGTATAATAATATATAAAACTTTATTTGAGAAAACTCAGATAAATAACCTTCCGGGTTCCCTGTGATCTTGATTTTATTGCGATTCGAATAATCTGGTTAGGAATAATTCTATGAATATCTCATTATTTATTCAGATTTAATATCTCTCGTATTTATAAATATTGAAAAGTTCCTGTACCTTTTGCCTTTTGAAGTACACATCTTGCCAATCCATCGATTTGAACCATCGGTGCCTCTTTATATCCTCTGCGCCATTCTAAAAATTAAAATGAATAATTATTTGTTGGATACTTGAATATGTTTTCAAAAAGCATCATTTGAGGTTCAAGTACTAATTTTATGTAGTGACAAAATTTTGTTAAAAAATAATTTATTGTAAAATGCCATCAAAGAATTTCTTTGGCTTGTTAGATGTAGACAGTATAAATATATGCTATCTTCAAATATTCGTTATGATTTTTGTTTTTATTTCAAGGTTTTTCATAGAAAAAATTATTTAGGCCTACAGATATAAGAAAAAGTCATGAAGTGTAACGATTCCAAGTTGAATAAGTTTAAAACACATTTCTATGAAATAGAACTATGTTTATTATTGTTGGAAATAATATTTTCAACTCAACTAAAATCTTGAAATTCGATTGATTAACTATTTCAACAATTACTAAAACATAGTTGACTAAATTCAAATCCATTGAAATATTATGCTGTATGTTGCTTAGCCTGAAGTTGCAGGGGAATGTATGAAAATTTACATAAATATACAGGAGTTATAGCACATTGTAAATTTTATTTGGTACAATTATAGCCTACTTACTTTCATATTTCCCAGCCTTTTTGTTCTATCTTGTACTAATAGTTTCTTGATAAGATCTTTGGCTACTGGATCTATATGCCTAGGCCATTCGATTTTGCCGGCCAGAATTTTCTCGTAAATGCCAAATGGATTGTCATCGAAAAATGGTGGATATCCCGCTAGCATCTCGTATATTAAGACACCTAGAACAAATCACATATTTTCTATTACAATTATTTTTGTTACGTATTGAAATAATTTGATTAGGCACAAAAGCATATCACTCCTTAATTCATATTACTGTATACTGTACCGTATTTGAAAAATAAAAAAAGTCTTTGTACCTCAGGCCGGCAGACATATTTGGGCGACCTCCCGAATTTGATGCGAAAACGTCAAGTAAGGCGGCATTATCTTAGAATCAGATAGACGGCATTAATAAGATAGAATAGGTATACTTTTCAATAATATACTATTGCCAACGCCAAAAGTAGGACGGGTTCGTCTGTCTCTTGTACGTGATACCGACCAACAGCTGATGCAAAGAATCTACAGTATATTGTCTCTTTTGATTTCAAAACATTATCCACGCATAGCTGAATGACAACTCCACTTGACAATATCAGCTGTTGCAGCGTTCAAGAAGCAGACGAAACCGCCTTACTGTTTGTCGTTAGCTATACAATATTATTGTTATTTTGACACGCATTAATGAACCTATCCGACGCAGTCTTCATCTTTCAGCATTACCTATAGCCTACACACATCCTCATAGAAAGAAACTAGCTTATAATATTTTGATATTTTTTTGTATGGGCTCATTTTCCTGAAAATGTATAGAAAGTAGACCAATTGATGAAGAAATAATCGAGAATTAATTCTATAATAATTATCAGCTTACCAAGTGCCCACCAATCCACAGCCTTGTTGTGCGCTTTACTTTGAATTATTTCTGGTGCTAGGTATTCTGTGTACCACAAAGCGTCCATGTCCTAAACCAGGAAAATTTGAGAATTAAAATTTCATATCAGTCTTCGTGATTGACATAAATAATGCTTTGCAATTTTGAGACTCTATTAGCGATAAATATGGATTGATTTACTTATATTCAATTGAACAACTGCGTTTTCGCTGAAGTTCAATAATTGAAGAATAATAAATATAAAATGAATTCAATTGTAATATATTTTCTGGGAAGTGACTTAGAAAGCATATACATGTAAAATTAGTGCGAGAACATGTGAAGATGATCTTAAGGCTACATATTATTACCAGCAATAACTCTATTGATAAATTGGGCTGATTGAATTATGCAACCATGTGAGTTCGAACAGTGAATTAGAAAGAGCAATAATGTTCTATCGATTCTACATATTCCCCCAAAAGAGAGTTAATAGTACGGTGCAATTGGACTCGAACATCAACATCCAAAGAAAGGACGATTCCTACGCCAACTTGTTCTACACAACCCCTTTATTGTTTGGTAAAAAGTTACACCCTTATGAGCGTGGGGTTTTTGGGGAGGGGGTGAAAGGTGCAAAATTTCAGTTTTTCGTGAATTGTAGCCGAACCAAGCGTCGGACGAAAAAATTCCATGTATGTTTTTAATAGAGAACAAAATTTGGAAGAGATTGAGACCAAACACAACTCTGTATCATTAACCGTTTCAAGTTACAATTTTTTGAAAACTCCATATTTTTTTCACAGGAATTATTCCGTTACTTCAAAAGTTTGCAACTTTGAATTGGATACTCTTGCATCCGTATTTCAAAATCCTTCTCATGAAATTCATTTCTCTTTAATTTGAGACCAAATTTACACTTCTATGTTCAGTGGTTCATGTGCTACATCGATTTTAAAACCTTACATCCCCAAAATCCCCTAAAATTACATTTTATCATACAAAAAAAAATACTAAAAATATTCGGATTGACTCATACTTCTAGAATTTGTTTCTTGAGACCCTAGACTGTCATAAGAATTGTTGACACGACCAAGACTATCATAGGATTCATGGTGGTTGGTCAAAAGCATCCTTTATTTTTAATCATTTATATTCCCTTATAACTTTTGATTGGTACGTTGGATTCTATCGTTCAATAGCTCATCATTTTCTACTCATCACGGCGGTATAAATTCATATATTATAATCCAAATTCGGTGAGAAACTAAAAAATTCAGTTTTAAATGATACCCTTGAATAATAATACTTGCACATTGAAAAACCCAAATTCTCACATATCAATGCTCTCAAGTCAAGGAATTTGTGAACGGAAAAATCTGAAACTATCAAGAAATGTAGAGAAAATCTTCCTCTTTCAGATAGTTACTATGAGAATTGCGAAACCTTCGACATAAGAAGGTATACAACCGGTTTTTATCACACTTTTTCTGATAAATTCGCTCATGTTTTTAATTATATTGAAATTTCTCCAACAATAAGCATTGAACGAGAAATTTTAATATACCATCTTTTAGAGGATTAATCACTCTACATTTCTAGACCAAGAGCATAACTCCACCGCCAATAGTTACCGAGTTACAATAGAATGAATTATGTGTAATTTTTTAACAATTGAAAATGCTGATTTTCCAACAATGTTATCATGAGGAATTAATTTTAGAATCATGATGAATCTTATAATATCAAAGATCACATTTTTTCTACAATTTGAGACCAAATTCATATTTTTTGAACAATTATTTAATGAGCTACGTATATTTTTAAAACAAATCGTCGTCTTCTTAAGCTCAACGAAGCGTTTCAATGTTTCATTCATAGTGTGTGGAGCGCCTCTCAGAGTGAGCTCTGAGCTCGACAGTTGGTTTGCAAAATGGATCCAGCTAATTGTGCAATTCTTCAAAAAATGTAAATTTGGTCTTAAATTGTAGAGAAAAATGTACTCATTTATACTATATATGATTCGCTGAATTTCTTGGATAAAACTTTGATGAAAACATTGCTGTAAAATCACCTATTTCAATTTTTACTTATTTTTAAAGATGTATTCATCTGTAACTTCGTAACCAATGAAGGTAGAGTGATGTTCTTGGTCTGAAAATGTAGAGAATTTCGCCCTCCATAATGATTTTAGAACTAGAAGCCAATCCGAATATTTCTAGTATTTTTTTATGATAAAATGTAATTTTAGGGGATTTTGGGGATGTAAGGGTCTTTTAAAATCGATGTAGCACATGAACCACTGAACATAGAAGTGTGAATTTGGTCTCAAATTAAAGAGAAATGAATTTCGCCGAGAAGGATTTTGAAATACGGATGCAAGAGTATCCAATTCAAAGTTACAAACTTTTAAAGTAACGGAATAATTCCTGTGAAAAAAATATGGAGTTTTCAAAAAATTGTAACTTGGAAATGGTTAATGATACAGAGTTGTGTTTGGTCTCAATCTCTTCCAAATTTTGTTCTCTATAAAAAACATATGGAATTTTTTCGTCCGACGCTTGGTTCGGCTACAATTCACGAAAAACTGAAATTTTGCACCTTTCACCCCCCCTCCCCCAAAAACCCGACGCTCATAAGGGTGTAACTTTTTACCAAACAATAAAGGGGTTGTATGGAACAAGTTGGCGTAGGAATCGTCCTTTCTCTTTGGATGTTGAGGTTCGGTATTTTTTTGAACTAATTGCACCGTACTATAAGCCACGTTCACACCGGAGTTAATAACACAATTGTTAATAACTTTCATATTATAAGTTATATAACAATTATATAAGTTTATTTAATAATAAGTTATTAACAATAAAATATTAATAAGTTATTAACAATATAATAAAAAGTTATTAACAATTGTGTTTTAAACTCCGGTGTAAACGTGGCTTTACAAAAACAACAAACATGTTATGAAAAATTCAATAGGATAAATGAAATGGAATATATGCAGGGATTGAATAATTTTTGTGAATACTGTATTGATAGGCCTTGATCCTCGACCTTGAAATATTGTCTAATCTGTAGCAATAATATTAAATATATTATTTTTTGAAGTGGTGGAAGTTGAGTTATCAAGTATCAGCTGGAGCTCTTAATCCAGGGTGGTTCTATCATAACCATCTATCATTTCTCTATAAAAATGATAAATGATAGATGGTTATGGTTCTATCCCCAAAAAGATTATGAAAAATTATTTTCTTTTAAAAATCTTACCTATCAGTAAGCTTCTTGGCAAATCCAAAATCTGTGATTTTTAGGTGTCCATCTCTGTCTAGCAGAAGGTTTTCCGGTTTCAGATCTCTATATACAACACTTTGTGAATGTAGGTATTCCAAGGCCACAATTATTTCAGTCGTATAGAAATTAGCTGAAGCAGAAATAAAATAATGGTAAAAAATATTCATGAAATAATTGTAACTTATTTAAATCGTAGCCTCTAGGAAAGAGACTAACCACTCATATACAGAGTGTTTCAGAAATAGACCGTCAATCTTCGTGAGGTGTAGGCTATCCTCAAATACTATTCTTTACACCTTATGGGCTATCCTTACATGCATGAAAATAAGGAAAATATTTCCAGTGTTAAATTGCTTTGTTAAGGTGGGTTTTCATTATTACAAAACACGAGCAAATGTCTGGCACAAGATGCAATAGAAACACGTATAGTTGTATGGAGCAACGCAAATCAAAAATCAGCTGACCAGTGTGCGTTGCTCTATACAACTGTGTTCTTATTGCATCTTGTGCCCGACTTGTTCCAGTGTTTTGTAGTAATGGAAATCTACCTTCACTGAGGTAATGATGGCGAAAGATTCAATGTTACCGTACTTTCCTTCAAATTTGCAAATTTAAAATTTTGTGGCGGCCTTATGAGGGTACTTGAGAGATCAATTTTTAAGTTATGTAGAATTAGCTGAGAAATCCAATGGAGCCCGTTAGAAGTTTGATGATTATTTAGTTAATGTGCAAAATATAGTACAAAACTTAATTGTTCAACTTAGGAATAGGATATTCTTATATTTTATTCAATTTTTCAACTTAGGATAGGAATAGGATATACCTTATTGTTGACCGGTATTAAATATTATGTTATAGTAGAGAATTTGATTTTTAAGAAAGAAAATGTTGAGTAAATGTTTATTTTAAACGCACCCAAACCTACAAAACAGGATTTTTAGGAGACAAAACAGAGGAAAACATTTTTGAAATGATTTATTTTTGTCTCCTGTGATCCTGATTTGTGAGGTTTGGGTGCGTTTCAGACAAAAACGTTACTGAACATTCTCTTTCATAAGAATTAAATTTAATATTAAAATTTTAAATACCGGTCAAGAATAAGGTATCCCAATTCCCATCCCTTTAAAGTTGAAAAAATTGAGTTTTTTGTTATATTTCGCCCATCATGTCAATAATAATCAAAATTACAAGCTTCTTACTGGAAAAATTGGAATGCTCAACATTTCAAAGGGGAAAAAGTACTGCAAACCAAACAGGACTAATAAATGATTGAAAACTCATACATAACTTACTAAAGATACTGAAAGACTCAATAATTGTGTTTCCAAAAATATACAGCGAGTCAGTGAAAAAATTTGATACGGTTTAATATTTCTTTTATGGCCTAAATGTAATTTGACGTTAGTCAACTTGAGGCGGATCGTACTAAAATTGAAAGTTCTACACAATTATTGGGACAAACAAAAATTTGATCTTCCACATTGAATCCAACTTTATTTTTTCAAATGGGAAAGTGGTCATATATGTTGTTATACATTATTTCGCTTTCGGTAGATTTGAAATTGAATGCCGAAGTATTATAAATATACATTTATAAATATATATATATATATAATGGTAATAATATATACAGAAGACACTTGTAGAATTGGAAAAAACATTTAGAAAGTAGACTTAACTTACATTTTTGAGCCAGGAATATTTCGGCTGCTGAAGCAAGCCTTCTTCAACCTAGACTTGTTGAAGAAGGCTTGCTTCAGCAGCCGAAATATTCCTGGCTCAAAAATGTAAGTTAAGTCTACTTTCTAAATGTTTTTTCCAATTCTACAAGTGTCTTCTGTATATATTATTACCATTATTTTAAAGTGACTCTGTGATGTGCTACATATATATATATATATATATATATATATATATATATATATATATATATATATATATATATATATATATTATATATATAATACACATCGATATGTCAAACCGTTTCAAAGTTATTTCTATAATATATTAAATCATAGATATTTATCACAAATCAGTTGACAACTTCAAAACGGTTCAACATACTACTTGCAAAAATATTGAAATATATAACTTTGCAACTAATTGGTTTGACATCGATATAATACCGGTACTGTTTTCAGCATTCAGTTACTCTTGGAAATAATCTGCATCGAAATCATATTTGTAACATGAAACCCTTCCCATTTGAAAAAATAAATTTTGGTTCAATATAATTTCTTGAATAGTGTGGTCACTTCTGATATAAATCTAAAATTTGAACATAAAGTAACTTCATTTATTTATTATTCATTGTTACAATTGCGATTTGATAGCAAGTATTTTAAGCAAAGGTGATAATGAGTGAGTGAATGATGATGTTTTTATGGTGAATTATTTGGTCTATTCACTTATGTGCCTAAATCCAGGAATTGAAGAAGTTTTGGGCAATGCCTGTTTTTTTATTCCTAATTGCTGTACTAACTCGAATAAATTAATTAATATGGTGGAAAAAATTTTCAATTTCATGACTGAGTAGAATTAATCTTCGATTCTAGTTCGATATCCCCTGAGTTACCGACCGTCAAACCACCTTTGTAAAAGAAATGTTAAGCCGTTTCCAAACTTTCACCTACTCTATATGATTTGTCTAATTTAATGCATTTATGGCAAATCTATGCTATATCAATTCCAAAAGTTTGAAACGGTTTATATTCTCAAAACTTTGAAATATAGAAATAAGGTATTTTGGGAATTTTAACAAGCTTTGAATTTTTAGATAATCATCAGGTGCATAAATTCAAAATACAGTAGAATATGTTGATTAACAAAAAAATTACACAATAGGCCTAACAATTGATTAATATCTCTGAAACTAAAGCTTAAGAATTTTATTTACTTTTAAATCCAACTTTGAATGTTTTAATAAAAATAATAATACACTCTTATTCAAATCTGTTACTATTTTTTAAATTGAAATATAAAGTAGGGTACCTACCTGTACTTGTTGTGAATCTACCAGCATTTCTTAAATAAGAGAATAATTCTCCTCCACATACATAATCGAACAGCATGTAGATATGACTGTTGTCTCTGAAGTGCCACCTCCTGAAAAACAATATTACAGTACTGTATCATTATTAATATCACTTGTCAATGCTGAAAGCAAAACAAGTTGAATTGACAGTTAGTCACAAATCTTGTTCTATTATGTCATAAACCACAGGTTTTGACAGCTCCCCAAGCACATAAAAATTAAAAATTTATTCAGTTTTATAATTTGTATACATTATAATATAAGCCAGATCACCAGGAAGCAAATTTATGCTGACTGGATGAAAAGGCTCTGAGCTGCTAAGTGGTGGAACTTTTCAGTCTCCCCACCAGCCAGTAATTTTTCATATTCGATTTTCCCACTTTTTCTTTTCTGGTGTTAGTTGTGTTTGTGCCTCCTGAAGACTCTGACTGGCCTGGACCTGGACCTACCCTCTTGTTAGCCAAGGATGGGGTATCGTTAAAATAAATTTAATCTTTTTTTATTTCAATTATTTGTTTTCAGGATCATCCTCTTAAGTTTTTAAAAAGGTTACCCATTTGTGGTGAAATGGTTATTAATAATTTTGAATATGCACCTTCAGCATTTTTAGTGATTTGTGGATGTTATTAATTTTAAATAATTGTCCACACCATCTGTGGGGTAATCTTATTATTAATTTCAAATGAGGCGCTTCCACTATTTGTGGTGTATTGATTAGTGTGCGACTCCATCATTTGTAATATTATATAATGTTAAATATAAATTGAAAAGTTGGGGGCTCCACCACTTCCCAAAACGGGAAGTAAAGTATTACAAATGACTGGAGATACCTCGTTCAGATGGTAGAGCAAAGATTTTCAATATTAGCTAGAGGTTTGAAAGATTTATGAAAACAAATATATGATAAAGACTTTAATTAAGATATATACGAATTTTAATGTTTTAATAAATTGCTACAAAATAAAGCGGTTTCTTAAATTTATTTCTAAACATCAATTGATGAATAATTTGTTTAAAAACAGAAACTGAAAAAATGGGTTTTCATTTATAATTCAGAATAATTTTAGAGTTTTTATATATCCAATTTAATTGAGGATCACCCTCTTAAGTTTTAAAAAGTTACATCAATATCCTGAAAACAAATAATTAAATAAAAAAAGATTAAATTTATTTTAACGATACCCCATCCTTGGCTAACAAGAGGGTAGGTCCAGGTCCAGGCCAGTCAGAGTCTTCAGGAGGCACAAACACAACTAACAGCAGAAAAGAAAAAGTGGGAAAATCGAATATGAAAAATTACTGGCTGGTGGGGAGACTGAAAAGTTCCACCACTTAGCAGCTCAGAGCCTTTTCATCCAGTCAGCATAAATTTGCTTCCTGGTGATCTGGTTTATATTATAATGTATATAAATTATAAAACTAAATAAATTTTTAATTTTTATGTGCTTGGGGAGCTGTCAAAACCTGTGGTGTATGACAATTAAAACAACTTCGCAAAATGAAAGACAAAGCAGACAATTACTCATGAATAAAAGAATTTTTGTAGTATCAATAAATCAAATAATCTTATACCATATAAATATATTCTAAAAATTATCGTATACTAGGGTGACATGAAAAGAAATAGACATGCATTTTCTAAAACAAAAATCTTTGTATTGGAATATTCACCACCTGTACCGCAATCCACAATCCACATATGAAAGAAAATAAGAAATTATTCAATAATAGATATGATAGTAATAGTAACGCAATTTGAATAATTCAATTTAAATTTTATAGCATCAATTGCTATTTTATTTTTACATTTTTGTACCTAATACCTTCAACCATATAGACTGTATAATCAGTCTGTACCTTCAACTAGAGGCAATAGAGTGGGTCTTCAGAATAAGCAAGTGGATAGTTGAAGAGTGACCAGCCAAGTTTTTTTCCATCTGACAATCGACAATATCAATCAAAAAATTGTAAAATATTGAATATTCTCTCTCATAAAAATCCCGATTCATTTATTTGTACAGCGCACTCTATTTTTTTCTAGAATTTATCGTAGCCTACTTGGGCATGTTACAGATTGTTCTGAACATTGAACAAATAACTACTATATTATTTTTGCAACGTTATACCTATTATTTCAATTGGAGGCTTTGAAAAGTGAAATATCATATTAGTAGTATTATACATTGACTCATTTTACTGTTACATCTGATTATACTCACAAGTTGACTATGAAAGGATGTCGAACTTGTTGCAGGATATTTTTCTCGTTTTTTACGTGCTCTACCTGTTTCAACCGAATAACATCGCCGATGGCCAAAATCTTCATAGCAACATATTCACTGGTCGACTTCTCTCTGCACAAGCATACACGCCCAAATGTTCCGGTGCCTGAAACAAGTAAATAATTATATATAAATTCCATTTTAGAGATCTTGGATGGTTTCAACAATTACATTATCTGAGATATGCAACGACCAAAATTATTAGAATTCATCAATTATTAATTAATAGTCACTCAAATTACTGCAGTACTTCGACTATAATTGCTACCATTCAGGGTTCAACTAGAGAAAACTGTAACACTCAATAATTTCTGATCAGACATCTATATTCTATTTATTTATCTATTTAGCGTATGGCTTTCAATAGACTGCTACTACTGGTCTGCGATGTAAGCCCGTTGCTCATTATTCTTATTTGTATTTAGTTAGTACCGGTATATAGAGCCTACGATATTTTCTCAAGTTTTACTGGAAAAATGCAAGTCAGACGGGAATAAATTACTTAATTTTAAAAACAGTAATGGAATGAATCAGAATTAAAGTGCAATAGATTGATAAAATATCATACAATGTATAAAGTTTTCAGTTTATAATTATGCTTTTCAACTTTTTTAAAACTAAAACTAATCTTGTGATGTATTGTGAGAAATTCATTATAATCTTGATTCAACAGAACAACATTTCATGGTGGAGCCATTATAATAAATGAATAAGTAATAATTAATAATAATAAAAAAGTAATGAATGCTCGCGCATTGAAAAGTACAAAAAATATTGTTTTTAAGTTGATAGGTTATCTAGTCTAGAAGAAAAGTTATTCTTTTCTCGTGGAATTAAAAATAGTTTATTATTGAAAAAACAAGCTGTTATAAGAATAATTCTGGTATCTATTCTAAATTCATATAGTTCCTAATTGATATGACAATGCAATTGAAAAACAAAAGGCATTCCAATTCCAGCCATAGGAAGTGTCTCGAGCCGTAATGCCTACCAGCAATCACTAAATACCGTATCATATAGACTAGGACGACCAGGCTACTCTACTTGACCTCACAACTAATCTAAATTTAGATGAATGCAGAAACGAAGACGTCAATATAATCTAGCTATTTATAAAATGAAATTTATTGTGAGAACTCATCTGTAAACGATATAGCCTAATGTTAGTTGCGTTATCAGGATTCAAAATCCCATGTATAGTCCATAACCATCTATCAATTCTCTATTGATAATTGATAGATGGTTATGTAATATGTATAGTCTAGATAATTTTCCGTTTAGTTGGCTGATTCCAGCCAACTAATCAGATTTTTTTTATGGCGAATCTGTGCCATATTTGATGATTTAAGAACTGAGAAAAATCCTGAAAAATAATTATATCAGTTTTTTCTAATCTTTTACATACTCTCACTAAGAAATAAGAACTATAGTTATTTGTGTATCAGTGCGCAAAGTGTGATATTGCTGCATCGAGAGAAACACTTACGCACGAGCCGCAGGCGAGATTTTAGATTTTTAATCTAAAATTCAAAATTTTTAATTTTTATCTTTTATTTTTTATTTTTAATCATATCAAAGAATCTCAAAAGGTCGTTTATCTCTTTTATTTCTATGTAAAATAATATTGGAAGTTGTTCTAAGTTGAAAACAATCGGCAAAAAAATGTTCTGCTCAGGATTCGAACCTCCCCTGATCGGTAAGCAGTGAAATACTAGTCCACGTCGCTAACAACTCGGCCATCGCGGTTCGTTAGGGGTTATTTTAGGTTAGCTTTCGCCAGTGATGCCAACATGATTTCAAGAGCATAATAGACTTTACTAGCCTGAAATGATTCACAAAACTGATGTAAAGTTGCAAGTCTGGAGTGCAGAAAAAAAATTTCCCGCACTAGAGCGGAAAAGTAGATTTTGGGCATTGTAATCAATGCAGGAACAGCAACTTTCTAACGTAGCTGTAGGAAAAGAATATTTTTATTGCCTTTGAACAAACTCAATTGTAATGGGCCAAGTCAGAATACAGTCAGATTTGAAAATATAATATAATAAATATATTAAATTTAATAAACTAAAACATTCAAAATATACAATACAAATCAGTCTTTACAAGCTATTATTATTAAATTGCACTCATGTCAGATACCAAATATTCATTTATATTATAAAAAGGATGATTTTTCAACCATTTGCTCGAAATTTGCTTGAAAGTCTTTACTGGCAAATTTCGTACCCATAGTGGAAGCTTATTGAATAGTAGTCGTCTCTGATAAAGATGGCTCTTATGTGTCCTTGACAATCTTATTTGAGGAATAGCAAGATCTGATCTATTTCTAGTGTTATATGAGTGTCCAATACAGTCATACATGCTTAAATTACTTTTTACTTGAATTAAATTATTATATATGTATAATGTTGGCACTAGTTATATTACAATACTAATACAGAGAAAATTTCTTCATATGGCTAAAACTTTGTTATCTTCCAATATTCATATTCGAACTGAAAAATATTGTGTTGGAAAAATATCGAAAGGCTACTGTGATTGCAATTTTTATTCACTAACATAAATCGATAGTAGGTAGCCCTAGTCAAAAAGAAAATACCGTACCTACTAAAATAATTATAATATATATTTTTTAAATAAAGTCATTTTTATCAGTCTTATACTCTAAAAATTGTAAATACTCTATTGTAGTAAAATATTCATGTATGAAATATATTAAAAAATTGTGTTGAAGTCGAAAAGATGAATGGTCTGACGAGGCGAATTTCTAAATCGGCCATGGTGCGAGCCCCTTCCTGGCTTCGCTTGGAAGCCCTCAATTTGTTTTGTATTGGCCCATATTACCACTGCATAGTGGCCATATAATATAGTAGGCTATGTTTTCTAGAGCGTGTCCCATGCGAGCCGTCTGACTAAAGCTGGCAACTGACTATATGACGTCACGCAAACTTTAATCGCCTATTCTTGTAACAAATACTACTACGGCCATTCCTATTCTAGTTTTTCTTCCATTGATATTACTCTCGCCCAATTCTAGTCCTAGTGTAGGCTACAGTTGTTCATCTCAATAATTATGTAAGTTTTAAAACAGAACACTTTAAAATTCACTTTGTCAACTCTGTAAATCCATATAATATAAGAACTCTTTCAAGAGTTTCAGAGCAATTTTAATGCATTCATCAATTTCAAGGGAAGGACGGTGGAAATCTGAAAGTATGAGATAATATGTATTATGTGGATCTCTATAAGAGTGTGTGAATTATCTATTGAAAGGGTAGAAAATTACAGTTTGGTTCAATCGATTTTACTCCAACTGATATGGAAGTGAATTTTTGTCCTCATTCAGCTTATCCAACTATACATTGTCTAGTGGTTGATTATATGTCCTACAGAGATGATTTATTAGCAAGTATCAAGTGGTACATCACCGCGGTACTTATCTGAAAATTAATAAGTTCTATCATTTCACCAAGTGAGGAAAGTAATCAATAATTAATCAAGGACTACAAATTAAATTTTAACGTTTTGGAAGTGTGAGTTAGTAGAAGAGATAATGCGGCACAGGAGCACACTATGTTATTTTTAATGTTGCAATAATGAATATTTAAATGTGTATAACATTGTTAAAATTAAAAATTTATGGTTATCTCATATTTTAAACTCTGTTGTTTTTGTTGGGGTGATTAATTTAATTTGTTGAAATTAGAATAAGTAAAAACAAAGAAGCTGCACAGATAGAGCCCAAAATTTAGAAATCCTACAAGATGAGGAATTGATAAAATGATAATTATTTCCTCCTATAGCTCATGATATGTAATTGAGAAAAATATTATAATGAATTTTATTGTTATCGTCCCTATATTACAATATGCCTGCTCTTTTGGCCAGTTTGAAGAATGATATTGATATTGCTAATCAAAAGTTTCTTTGATTTGAGTCTTTAAAATAGATCAGAGTTTATGGTTGTAAAGGATTAGGGGTTCATTATCAATAATATGGTAATCATTTCAATATGGTAACTTAATTTTTATCATTCATGACATTATTTTTTTTGTGTAACAATTTAGATTGATAGAAGATAGGTTTGTTCAAGACGAGTAGTCTTTTAAGAATTCTTCATAGAATATTTTTGTACCACATCATCTTCTTGATTGGAAGAATGACATTATATTCATGTTATCAATAGATTTTAAATATTATTGCCTCAAATTCAATTCAGCCTAAAACCAAACAGTAGATCTACGTTATTAGGCAACAAAACGCCTTCAAAGTCAATATCTGAGAGGGCTGTCCATGTCTGAATGTCACTCATGTGAAAATTGCCAGTAATGCGTGTAGGTAGGAGAGGATTTGTCTGTTCCAGATGGCTTTTCAGACACCGTTACGATCTTACGATTTCGTCACAATAAAGAGTTGCTAGCTACGGTAAGCTACCGTCGCCCATGTTTCATAGTGAATTTATAACAGACAATGCCAGCTATTTTCATGCATTCAGTCTGCATAAAACAGACTGAAAGGTGGGAAGTCATTGACATTGAGTAATACGCCGATGATTATTATATTCGATTTGACATTTTGATTTTAAATGGCAGGATTAGGCTAAGCAGAAGAAAATTAAAGTAATCAAGCAAATTATTTAATGGCCCTTATTGAATACTTAAGTAACCGGTACCCAAATTTTTCTATTGTAGGCAAATTCACTCCTTAGCCAATAAGTGATGAAAGAAGAAATTTTAATGTGTAAGTTTGTAACCAGATCGAATGAATCTCGTATACATATTTTATAAAAAATAGTGTAGATTAGACATATTATTATTATTATCATCATCATCATCATAATTGAATTTTCACTTATTATCATTCTAAAAAGTATCCATAACCTTCAACCAAACTTTATTTTTGTAGTAGATTTCACTTCTAATGCGTTTGCATGTTGAACTGGTGAGTAGCCTCTAATGTCGTGACTGAAGAGAATCAGCACCCTTTCCTCCACAATAACGCACAAGTCCAGCCGTTTTCCAACTTCCGAAAAACGTATCAACTTCACAGTATCTATTGTTATCAATTTATGGAGAAACCCATAAGAAAGTTAACAGTAGAAATTATTTCAATGCCTGATAATGAAAAATTATAAAAAGGTTGATAGATCTATAATTCACTTTCAATTTACTGTAACTTTAAATTCAATTAAGTTCTGTAAATTTAAATTTGAAAATAAGTTCTTTGATTCATTATGAAAATTGAAGTGGTATCAAGTGTGGAAAATATCTGGGACCCTATCAATGTCACCCCACAACTGTCATCCACAGATACTTGTAGAATACCCTAGAATGATCCCTACTGTGGCTTTCAGTGGAAAATCCCACTATATCAACCGATTTTTTTCGTTTCTATCAACGCTGTCACCGATAGCCTACTATCAATTTTACAAAATTAATCTTCTTCTATGAAGAAGTATTGCTTGGAGCAATGTGATTGTGGCAAGTTATTGAAAGCTACCGTATCGCCCATCTCATTCCTTTCTAGCTTTTTGGCGGCGACGATATGCAACCATACAACGTTTAAATGGAGGACAGATTACTGAGATTAGCAGTCAAGAGCAATTACTCTTTTGAGAGGATCTCAACAGAAACAAGATCAAAGCCGACTAGGTACTCTTACATTCAAAGCTTTTCAAAGTCACCGAATTGTCATCTTAGATCTTAATCACGGATAATTGCATATACAGTGAAATGTTGCTAAAAGAAAGAAACCCAAAAGTTTTCTCATTTCTCAATTTATTTCCTAACATTTTCCATCTTTGATTCCTTTTTGTTTATTATAATTAATTCTTTCAGTTAGTATTCTGATTCTAACAAAACTTTGTTGAAACTTAAAATACAACAATTGATGTACTAATAATTGGAATTGAACAAATTCCAATTTTTATTCCAATAAAAAACGAGATTCTCCTGATAATGCAAACAGGCTAAACTCACAAAATAAGTCTTTTATATAACTTACGATGGTATTGTTTCTGTACAAACTGTACATTCAATACCATAATTCAATAATGCTTCCTCTTTATTTTCTTAAGCTCATTCAAGACAGTGTTCTCCTGCTGTATACTTATCAAATTTATTAAGTGAATTGTCGGCATGTAACAGGCACCAACCTACAGCTTATTCTTCTTTTCATTGAAATATTAGAACCAAGACTGCTCGACCATTAATTTCACTTTTGGGAGATTAATTGGGCTATTCTCGATTTCTGTATAACTCACAATCCTCACTGCTAAAATTAAATTGGAATTTAATAATCTAGATGCTGAAATTAGTAAGGCCGCAGAGCCTCTGTGGTAAGGCATGACGGGATGTGAACTAAAATGAAAATGTCTGGATTATGCAATTCATTACAAAGCATACGAGTAAACTGAATTACGGGATTCCATGATCGGTTTTTATTTCAATACTACTGTTTAATAGGCAGTCTGGCAGTCATTTAGTCAAGTATCTTTATAGCAATCTTGTCGCTAAAGAAAAATCTTTGTGTCCTGAAACAAATCTCTTATGCTGAGGCCGCACTGCCGGTGGGTAGAGCCTGGAGAGTGGAGGGTAGTTGGTAAATCTATAGAACATACACACCATCCACAGTAATACATCGTTTGAATGGTATGACGTCATTCTGTTTTTTGAGGTTATGTTGTCCATATTTAAGAATTTCAAGATGGCGGCTGAACACATACCATTCATACAATGTATCACTGTGGATGGTGTGTATGTTCTATAGATTTACCAACTACCCTCCACCCCCCAGGCTCTACCCACCGGCAGTGCGGCCTCAGCCTAAAGCAATAAAATCTTCAAATAAAGCAGGAAATGAGAATTTTAGGTAGCTTGTTATTATTAGGCCTACATTTATTCAGTTACGAATCTAAAATTCAAAATTAATGCATCAATAAAACTGAAATATGTAATTTTAATGTTGTAAAATGGCACTTAGAAGCTTCAGGGTTGGGTTGAAGCTCTTGATAATTAAAGTAATATATGATGACTAAATGTTTGTATTATTTTCAAAATAAAATCTTTAAAGAACTCCAGAGCTTCCAAGAAATAATCAGGTGCACTGATCCTTTGATTTTCAGCTATTGTAATATTGTGTCAGAAAAACGTACTAAAATATAATCTGAAGTTCTTAATCTCATTCTACCAATGATAATGTCTATCTATTATCTATCAAGTAGATCCTTAATAAATTGAAAAAAAAATAGAAATCAGTAATAAATTTATTTTGAAAAAATATTTGACTTATAATTATTATATTTTCAACATAGGCTAAATATTAGAATATTTTATTATGGAGTTTTGATCATCTTTCTACAGTAACTTATATAAGAATTCATTTTCAGCCTATAACAATCGAGCCTATAAAATTTCATTTCATGATGATGATGATTATGATGATTTTAAGAGAAAATCACCTCTATTTTTATTTCAAATCTAATTGTCAATCTGATTAGCTCACAAAATTGGACAAAACCTGAATTGATAGTTACTGTCTTCCAGATCGCGTTTGAAATAGCTTCACATCGATTTATATCTGTGATTGAATGAGGTCGTCGTCATTGGTCGTTGAATTCTTTGATATCAGCATCGTTTCTTGACTGCAAAGTGAGAAGTCGAAGTCGTAGGCTAACGTTGGTAACTTGTTAACCATGCCCACGCTTCCTTTCTTTGCGATAAAAATCGAAAGCTGTCTCTATTATGTAGCGATCACGTTGCAATCCTTTGTTCCGCCATGGAAATTTGTTTTGAAAAACTAAGACTATAAAACAAGATGACAAGGATGCTCCGCAAATATGGCTGGGCGATGAGGTTCAAGAATGTTGTCTTGGAGTGTTGTAAATCTTGACCTCGTTTGTTCTTTGTCAACTCAAAAAGGCTGATGGCTACCTTTTTTATTATCTATGTATTCTAGTTATTAGATTAGAAATTCATTCAGATGGCTCTCGATAGAAGTGAAAGTAGGAATTCATAATTCATATTAACCTCATTATCACTCTAAAGGGAGGCTATTTTTTTATTCTGAATTGTGTAGGCCTACGTTATTTTTGTGTTATAAATAAGGCTCGTGGTAAAAGCTATCAATCACGGTCTATACAAACAATAGGCCTACAAAATACAGCGGTTTTTGGGTTTGACTCATGATTTCTGTCCGACTATTTCGTATCCTCGTACATCGGCATCGTGTTTGCACAATTCTCATCATTTCCATCTACTAATCAAGAGATTTTCTGTATCAAAGAAATGTAGACTTAACTTATGTTTGTACTTATTAATACACGGTGTGTGGTGTATCTGGTTGTTCAGTGAAACGGTAGCTATGTGATTGTGATGTTAAGTCACAAACTCTATGGACTGATTTCAGATGGGTGACCAAATTGTGACCAAGGCGAGTGGAACCTACCCTTATGGGTAGCTCACCACAAAAAAACACATATGCATATTTTTTTAATACACGGTAGGCCTATTCATTAAGCTCATGATACTCCAAATCACATTCTCATTATCATTCTGGAACTCATTTTTAAATTCTTAGTTCTACACTCTCATTGTTATTTTAAATTCAAGATTCAATTTATTTCCAAGTAGTTGAGTTTAATCAGGAATGTGTGCTTTTACAATTTCAGTCTCATAATTTTTCTGTTCCACAATATTATGAAGACTATCCCAATAAAGTTGATATTAGTTCATGTGAATAAACTTACAGCAGCATAGGCTATGTCGATGTGCTGGTTTTGTATAATGATGAAAGCTCACCTCACCAAATGTCTCACAATTGAGGGCTAATGAACTCATTCTAATTATTTATTCATATCTCTTTACTTCATAAGTTCACATAATCTTGAAAGTTCTACTAGGCTATTCAACTCCTATCAAACATGATATTAAGGAATTCTAACGCGGTAGACTTTCCAAAACTTAGTAGTTTCTGGTCTTCTTTACCACATGATTCGATAGTTTTCTGCAGATACCTAGTTCATATTGAACTTTATAAGTATTTTCTTTCATAATCATCATAAATTTCAAAAATGATAAAACATTGATATAGGTAGTTGCGTTACGATTCATGTAAGTTGTATTTGTATCTTGTACCTATGCAATCTACATAAATTGGTTAAATTCTTTTCCCAATCTCGACACATTCATCCACACCTTCAAGATCTTTTCGGAGGGGCAAAATATATACATTGGACAAATGATAAAATTAATCAAAATATCATTATAATGATCTAAGAGCAACATAAAGAACCTGCTCAATTAATTGTTCGCTATCACTATTATTCCATGATGAAAATGTATTATTCTCCTCCACAATTTGAATAAAAAAAAGTTTAATTATAAATTTAAATTTAAAAGTGGTAGATAAATGATATTATTTGCTAGTACATTGTTATTTGAAGTATCCTAGTATTTTTATAATCAAATTAAAATTATTCTTACGAAGGTACCTACAAATAATATACGGTAATGAATATGATGTTGATGAGTTTTGAGAATGGATGGATGTAAGTTACTGTAAAATATGAAAGCGCTCCACACATTTTGATCTAGAGAATACTAGTTTTAAATTTAATATGAAGAAAGATATGATGTAAACTGCAGTATCGTCAAAATATATTCAAAGTAAAATATCAACTAGCTATAGTAGAAGTTCGTAATAGTAAGTCAAATAGATGAGAGGATTTAGATTACAAAAAAATTAGATATCAAATACGGTACTAGATATAGTTCACTTCGATTTTGATCTTGAACTGAAACGAGTAATTTCGAGTAATTCGTAGTTCTATTATATATTTATTATATTATTTATATTATAAAATTCATATTATATTCGTAGCTCTATTATTATTCAAGTAATTAATAGTTCTATCGTGTGCAATAAATTTATTCAAGTTGAACTGTTTTCGTAAATTTTTATGGTGTGTTACAATACGAGTATTATTATGATTGTGGAAAGGGGGATATGTGATATGATATAGGTAGTTTGTGAGATGGTGTCGACTTTAGTGACTATAGAATACTCTTCTAGTGTCAACGACAAATTTAGAGAGACGCGAAACTGACTGGCGGTCGGTGAGAGGGTGTTTGGAATAAAGCAGCAAGCGTGTGTAATTGATGAGTTCGGTTGGCGGGATGCCAGTTGCAGTGGCTTGATTCGGGTTGACGGGTGGCGGTGGTTTCATTCTTCAGTGTTATGTCTGATGCTGATGCGTGTTACTACACTGTTGTTGTGAGTTGTGATTCCACCATCACTCTCTGCACCCTTTCATTCTCAAGCTGTCAAAAGTTGACAAATCAAAAAACGGTTGCATGTCATGTCACTCCGGCGATACCTGCTAGCTGAGAGGTTTCCCACCTATCAACACCTATCAGTAGGGAAAACAGAGCTTCGTGTTGTACTCTATGCTTGAGTAAGCTATGCTAACAGTTTATAATTTGACAAATTGGTAATGGGTATCAGGAGATTTCTAGTGTAAAAACTGGGCTACATTACTAGTAGTTTTTTGAGTCACACAAAACTTTCTATTATTTTTCCGCATAGATGTTTCTTACAGTAGCCAACTTGAGAGGAATTCTTCTATCTTGAAAAACCAATGCCTTTTGAAGAAATTATAGGTCCAAAAAGTTTGGGCTGGAAATGAAAAAAACATGGTATAGGCTACACAACACATCTAAAACATATAGAAGTTTTTATAAAAGATGTAATTCATCATCACATTGGAAATACTGCAATTTGTGTGCTTTAAAAATGTATTCTTTTGTTCTATCTATATAAACAGATACAATTCTATGCTATTAGATTGAAAGTATATTATGACGAATGTAGGTAAATTTATTGGCCATGTTTCAACATAGCCTATGAGCTTATGTGGACAAATGAAAAAAAAAACATACTAAGGGGATCTATTCAAGAGAATATTTGTTAAATTTATATAGGCTACTTATAATAAATTGAATTTTTTTTTATTCTTATAAAAATATTCCTACATAGCGTTCAATGGGTTGAGAGAGAATCCAATTTCAAGATCTCGGTATGAAAATGTAAGTAGTTAGTTGGCGATTGATTGAGATGATACAAGCTTCACAAGTATGAAATAGTACTGATTGTTTGGAACAAGGAAATGATAAAAGTTGATTTATTCCAGCCAGATTATTGGGTGTAAAGATAAAGATAAACTACTACTTTGTCAGGGCCATAAATTCAAGGTGGGTAGTTTTATTGAATACAGTTGTTATATCGTACGATTTCGGATTGACATCTGGTCGTTTTATTATCAGCTGGTCGTATGTGTGTGGGCTCGCTAACAATGTGCATAGTAATAGGACTTTTGTAGGATGTATTGTAGGTTTTGTATTATCAGTAACTGGTAAAGCTCTTCTGTTTGGTCACTATCACCACTACCATAGTGTAGCTCTTGATAAAGAATTTTATGAACAGTTAGTTTTTTATGTTTGCAAATATTCCAAGAATAGGCTACAATGATCTACAATTAATACAATCCATACAGTAGGCTATAGAATCTCGAATAAGTCGGTTACACACAAGCTACTTCTCAATGATTCTATAGTTTGTCCAAGCAAAGAAGAGACCCTCTGGCAAGATGGAAAAATCACTTCAGCTTGGTCAATATTTGTTCAAGAATTATAAATGTGGTTTTAATAGTAGATCAAATTGTTTCCTACAATTTGAGATTAAATTGATAATTTTTGAACCAATATTGACAGAGCTTAAGTCATTCTCCCATCTTACCAGAGGGTCTTCTTTGCTTGGACAGACTATACTTCTGAGACTTCTTGATAAATTAGATAATCTCTGGCTGTTTGGAAAAATCAGTATATTTTTAATATTGATTGAAATAATCACATTAATAATATATTAGGACTTTATAAGTTTACATCGTGAATGGAATCGCAGAAAATAAACCAATTGTACAACTATTATTTTTTTGCATTCCTTCATACTTTTTTTAATGAGAAAATTACTGTTTGAAGTGAATAATTAATAGTTTTGAAGCGATAAGAAGTTCAAATCTTATTTACACGCCTTGACCTCAGATCTGGTTGGATTAATAGACGTTAACAGGTGTTTAGTGTTACAGTGACTGGGACGAAATATCGGATCGCAAATTTACATTGGCTTCCAACTGATTACATTGCAGTATTTTTAGCACGTGTTTTGGACGGGTGCATGGGTGGATGGGCGAGGAGCGAGGATTATTATGCGAAGCCTGCTAGCTGTCTATTCACACGGCGCACTCCTCTGCTATGCAGCGCTCGAGGAAGTGAAACTGGTGAGTCTGGTGTGGTGTGGGTGGAAAACTATCAAGAGAAGGGTGGACGAACAAGCAGCAATAGTATATTCTGTCCAAGCAAAGAAGACATTCTGGCAAGATGGAAAAATGACTCCAGCTCGGTCAATATTGGTTCAATAATTACAAATTTGGTTTTAAATTGTGGGAAACATTCTGTTCTACAATTTGATACCAAATTTATAATTTTTGAACCAATATTCACCGAGCTGGAGTCATTTTCTCATCTTGCCAGAGTGTCTTCTTTGCTTGGCCAGACTGTTTGGGTAGTATAGCGTGCGTAGAGTATCGTTTTGACTAGAGCTGGCCGGCAGTGACTGAGCACAGTAAGCAATGAGCGCCCCAGGCTATAAATACGGTTTTCATTAAAAATGACAAGCAACATCCATGCTACCCACCGCTGAAAAATTGTGCAGTTAACATGGGCTCGCGTTTTTTTTAACAGACTTCCCGGCCTTCCAGTTTGTTTATACTTCTTTCGCCAACTCCGGAGCACGTAAATTGGAAACATTAACTATTCTAGGCTGGGGAAAACCGTCTCTCCTCTCAAATTGCCCGGTGTTCACTCAAAAGGTGAAAAGAGGATTGAAGATGTGATGCGATGCAACATGCAAATGCTTACAAAATGATCCCTAATGAATAGAAGAACTCTATGAGCGTAGCCTAATTTTAAACGCTCCATTTATTGTCTTTATGTGATTATCTCTATTTATTTATCTTTTATACGCGCCTCTATTTATGAAGATACCCGAAGTGGACCCTGATAAAGGGTTCTTCAATATCTTACTCTTTCAATATTTTTTTTCATTGTTTTTCCATGTTTTCGTAATATTTTTCTATTTTTTTTCGTATGGTACTGTACTGTAATAAATTATTCGGTTTCTTAGTATTCACTCCAATAATTTAATCAATTTTGATTTCATCACATTTTGGAATGAAATATTATCGAAACAGTTTTGTTCAGGCTCATTTCAATATTCAAGCGGTGACGATGATGATATGAATGATGTAATAATTTTGTTTTGAATCATCATTTTCTTTCTGATTCACGACCATTCATCATGACATTCACGAACCGCTTTCAAATATTCTAATTCAACCATGATCTTTGATAAATAGGCCCTAGTGATAATTAACATAGTTATTGTAGTTCAATAAACATTAAACTACAACCATCTAGTTCCGTTCACAAAAACAATATTTTTGTCTATCAAAAATCAAAGTCCAATTAGAAGCGACGAAAAGTAATGATTGCGGAAGTTGGGCTTCCCGCAGTTTCACGACTCCTTGTGTTTGTGTATGAATGGATGAATATAGGGCGAACTGGAATAGAAGTGAAGGAGTTAGAAAGTTGAAGACACACTCCTCAACTATTCAAAGACTGGCATGGTTACAGATTAAAGAGCTTGACCTACATCTCAGAATAATGAATCGTTGCTTTGCAGCTTCAAAGAAAAGACTTATTAAATACTACGTCAGAAAACGAGCAGCAGTCAAGAGGCGGCTACAATAGTGAGTTATTTTATGGTTGAACTTATCACATGAATCTTATTGATGGGACTATTTTTATGCATGGCTGTATCTTATGACCGGACCACCGCACGCTGTAACAAATTAGATCGCCTCCAGTAGCCAAAGTTTGTTGCCAGAAGCTGATTTTTGTTTTCAAGATTACTCACTCATTTCTATTATTCAAATCAAATCACTTTTTATTTTGATATATTACAACTAAAACTATTACACTTTTTAGAATGATATAAGCCTTATTAATAACTAGCCGGCAGGCTCGCTTCGCTCGCCTTCTCCGCCTAGCGAGGGGGCTCCGCCCCCTGGACCCCCGCCAGTGTCAGCAGTGTGAGTCGAACAGGCTCGCTTCGCTCGCCTGCAATAAACCTTTGCCAGTGTCAGCTGAGGCAAATTCTGATATTGGGACGTTTTCTGAATTACAAACAATACAACCGCGAAATTTATCATAATTTGTTGAATAGTTGTGAAGGTGATATTGTGGTTGTTATACACAACTAGCCGGCAGGCTCGCTTCGCTCGCCTTCTCCGCCTAGCCAGGGGGCTCCGCCCCCTGGACCCCCGCCAGTATCGGCAGTGTAAGTGATTCAAACAGGCTCGCTTCGCTCGCCTGCAAAACCTCTGCCAGTGTCAGCTGAGTCAAAAAATTCCGTTCAGAAGGGGTTCGAAATTTATTGAACACAGCATTTATTGACCTAATCTAGACCGGTTTACCAAATTTCAACATTTTCTGCCAATTTGTTCTCGGAAAATCTAAAAAGAATTCCAAAAAATAGTAAAACGCTAATATTGAGCGTAACCTTGGGAAGTATATCAGACTTTGCTTGAAACTTGATTCAACGTTTTCTTAATTACTCCATCTATAATCTCGCTGAACCATTGAATTTACACTAAGGATTGGTCGTATCAAGGCGGAAGATATGCAACCCGCAATACATCCACAATTTTGAAAACCTGTTTACTGGCGTAATCTTGAACGGATTTCAAAAATATTTCAACACAACATTTCTAGACCTTATCTGAACCATAACCATCTATCAATTCTAGATTTGAGAATTGATAGATGGTTATGTCTGAACCTGCCCACCAAATATCAACATTTTCTACCAATTGGTTCTCGAAAAAATTGAGAAAACGCCGAAAAACTATAGAAAAACTCAAATATTTAGCGTATCCCTGAAAAGTTTTTAAAATCCGTTCTTAGCGCGGGTCTAAACGTCCAACTGAACATGCCATGCAGTGGATTTTTAGTTCTGGTTGATGTATGAATGAATGAATGAATCAGTCAGTCAGTGCCATTTCGCTTATATAGATATAGATAAATGAAAATACAAGATATTGTCATAACCAGTGTTTGGGAGTAGCGCGCTACTTTTTTTTAGTTTGTAGTGTAACGACGCTACTTTTTAAAAATAGTATAAATATAGTAGCGCGCTACATTTCAAGAGTAGTATGTAGATCACGCTACTTTTGGTATACATCAACTCATATAATCGATAGTACAATGATCGATAAATCGATGCCACCAGCCGACCACGGCCACCAGTGGTCTGGTGGCCCATAATTATTCATGTGATAATAATCTAGAATATCGTTATTAGCAAAAAATTCCATCAATTGTACCTCTAAAATGACACACTTTTCAATAATTTAAGAAACTGAAGGTAAGAGGAAAATAGGTCCGAAATTTTCAAGTAAGTTTTTGTTTGTTCCTGATTTGTGAATTGGTATGATTACGTTATAATTGGTATGATATGAAAACGTTGAAATAGAATGTTTTTGCAGTTCCATATTTCTCCATTAGTCATTATATTGAGGTGCATATAATTATATATATTCTACAATATTATGGTCTACATTCACATTGATATTATATAAATGAATTTCAATCAATGTATGTGAGTATGTAGCCTATGCATAACGTTTTTTGCGTTCTTTTGTACATTATTTGCCTAAACCACAAAACAAAAACATTCTATCATGACTTTTTGTGAAGTCGTGAAAAAGTAGCTAGCTACTTTTTTTGTAGTTCTGGCTAGCTACTTTTTTAAAAAAGTAGTTGTAGTGTAGTTTAGTTACTTTTTGAATAAAGTAGTTGTAGTTGTAGCTAACTACATTTGAAAAGTAGTTTACCCAACACTGGGCAAAACGACCAAACCTGAGGTCACGACTTTTAATAAATCTATGTCAATAGACAATATCTTGTCTTTCCATTCATTAACTATCATAATTTCTATTAAAAACAGCAATATATGTACTATTAAAATAATAATACTGTGATACTATTTAAAATATTATACGATTCAAATAACAGTATTGGAATGTGCGATGGATTTTATTTCATCAATTATGAAAAAAACATTTAGTTAACTAATAGATTAATATTATTATCACCTAAAAATCAGTTTGGGAGGTATTCAGACACCCTAAGCTCTCATCAATAGAGTTTTGATTGATAATAACATAACAATTGAATTAGAATTACTAGTCAATAACATAGGTGGTGAAAATGCTGGAGTAATAATACTCTCTGTCAAATTATGAAGGTAGAATAATGAATGCTTCACCTTGGTAAAGGTAGAGAAGTATTGGAATATGAGGTCTCGTCATCATTTATGATCTGAATGCGGAAAGATATAAGATACTGTATATTCAATAAGGTAACCTTGAATTTTATTGTTCAGTCCAACCGCAATAGTAGAAAGTATTTTATTATTATGCCATACTTTTGAGGCGAGAAGATCTCGGCTAGCATTTTTAAATACTCATTAAATAATTCTATTATTGTCCGCATACATAATCGGGATTGCCATTGAATAATTGATATTGAGTTTGATGAGTTATGTTATGATTGTTCTTGGGAAGTAACTGATAAAATCCATATTACAGGACCTTTGTGATGGAGTCATTAGTGCTATTCAAGCTGTTCAGCGCATGCTGGTCTTGGATCGGATTCCCACTCGATCTTTAATTTTTTCCTTATCAGGGCTCTGCAGTCTAAACTAAAGCATTCATCTTGAAATTACTTCCTACTTGGCTAATTAGTAGCTGAAGATCGTTGAACCTACGTCTTTCCATTGAGCTGTAAGAGTATATAGAGGAGCTTCATTATCACACGGCTTCCTGCGTCTGAAGACATATTTTTAAATTCTATATGAATTATAGTAGTGAATGGAAGTTTTACTGATTCATTCTCACTCCTCACTCTCCTGACATTCTTTCCATAGACAAAAAATAAACAACTTTTTATTTGTCCAGCTCCTGCAACCTTCACTAACTTATACTACCTAGAGCAGTCTGGTATTTCCATGAACTCTTCATTATATGCCTTACTAATTCCACCCCCGAATTCAATATTGGAAAGCTAAGATCACAATTTCAACTAGTAAATAGATCCAGTGTCTGTATTGAGTAGTGAACTTGTCATTCCTCTATAATTATAAACTTAAATTAACAGGTATATGCTTATAAATACAGCTTAGTTTAGTTATAAAAGCTCCACCGAGAAGAGTTATTCATTACATTTGGTACTGAACGTTCAAAACTTTCTGAATATACTGCCAAAGATAATTAGAATCAGATCTAGTTATTCTATGATGCTGCTCATAGAAAAAACAACTAGAATATTTGTATTTGAGCTCTCAGACTGTACAGAACTTTCCAACGATTTCCACCTTGAATAGTTTAGTGATCATCGCTGCAATCTCCAATGGATGGATCGATTCGATCAAAATTTCAATGCAATTTTGAACTTTCGATAGTCGTGACATTGTCTGTCAATATCTCTCATTGCTCCTTCAATTATTTCTGGTCTTGACAAAACGATCGTGCTGTAGTTATTACTTCACCAATTTTCGTTTGTAAGAGTTCTCATTAAGCGATGACGAGTCATTGGAATATCTGGTATGGTTCTTTCAATTCTGATTTCATCTTGATTTTCAGACAGTCAAGTAATGTTATTTCTAGTTTAATAAAAAAATAGAGTTATGGTCTGAGTTATTGATAAACATTATAAACTGATAACTTAAGAGGAAAATTATAGAAAACAGGAAATTTAAAACAATAGGCCCTAAAACAATCAGCTGAAACAACCGAAGATAATAATAAAATTAATGGTACTCATTCAATTTAAAAATGAAAATACGTACTGTAAAATTTACATTTTGATTGAGAGTGGAAAATTTATTTGAGAAATGGTGAAGGGAGGTGATATTCGACTTCAAATTGAACCAATTGAAAGTTAATTTCCATGAGATGACACTTGAAAGTTTCGAATTCCAGCCTCACAACAAGTACCTCAGAGGAACGAAGGCACAGATTGTAGAGGAAATTGAAAACATTAATTTAACGGATGGGTTGGAAGGAAGGCCATGCTATAGTAAACAAGATAGCGAAATAACTTGTCTCACGTTTACATCAAGTTTGTATAATCCCATCTGGAATATCAATATTTGGGTTAAGAAGTGTTTATTATTGTCTCAGTTTCTTGCAGCAGTAAATCTTGGACGCAATCCAATTTCTCAAGTTGAAAATATAGAGGAAAGTGTGAAATTGGAAAGTGTCCAATTTTAGTCGAAAACCCGACAATGAAAAAGAAGATAGAGTTAGATCAACCAGATTATTCTCGAGTTACCGTCGGAAAATCTAATTCAACTATCGCCCGAATATCATTATTACTTATTAGTAACAGTAATCTGTACAAAGCAAAAGAGAAGTTTGGAATGAATTACCTATCAGAATCTCAATTTATAGTTATATCGTGAGAGGATGATGCAACTTGCTTTTTTTAACAGTATTAGCAAAGAAAGTTGCGAGGAGTAGTCTACAGTACTGCTGCACACAAATTTGGTTTCCTCCCATTATAATTTCAATATTTCCCATCAAGTGAGATCAAGGCTATTCAATTTGAATGCTATAAAAAAATCAAAGTTCTGAATGAACTGAAATCGGAAAATAGCCTATAGTCTCAAAAGTAATTCACAATACGGTAAGGACTTGGGCAATACTGATCAAATTATTACTGATGAAATACGTAGGGCCTACGAAATTTTTTTCTTAAAAAGGTATTAAGCCA
Source organism: Sogatella furcifera (assembly GCA_017141385.1). NCBI lineage: Eukaryota > Metazoa > Arthropoda > Insecta > Hemiptera > Delphacidae > Sogatella > Sogatella furcifera. The sequence continues at coordinate 21,332,597 of CM029547.1, read as the reverse complement.
TTAAGGTACTGTAGGCCTATTTGTCCGGCAAGTTATTTCATTATTACGCCTTGATTATTGTGCCACTTGATCCAACTTTCTCGATCCAGCTATCAAAGTAGTATAGGGAGACAATAATGTTATGAAAATGACCAGCTAAGAGCTAACTTTACGTCTGTTCGAGTAGTCTATGCGCTTGGCTCGAGTTAAGGATGGGAAGGATTGGCCTGTGCTGGATGAATAGGCACATTATCAATGTATAAGTATTATACATTGATAATGTATCATGAATGTATCAATGTTTGCTTTCTCATTGTAAAAAGCTATAATCAATGAAATCCAAACTTTGCAATCAGGGTGGAGAGCAAATATGATTCAATATTCTGGTTTTAATTTGTGAAAGTATTAAGTTGAAGAATATAGTAACGATCTTGAATTATTCGTTACTTCCTAGTTTCTTCAAGGTTTTTACTTGAAAAAATGGCCTGTTCAACAACTCTGAAAAGAAATTTTTCATCCACAAACTACATAGTCTAATCTTGACACAATATCTGTGAGAAATTAACAAATACTTTCCTTGTTTATTAGACAAGATTAACAACTGAAAAGTCTTGACACGATTCTGTGTTTAGATCAAGAACAACCTTAGAGTTCAGTGGAATCAAAAAAGCAGCGAATAAGCCTAGACACCATCAAGAACAGATTAAAAGAACAAGCAGATCGGAGGCAAAAACTAATTGGCACTCATGATTCAAGGCGACAAAAGTTATTGTTCAGAAAATTTAGCAACAAATCTGTCACGCCATGTTTACCGATTAACTAAGTAGATCAGAACTTGGCACAAACTTTAAACCACACTAATGAAGGAAGAGTATTCGCCTTTAAGAACAAGAACAACCCTTCCCTGGTTTTATCTCACCAACTGATGAATGATGCCATAGAAACAAAATCCCTAGTAATTCAACAAGATATGAATACATAATCTCGGATACAGTTGAGCTGTAGCGGGACTGTTTAAATGTGGGTTTCTTCGGAGTAATGAAGTGCTTTGCACATGAAAATTTTAGAATAATGTACGTTGAAAATAGAAAACAACTTTAGAGCGGCAAATTTATTTGTTATTTCGAAGATTGATGACCGACACTAGGGAAGTGACAGGTGTCCTTTCATTATAAAAACTGTATTCTAACAAATGTGTTATTCGTTGTTCAGCTGTTTGGGTTCCATTCAGATTTCTTTGCCAAACTTATTTTTAAGTTTACCATTTTTCAAAACTTGGCTCATCTTCCAGTAATTTTACGAAAAATCATTATTTAGAACAGTATCATTTTCAAGACCAGGAAGGTTACAGTGGTTTATGAGACTTGATTGAATAAAAATGGGGTACGTGTAGACCTATTCAATATCAGTCCCTTGAATGTAGTTTGTGAGAAAACTTACACAAATGAATTGACAAATTAACAGACTCTTCTCAACCTTTCATGATACGGAATCGCAATTTCGTTGATTATTATCTAACAATAGTCTATAGTCTATAGTCTATTTGATGTAACTTCCACTTGTAATATTAAGTGTATTCCCTATCTCATACATGTTGGGTATGCCTAGATGGAATTTACTTCAATCAGACCAATCCAAGTACAAGTGGCTAGGTGTACTTTCCATCCATTAAGCGAAAAAATATTCATTTGAGGCCTTCCTCTGATTAAATTAATTCTAATTAGAAAAAAAACTATGGAACGAAATTTTCTAAAACGTTTACGTTTATACCCCTTCTCCGGAAAAAGTTTAATTTAATACCAAGAAAAGCATGCTGTCTCAGCCAATGAAAAGCATTCGATCATGCTGTCTCAGTCAATACCGTCAGGGTCAATAAACTCGGGAGTGGCACAAAAGTACCTGGATTTTCAAATTAATTGAAAGTCTGCGAATTGGAAAGCGGGATGCACTAATGGGGGGATTAGTGCCAGTGTTTCGGGTGCAGTGCTGTGGGGATGAGTGGGAATGAGTGATTGAGGGGTGTGAGGGGTATAAGATTGATGAGTTGAGGGTTTGAGTGAGTGAGTGAGTGATACCGTGCGTCTGTGGCGAGTGTGGTGGTGAGGGTGAGTCGGGGCCACCGTGGTGTGGCGTTTACGCGCGTTTAATGACGATGACGATGAGTCTGGACGAAGTCGGCGATTGTGTGGGCGTTCAAAGACACTTAGCCGCAGCAGTATCTTTTTCTCACCGCGCCGCGAATACATTTAATATGTGGGATGGAAAGTGCCTAATGTTGCTCATCTCTCAATCGGCTAGCACAGCTAGGTATTCGCACGCCATTTGGTACCGTTAAATCTTGCCGGTTTACGCCAAACACACTATTTCGCAATTCAACTTTGCTGACGCTTATATCGTTATTGGAGCTCAATTCAGCTCACTACTTTATCACGTCCAAATGAATTAAACAGATAGCATACCTGAACCATTTAGTAGCGATCTATCATGCAGCAGGGATCTTATCAAAAGGAATGGTTGGAGAGTGTTTTTAAGATCTTGCTAGAGCAGCTGCTGGTATGAGAAATGGATGATGCAAAATCATCTTCATAATAAAATAACTCGTCATGTGACATCTTCCCTCAACTTTGACAATCAGGCGACCTTCTGAGCTCTGATATTGCGGCTGGACTGCTGGACATCTCGAAATATGAAACAAGTCCACTATAATATATTGTTGATATCAACCAGGCCACATCGTTAAGTAGTTGTGAAAATGAAAAACAATCTAGTATTTCTACTAGTATTGAGTGCCTTACAGTGTCTCTTGTTCCTTTGTTGAACAATGTTTCATTCCAATTTATTGTATCCTGCAAACTGCATAATGTATTCTGTCTTTGTGATCTTAATTGCTTTAATCAATTTTTTCATTTTAGAATGATAAATAATAGAATGTGGAATTAAATCAACCGTGTATTTCTCCTTTCAAATAAGAATAATTTTATTTCGCATTCCTCTGACATACATGAGTGTGATTGCATATTTTTCATTATGCTGGAAAATCAACTCCTCTTATCAATAGGAAATCACTCCTTTTTTCCCTCATTCTGTTCTGTTATGAAAAATAAGGCATGATTGAATACGGTACTCAACAGTCAACACAACCAGATGTGGGCCTCTCCTTAAAAAAGTTAAGTTTATAGTCATTCAAAACCATAGAGCTATGATCGACACGGTTCGATTCAAAATGGAATGATAGTCATTCAAAATGATAGAAAACACTGTCAATAATCGTGTTGCTTTCAGCAGTGATCGACCCCAATCCATAATTATATAAACAGTTTCGGATGTAAAGTTGTAATATGGAAATTGAGATACAATCTATCACGCTGAATTGATTCCGCTCTCCAAAATGGAATATAATATTTTGTTCAAAACTCAAGAAAGTTCAACGTCCATTCCAGTTGCCTGATTCTTGTTATTGAACTTCGCCGCTAGTCTCCATATCAAGATCGAGAAAACTTATCAATTTCCTAATCGGATCAACTTTGGAAAAAACTTTCCGAGAGATTCAGAATAAAATTTCTGTACGAATATTGTTTGTTTCTCTGATTTCAGATAGCTTGAAGTACACAATTCATCTCCCATTATCATCCAAATACCCACGCACAAGGCAATGTAGGCTTCACTACAGCAGAAATGATACTCTCAACACTAGAAAGACAATAGTTTTCAAGACCAGTTCTGGGTTTTTCTGAGCTGAGTCTGAATGCCAATATCATACACATCTTAATTTCGATGAAAATTAATGAAATTATCATCAGAATTTGTGATGATGAAGAGAAGATGGAAAAGAATTAAAATCTCCCTACTATTTTTCAATCAATTAAAAAACTTGAATCGAAATTGAACTATTGAATTAATTTTCTAAAGTGGATTATTTTCGTTATTTCAGATATTCATTATTTTAATTGCATATAAACAATTATTTCTAGATATCCAGAGAAAACCTGGTGGCAAACTTGATGTCAACGACAATTTGGACCCTTGATGGAACCAAAAACTAGACATTGATTCTACAAAACTCACTTTTGGTTTTGGAATATATCAAGATTGATATTCTGTCTTCATAAACGGTTAGAACTGGTTTCAATAACTAATCAATCATTGGTAGGCAGATTATTGTTATTGCTGGTTCCTCCAGCATCATTGAATCTAGATGGTTGAATTCCTTATAATGTTGATTCGATTGTTGGTAAGCAAAACGTAGCCGCTTATCATATCAGAACACATTTGGCTCTCTCAAGGGGTGGGTAGAGTTGGTTACCGGTAATAATTAGCGGCTGGCTAGTTGATAGGAACCGCAACGGTAGGATTCGCCCACAGTGTCAGCCGCCTCCAGTCAGCCTTGGCAGAGCCCACAGTTGCCGCATGCCATGCCGCGCCGCGCCGCCTTGTCTTTCTTCTATTTAATTCCTTTTGTCAATAATAAGACATTCGCCTGCTGGGCGCACTGAACTCGCCATTCGTCTTTCCTTGCCACAAATTTATTACCTTTGATACTAATAAAGTCCCACAGACAACTCCTGCAGCCAACTATGGCTACGCGCTATTCAGCCTTCAACTTGAGAGTTAATATATCTCTCGTGCAGAACACATTACCATCCTCCACTGTTTCACCAGCTATCTATTCATAGTTTGCTAAATTATTCACCAAAAACAAAATAGCGACTCGCTTCGAACTCCCTTATTAATGAAGTGATATGAACCTTGATGGAATGGTGGGTTTCAAGTACCTACAATTTCTTCTCAATCTCTTATTCCAATAGTTCATTCTCTGAACTGATTTGCACAGAAATTGAAATATCCATGAGAATAGCGTATTTGAAATTTTTGAAATGAATTCAATTCGTGTTCCGAAGATACATCAGGGTTTTTAAGAGAATCTGCCAAACCTCTCACGGTGATACCTTGCAAAAAATGAAAAATTTCATCATAAGTATCAGTTTAGAAATGCTATCTCTATAAATGCGTGATAAAAATAATATTCATGACTGAATCTGGAATTAGGATGATTAGGAACTTCAAATTTTGGATTTCGACATTTTGTGGAAATTGATGAGATTAGTAAGATGAAAAATTCCTATGCGTAAAATCAGCGATGAAAACCAATAAACTAGTGAGATTTTTGTAAGTTTGATGATTACTGGAGGAAATATGGTGTAAGCAGGGCCGGATTTAGGATCTGTGGGCCCCTAGGCTCAGTTTGTGGTGCGGGCCCCGATGAGGGGATCTGGGGGGTGTGCCCTCTCAACTGAGCGGGGGATCCGGGGCCCTCCCCCAGGAAATTTTGTGAAAATTTACTTTTAAATTGCGTTTTAGAAGGCCTTTCTATGATCTATTAAATGAGAAAATCTCTATTTTTGAGCATAAAATATTGATAATGATAGCCTATATAAGATCAATTCAATACCTGTACTGAGTTTAAAATTCAAAAACAATTTCTGGGCCACTTTTATTTAATAAAATACCAATCGAATTGAGGATATGTCCTTCTCATACAATGTTTTGTAAAAGAGCCAAAAGATGGTTATTTACTGTGAGCGACATTTGGCCTCTTAGAAGTGTAATAAGGTAGAGTAGTGTAAGAATTCGATGTTTCTTTGCATATATTTGATATTTTTCTTAATAAATCGTTGTAATATTTCCTTGATTCAAAATCTTATAGTTTATGGCTTATTGTTTTTTTTTCTTCTAATAAATCCTTGTAATATGTTGTTGGTATCAACCACTTATAATTTAACGTGCAGGAGCTAGAGTCACGACTATTATCATGAGTGATTGGAAATTTGTATTTTATTTTTGTATAATTTTATTACGCGCTGCATAATTTTTATGACCTGCAGGCAGTTTTCTAACTTTGTAAATTGTTCACACTAGAATCACAATATTTATATCCTTATAGTTTTGTAACTTTTGTTGAACACTGCATGGCCACATTTAATGGATATAGTGGCCAGTTAATTTCCTAGTTTTTGAAATCGAAAATATGTAATTTTTTAAGATGGGAATAAAAATTCATCATTCATTAAAAAAACTATTACAAATTTGAGAAAGATTCATGAGTTATTTAAAACTCATTTATTACGAAATTGAGATAAAATTTAAAACGAACCATTCTTTCAATGCTAGTCTTTACTAACAAATCTTCACTTGCTTACTTTGCAAAATAATTGAACCCGATAGAACTGTTTCGATTTTCAAGCTGAAGGTTTTGTTAAGTTTTCATTTTATTTATTCAAAGTTGAATTCAACTTTCATAAAATAAATAAGTGCCAAACTGCCAATTTTGGTACGGTAGTGTGGTAGTGCAAACTGCCAAAGCATTTATAACTTATTACAATAATTTATTATTCACTATCAGAACAGCTTAGCAATATATCTACAATGTCATACTTCCTGCCACGGTCATAAACAAGAATAGCTATCAATGATGGTGAACTGAAGAAGTATTTCTCTCGCTAGGAAGAAACTTTTTTCAGAAAAATACTCTGAAACTATATTTTTTAAAGAGTTTTAAACCTTATTATCAGTTTCATTATTTGTAAACTTACTGTATTAATTTCTCATTTATTAAGTACGGTTTGCTGTATAATAAGTGATTGTGAATAATTGTAAATCCGCATGTGAGCTTAAACAAATAAAATTCATCTGAATTCAATTCTTTAACCAGGCAGGTGAACAGCAAATCGCAGTTCTATCACCAAAGACAGTGATTTTGTTCAAGAGGGGTTTATATAGGTTCAACTTGTATTATTATTATTATTAGACAGATACATTAGGCCTACATTCAACAAATACAGATTATATAACACAGTTTGGCCATTTAATTTATTGATATTGATTTGCTCAAATGCAACTTGCTAAGTTCTGAAAATTTTTTTAATATTTTTCTAAAAATATTTTTTCTTTTCAATGTTTTTGTGGTGCGGGCCCCTAGGCACCAGCCTAGTTGGCCTACCCTTAAATCCGGTACTGGATGTAAGCCACAATTTTGAAACATCGTCGATTCCATCATCGATTGGTCAAATATTATAGAGAATTTAATTTCCAAGGTGAATTTCTAGTCATTGATTTGTATAAAACTATAAAACCTTAGAAAACTAGGAAATCAATGGGAAACACTACACAGACAGAACATAATGCAAAGAATCAGATATTTGATAAAACAATAGTTGAGTAAATAATATTCAACATAACATAGTATAATAATATTCAACATAACATTCAACTAACATAGTTGACACAATGAGACATTACAAAAATGACTAATAAAAAAAAGCAGTAATTTGTCTAAGAAGACTTTATATCATCACATAAATATTTATTCAATAAGCAATGAATGTCAGCAACTCAATGATGAGAAACTAGTTAGCGTTAGCGAAACAGGTCAATTCAATTCCAATACGTTCACTTCTATCTCAGTTCGTAGCACAAAGTAGGATGAAACTATTCTCAGAGTAATTCATTTACTCTATTCATTTACTTTAGAACTAAGAGATTTATAATTATTGTAAGCTTGCTAGGTTGGAACAAGTTGGATCGCTCGGAACATGCTATCAGACTAGTACATAAATAACTGAATAAGGAAAAGAGAGAGAAAGACAATGAGTGACAAAAACAGTCAGAGAGAGAGAGAGAGAGTGAAATGGAGGGAGAGAATAATTATTTCGTGGGCGATGCTGCAAGGGAGGAGTGATGCTTAAAAGGGTGCAAGTAGAGTAAAGCTGGACAAAGTAAGTGTTTGCGGAATGAAATGAGAAGGCGCAACCGATTCTCCACTTCTGCGAGTGATTTATATTTGTACAGGTGCTTATTTTTGTTTGTGAGCGTTTTGTTTTCAATTAATGCTCTGAAGTTTCCGTTCTGTTCTAATCATATGGAACAGAACAGTTTTTCCCAGGTGCTCATGTCTTTACAAAGTAATCAATTTTTCTAATTTGATACTTCAGTTAGTTTAAAATTGAGACGTTATCAACTTAAGTGAACTGTTCCAGAACAATACAACACTTATGATGAAATTTGGTACTTTTCCAGTACCATTATAGTGAATGGATTAGAAAGACACGATTTACATTGTTTCATGGCGAGGTACTATGAAAAAATTAGAATTCCCAAGCTACTTTATTGATAATTTATTCTAGAACTAATTTATGTACGAGTAATTTGTAATTTAAATAGCTTATAGCTAGAGAAGTAATATCACACTGTATGTAATAAACATAATGTTTGTTTTATATTTTTGGGAATAAACTGGTTCAAGCTTATAAAAAATTATTATTACAAACATTTTTAATCTCTGGCCATTTAGCAATGCACAAATTATTTGGACTTTTGGGATAATGAGTGCATGAAACACGTTTTCTATCAGACATCACTGTTCAGACATCAGGTCAAATCTTTGTTCCAGCTATTTCTGGGCACGATTTGATTTACTGTGTATTATCATATAAGCCACCTAGACCAGAACAAAAATTTATTACATATAGAGACTTCAAACATTTCAATGAAGCCGCCTTCCTGACTGATGTAAATGACACTCAGTGGCATATGATTGAGACCTTACCCTCAGTTCACGAAATGGTTACAACTTTTGAAAACCTGATTCTTAACCTATTTGACACACATGCACCTCATGTGACCAAACGAGTAAATAGGGAACGCCGTGTACCATGGATGACTGACGATATACTTAAAATGATGGGACAAAGAGATAATGCACATAGAAAATTTAAAAGGATATATAATTTGGATAGTCTACTTGAATATCGAAATCTCAGAAATAGAGTTAAACAACAGTTACGTAACGCAAAGATTAGGTAATTGAATTCATTTATAACAGACAATAGACAAGACTCTTCCTTGCTATGGCGTGGTAAAAAGGAATTTGGCCTAGGCAAACAGAAAACTCAAACCCTAATTGACTTACCTCTCGAATACTTCATTCCTCACACAAATCAACGTGATGAAACAGTGATAACTAATCATATTAACGATTTAAATGATAGGGTAACCAATTTGAACACACCACTAGTCGATCAGTTCAACTTTCATCCACTTTCAGTACACGATACTTTTAAAGCAATTCAGCATATTCGTAGTAATGCTTCCGGAGCAGATAAAATCCCAATAAAATTCATCAAAAAAATGTTGTATGCAGTACTACCTACCATCACATTCATTTTTAATCTCTTGAAAGTGGTATTTTCCCTGAAAACTGGAAGCTTGCTCTGGTTTGACCATTGAATAAAGTTGCCTCTCCCAATAAAGTTGAAGATTTCAGACCAATTAGTATCCTACCTGCCCTTTCCAAAGTACTCAAAAGACTTGTTCATACACAAGTCACAGCATTCCTAGAACATGGTAACAAACTTCATAACTTTCAATCAGGTTTTCGAAAATCACACTCAACAGAGACCGCCTTGTTGCGTGTCACAGATGATATTAGGTTGGCCATGAACCAGAGAAAATGTACCATTTTAATTCTATTTGATTTCTCCAAAGCATTTGATACTGTAGATCATAATGTTCTCCTGAAGAAAGTAGCTATTCTTGGATTTAATCATATAGCATTGCAGTGGTTCAATTCATACTTATCCGGTAGAAAACGGTGTGTATCTGATAATATCAACAGGTTAAATTGGAAAAATGTTGTTCATGGTGTTCCTCAAGGATCTATTCTTGGCCCCCTACTGTTTACTCTATATGCAAATGACCTACCCTCTGTCATCAAGTTTTGTAGTTTCCATACTTATGCTGATGATCTCCAGATCTATGCAAGCTGTTCAATCTCGAAAATAAATGATACAATAGCCAAAATGAATGAGGATATCAATTTAATAGTTGAATGGACTAAGAAAAATGGCCTCAAACTCAACCCCATCAAAACGCAGCCTATAATTATTGGATATTCACGCATAATTAACAAAATTGATTCTAACCCAATCCACAAAATCACCGTTGATGGTAACGAGATCCCCTTCTGTAGCACAGTGAAAAATCTTGGCATTCTTATGAATAAAAACCTTGACTGGTCAGAGCAAGTAGATAGCACTTGTAAAAAGGTTTTTTCAACCATGCACCCAATAAAAAAACATCCTCCCCAGGCACATTAGGTTATTACTAGTTAAATCTCTCATATTCCCACACTTCATGTATTGCAATTCTGTACTAAATGACATGCAAGTCACTCTAAATAATAAACTACAACGCTGTCAAAACTACTGTCTACGGTTTGTATAAAACTCCCTCGAACGTCATGAAAGGATCACTCAAGCCCACATTGATAGTGTAACCTTGAAACTACCAGAACAGAGACTTTTTCGTATTGTGAAACTTGTCAGGGATGTTTTGAAATATGGCAAGCCCATATATTTCAAAAACGATTTCAAACTCGTATCTGAAGGTAGAAGGTTAGATGTTTCAAGTACTAGGACAGGAGAACATACTTTAAGAATCCCAGTTCATCGTACCACTATTTACAATAAATCTTTTCTAGTTAGTGCTTGTCGCGCTTGGAATGACCTCCCCAACTCCATCAAATCTATTGGGAGTCGCAGTCGAGCGAGCTTTATATCACAATTAAGAAAGCACCTTTTTGAGAGAATGACGGAGTCTGTTCGGCATTAGAGCAAACACATGACAGCTTCCCTTCCCTTCACCCCTTCATCTATCCTCTTGATAATGTAATGAATTTTTACGCTCATCTAGTTTGTATTTATTTCGGTTCCATTTAGGAGTATGATTATAGTTACTTTCTCAATATGTGTATAGGCTATAGTATAAGACTTAAGTTTCAATTATTACACTCCTTTCCATTTACATTACTGTGCACCAATTTTATTCCATTTAGCTTAAGTTGATTAAAATTTGACCGACTCTCTACAGATTTTTATCACTTAGTATTATCTATAATTATTTATTATTATTCGCTATCTAATCCATTTGATCATTCTCCCCAATTTAGTTTTGAATTTCGAATCACCTATCATACCATTTTATGGACATTCCATTATCATTATTCCCATCATTCCCACTAATATGAATAATTATTCGTTTTACATAATTTAATAGTATGAAATTTCCATTAAAATAAATACTTAGTACCGTAGTCGTAAAGATCAGGAAAATATTCGCCCATGGTTGAGTGTTAATGGGAGAGATGTCTTTGAACATCCCTCTCCAAGAATGGGCATTTATATGTCTAAACTCCGCCATTTTATGTAGATACAGCACAAATTTATATTACCGTTACCTTATTTAATCCTACATCTGTCTCCTTTTGCAAGTTTTCATGGTTTTTAATTAGCCAACTTATGCAAACCATAATGTAATTAGTGTAACTTTCATCTATTTTTATTCTTATAGCATAGGATTCGAATTATTGTATTATGTAATCTACATGAATGAAGTGATTGAATCTGAATCACATCAGATTCATAAAATTTATCTTAGATCTCACTCATCCTCCCAATTATTTATTTTTCCATAAGTGGATGAAACTATATACTAGTAGATTAAATACATGTCAGAAGCAATGAGTTGAGGTTCATCGGTTCCAATTCAATCCGATCTCCAATCTTTTAATTCCTACTGTATGATTATCAATGAGTTTATGAACTGATCAATTGAGGGTGAACAGAGAACATGGAAACCACTTATAATTTCCAAACTGACGTCAGGTTTTGTGAGAAACTCACAGGAAACCGATACCAAATGTTTTGATTGTACAATTATTGAAAAAATTCAAATCCAAAATTAGCAATGTATCTAAATAAAAATTGAACGAATGCTCAATAATTATGTGATTATGTTAGAATTTATGAAAACAAAAGGATTTGAAATTTTGGCAGCAGTGGGAAATAATACAGCAAATTTTAGAACAGTAGTTAGAATTTAGAACAAGATACGTAGAGACTTAATAGTGTTTGAAGTATGGACATGGACAATCTATTCAAAACTAGTGTTGGGATAGTGGAGGTCAGACAGGCCAGTGATGAATGATAGAGGAGAAAGGTCATTTGTTGCAGGTCACTTTAGGAGGACGATGAACCATTCATAGAAGTGGAACTATGACGGCACTCTCCAGAACAAGAATCGCTAACTGCCAGAATTCAGAGTTCAAAACATTTTTTAAAGGAAGAACGGAATATTGTTTGAAATGTGACTTCCTCAAGGCGCGCATCCAAAATAGTTATGATTAATGATGCGATTGCTCCAAAATCATTCATTCTCTTGATTCTCATGCAAATACCAAGAGCATCAGTTATTGGAAAAACACCGGGTTCCTTTTAAAATTAGTGGCATTTTTTAAAATGTGTGAAATACAATAAAAACTACTTCATAGATTAGAGTAGCCGGAAATCAGAAAGTACCATCAACATAAATAAATGATTTGGTTAGGTGAGTATCAAGAATTCTCTCAGCTCTCATAGGAAAATGGAGATCTTAATCTTAAAAATTTATTAAGTGATTAGCGTTGGAACATTTTGATTATAGGAAGCAGTACAATTTGAAAATATTGTTGTTCTATTACGAAGCTATTGACTGGATAAACTTTGAAGAGCAGAATCGCTCAATTAAGATGCGGTGGTAGAATAGGGAGTATTATTTACTCCATAAGCTGCAGTCGACAAGCTAATAAAATAATATGCTGTCAATATTTGAAATTCATGGAATAACCTGTTGAAAACTGTACTACAGTATAATTCAGTCAAAGATTCAGCTCTTTTTGAATGATTTTTGGATTGTTTACCGATTAGCTCGCCTAATATCTTCTTAATAACAAATTGTACCTCTACAGTACAAATGGAACTTAGCAATAATAGTAAATTTGCATTCTGCGCCATTACAAAAGGAAAATTTTATATTCGTAATGATTATATAATTGGAAACAATTTAAGAACAATGAGAATGACTCAAGAGAATGAACAAGTTCAAAATGAATAATAGAAATTGAACACATTAAATAATATTGTTCTACTTATAGAAGGAATAATGAGAACTTCGCGATAATTAATAATAAATCTACACATTGTTGTCAGCCAGCAACCAGTGAATTACTCTATGATAATTAGGCACAGTAATTATCATGTCAGTCATACTAAATCAAATTGGTGATATTGTGATATAACAATTTGAGATTTAACGATTAACTTAAAGTGCGAAATATGGATCAATAAGGAAACGTCGAAAATAAAGGAATGATATTTTAATTTTTTTCATGGCCAGATTACATGAAACAAATAGTGTTCCTCGAATAATGTAGTAAGCAATGCGTGTCAAAAAATAGCTTCGGTTCGGTGTCAACTGAATACTGGATTTCATTGATTAAATTCCTTTTTAATACAATATAACAGAATGGTCATCTTCAAGATTGAAGAATGAGTATTAAAGTGTTAAGTTCTGAGTTTGATATAAAAAGCATTTTCAAGAATCAGAAGCTTTATAAAAGTTCATTCTTCTAGAAGCTATTCAAATTCATCACAGAAGAAACTGCGCCGTTTTCAGCATTGCAGTCAGAAATGGAAGAAAATATACTTAACACAAGTAGTTGAACACATAATTACTTGAACAATATCTCTGTCCAAATTTACTTTAAGGCCTACACTTGTTTCAACTTACAATTAGTAAGTTCCGTGAATTTGTTATCTGAGTCAGTTTGGAATCCCCTTTATCTGTAAAACTTTTTATTATTAGAGTCAGTTCTCAGAATTCTGCTAAGCAAGAATTGCGAAATATTATCAGTGATTTGGAACGTTTAGTTGGGATGGCGAGGATACAAATTCTAATGCTTAGAATACCAATTTGGATTTTCCTTCTCTGTTTTTTGTTTCAATACTGTAATTTCCCTCTTTTCGATCAAGGTCACTTGGAATATAGTATGCCAACTCTCTCTTCTGACAATTCGACATCTGAATGATGGCCTTGGACTATATTATACATTACAGGTTTCAAAAATATTTTGAAAACATTTCACAAGATTGCAACACTTGAATATCCTTTGAATACAATATTTATTCCATTCGAATTTTGCGATAAGTTATGGATGAATAATTCTAGATATTATCCTGTTTTTCATGTCAATTTTGATGATGATATTGGAGGGAATTGACCAGCCTGGAGTAGCGAACTTATTGCTACTGACGTTTTTTTCAGGATTTTGACAATTTCATTCATAGCCTATGTTTCACAATAAGGCATTGTGAGGATCGAACTATTCCCTCCAGAAAATCAAAAAATTAACTTAGCTTTCAAACTATGAAGTACTGTATGTGAATGATGTGTGATGATATTAGTTCTGAGGGATTGACATGTATGAGGGGCGTGAGGGTCTTGAAAGAAAAAAAAGAACTCGATCACGATCGACTTAGATTTAAAAATTATCAAGGAGGAAAATGATGACAAAAACTTCTGTTGTAATTTTTCACGTTCCTTAACAACTACCATTTTTGTGAATGATGTGTGATGATATTAGTTCTGAGGGATTGACATGTATGAGGGGCGTAGGATTTTAATATTTTCTCGAAAGAAAAAAAAGAACTCGATCTCGATCGACTTAGATTTAAAAATTATCAAGGAGGAAAATGATGACAAAAACTTCTGTTGCAACTACCATTTTTATTTTGTGTAATAATATCGCTCTGAGTCTCTCATGGAACATTTTAAAATCTATTACAATACCATCACAAGCAGAAAAGCATGAAAACTCAACATTGAAATACATTGCCTATAAGTACATACGACATCACGTAGGCTATATACTCACAGCTTTCTTCTCAATTTGTTGGTTTTCAAAGAGTAATTCAAGTATAATTGAAAGTGTTAGTTGTGGCTCACCTGAAACAGAAAACTTCATTTTAGAATCTCGAGCTAATGTAATTTCCAAAATTGTATAAATCCAATATTATTAATTTATCTTTGTGGAATGAATTGGATTCTTCTAAATTTATCATTGTTCACAAATTCTTCAAAGATTTCTGTCTATGTTACAGTGGAAACTTTGCACTAATAAATTGAAAATTCCATTCGATATCAGACGGACTCTAATCGTTTGCAAATCACTCATTGAACAAGTGTCCAGTGAAGAAAATAATGTATGAGTCATCAAACAGAAATGTGTATGAAGCTCATCCAACGTAACCTTTCCAATCTTATCTTTCCGAGTCACTGTGCTACAGAGATTATTCTTCAAAGTATTCCACATTTTTTATGCACTATATTTGGAACGTGAAAATCACGCTTCAACAGAAATTTCTTTGATTCCAAACTCAAAACCATTATATCGATTAAAACAAACAAAAGTCTCCTCAATCAATATACAATAAATATTATAGAACTGTCTGGGAAAGTCGAATTCATCTCAATTCCAATATTGAAGTTGTATCACAGAATATATGAATGTTTACTTTTTCATTCAATAATTTTTTATGGATTTTCCTATCACAACATCCGGAAGACAAAATTGGAGCAAGATCTACTCAAATAACTGAGAGTTCAATGCTGTCCAAGGTTGAGATCTACTCATATTTCTATTCAACTCCAAATCTCAACTAACAACTAAATCCTTGCTCATATTTTGACTAATCTGATCGATCATGGTTGGTTTTCAAGTGATTGGAAAATAGATTATGAAAAATGGAAACTTCACTACCACAATTTTTCAAGGAAGCACGAACATTAATTGAATCTAGTCTAAGTGATTAGTTATTTTTTGATAATTGATAAATTAAATTCAAACCACAATTTTGAAATTTTAAAATAATACCTATCTAATAGATTGAAACGGAGCTTATTATCATTATTCTTATTGGCAGCCTCGAATTGCGAATTAGAAGAGAGAAAATGCGGTCCAGCAAGGTTGAGCGCTCATCCATTCGCTAAGTAACTTACTGCTATATTTGATCACTATTTATCTGGAAGCATATCCTCTGTCTTTTGCCTTTCTATGCTGTTGAGAGTGTGGCCGAGCAGGAATGAAGCAGTTCTGGAGGCAGTGGGCTGTGATTGATTACTTCCGAGCAGTGAGTTTGGATCCGCTTCTTGCTCCTGTCCCGTCAAAGAGAGGAGGCTATTGGTCTAGCGTAAATTACTATCTATTTATTTCGAGGTGATATCGAACAGTCCTTGATAAACGATACCAGGCACTGATCGAGGCTATCAAATATAATTCATTGAATTATTTCAATTTATGACATTTTCCGTTTTTTCAATTATTAAGAATAATTTGTGGATTTGTGCATGACATTGAACAGAACAACTCAATGATATATTTTATCACTGTTATAGCCTATATAATCACTACACCACTACTAGTCTATTCAATTATAGCCTATATCTAGAACCGTTCTTCAAACACTATACTCAAACTAGAAATATTTTTTATTCTTTTTTGTAATGAGTATTATTATATTATTAACAAACGCTGAGTCAATTATTGCAGCTATATTTTGAATCATTTGTGTATAGTCTACCGCTCGCAAGCATGGAAGCACTCTTCTTCACTAAAGTTGCTTGACATATCTTGGCCCAAAGTCATTTCATGACTACTCTAGTCTCCATTGAGCAGCCTGCATGTCACTGGTCTAAAAAGTAAATAATTATATTGTATTGTATAAAGGTTGAAATGATAAATACAAACCCCTTTAGATCATTATAAAATGTTAAAACTTGTGGTATATGTGTGGGTTTCTGTGGTAAATTGTTTCGAGGACCAATTCGTGGACATCAACTTTTCGGAAAATCATTATTTCAACAGAAAAAGAGGTCATCTCTGTGCGATAACAAAAACATACAACGGCAATACATGCTGCTAGTTCGAGAAATGGTACAACTCCATAATAACCACTGTAATAAAGTTTCATTTCGGCACTGAATTACATGTTGAGCCGAAATTGTCCTGGATATAGCGAGCTGGAATAGCTTGCGTGTCTTACAGCTGTGAAAAATTCATTGTTGGAGTCAAGCTTGACCCCTGATGGTCACTCTCATAAAAGAGTGTATTGTTTGTCGTGAAGACTTTATACCCTCGCTATAAGATTAGAGATAATCCAAAATTTGATTAAGTGCTAACACGCTGAAGGTCAGCCCCATGTTTTCTCTTGTTGACTATGGGTGTGCTCCCAGTGAAAATAACTCGTTGAAATGTCCTTTTTGATATGTTTATTGCATCTCTAGTGATGGACAACAGTCCTAATTCAGTCCTCAACAATACAGTAATATCTTATAACGAAGTTTTCTTCCTCGGAAATCATAATCATATTTGAAATTCCTTCCATATGAGAAGTTTTTGGCAATAAAGTTTGCTTTCTTCTTGGTCTACTAACGCGTCTTCTCGGTCTTTGGCGTCTAGTGGGATCGGACTCCCATAAACCCGGATCCATTTCAATGGAGATAAAATAAATTGAAGTCAAGATGATATAAAAGCTTTCTCATTTTTATTTTTATTTTCTTTCAACTATTTTACCTACTATTTTTGGGGCTTTGTTTGAAAATTATTAAAAAAAACAATATTCAGAAGCATCACCAAATGAGATTACCAGTACATTATTGAGGAAGTGAATTTTCATAATAGTGTAATGCCACTCAAGTTACCTTACAAAATATTACTAGAACTTGAAATTCTTGATCATTCTCTTCTAAAAAACAAAACAAAAACAAAGAAACAATCACAAGTACAATAAGGTTGATATTTGTGTATACTGTACTAGTATAAGTGTGGAGAAGAACTTGTTCCTAACAATGCCAATACATGAGAAAGAAACGCATTTCTACGGTATTTATTAATTATTTAAAAATTGTAATTTTTACATGAATTTTCCTTATGATAGCTTCTACCCTACTCTACGATTCTCAAATTCTGTTATTGCTTTAAACAATTCTTGAATGAACTAGAGCTGAAGATTGTCTCACCCTTTTGTGTATCAGTCAGAATGGTTACAGGCAAGGAGTGGGGTCCCTCAGGGATCAGTCCTTGGTGCTTTGCTTTTCCTTTTATATATTAATGACTTGCCATCACACCTTGAACCAGCACACTGTGTTTTGTACGCTGATGACGTAAGTATTTTATTGAAAAGTAACAGTCAGCATGACATGGAGTCTGAAAGTAGAAGAGCTCTTAGAAAACTGGAAGAATGGCTGGCCTCAAATATGTTAGTTCTGAATTATAATAAGACGATGCAGATTCCATTCAGGACGGCTCGGGAAGCAGTATTGGAGACGAGAGATGGTAATATAGGTTCAGCAAACGAAGCAAAGGTACTTGGAGTGGTACTGGACTCTAAACTCTCCTGGCGACCTCATTTAGACCAGCTAAAAAGCAAACTCAACTCGGCAGTATTTGTTCTTAGAACCTTGAAGAAATTGCTCGATACAGGAACGCTTAGAAGTGTTTATTTTGCTGTGTTCCATTCTCTCCTCTCATACGGTGTTGTATTTTGGGGCAATTCAACTCATGCAATACATATATTTAGGATTCAAAAGTGGGCAGTTAGAGTGATGGTGGGTGAATCTATTAGAGCAAGTTGTCGAGATTATTTCAAAGAGTTAAAGATTCTTCCACTAGCAGGTATATATATATTGGAGGTTCTTTGTTTTATTGATAAGAATAAAGATAGGTTTAATACAGGAGAATTGTTTCACTCATACAATACTAGATATAGACAAAACCTCAGAGGCGACATTCATCGAACTAGTATGTACGAGAGGGGACTGAAGAGTGCAGGAATTCGGTTTTATAACTCATTGCCAGCACATATTAAAGCTCTCACAGGTGAGAAATTTAGAATTAAGGTGAGAGAGGAGTTGTTACAGGTTTCTCCTTATTCCGTTCAGGAATTCTATTTGCATTATGAAATGCAAAGATTGACTTAGAATATAATTGACAAATCCGTATACCCCTTTCACAGGTGGTCAGTGGGATGAAAAATGAAAAATGAAAAAAAAATTGAATGAGATCTTTCTTGATTCGGGAATAGTCATCACTTATCACTCTTAGGAATAATCCTCCCTTTATCACTCCTCCTCCCTTTTTATCTTCAGCTTTCTCTACTAACTTTCTGCTACCTTATCGCAGTATAATATTAATTGGGAATAGATCATGAGGAAAGAACAATATGCATACAATAAATGAAGCTGGTAGCAATCCATCATAATTATTATGAATGACAGTAGCAGAAGAACACTGTGTTTCCCAAGAAGTCATGACCGCAACCTATTCAATAGACTGGCAACCTGTGTTGGGAATTTGATACCTTGGAGTCGTAATTATTACAATTAATAACACAATCTCAAGCTGTTTTATGAGTAAGAGACATTACACATTTGAAAAAATCCACAGTAAATGGGATCGAAAGTTTTCAACTATGAATGAACAAAAAATTCGCTCCGGCAGCTGGCGGTTGGAAAGAGTGCATTTCAAATGCAATTCTATGATGGCTCAAATCATATGACTTAGAATGAGCTATTCAGGGTATGAATTCAAAGGTGCAGTTTTCAAAAAACACAATTTTCGGCATGTTATTCGCCATTTTCACCGCCATTTTTTTCCGTTGATGGCTCAAATTGTAGGACATAATAAGGGTATTATACACACCAATTTCCAAAACGATCAAGTTATTGGTCGATTTGTAGTGATTTTTAAAAATTTTCATCCTCTAATTTCACCCCCTTCCCTTGGACCAATTTGGCTGGTTAACGAACTTGACCGAGATACTAACCCTAATGATTTTTGTGCAAAATTTGGTCGCTCTCCGACAAGCCCTTCGGGAGTTATCGTGTTAACAAGAATGTGTACATTTATAAATATATATATATGTTCTGTTCTATATATATATGTTCTATATGTTCTATATATATGCAGTCTGTTCCGAGGATGTCGCCTGAGATGGCGACGAAACGTCAACTTACCCAAGTAAGTGAGTTCACAGATCGGATGTACCCGGAAAACCCATTAAAATATATATATATTTTATATATGTTATAAATATTAAAAATATATATATTATTATTATTAAATATACATATATATATATATATATATATATATATATATATATATATATATATGAATTTAAACGGACATCATATTCGTGTTCTGGGGACTCGGAAACGTGTAAAAAATACATCGCATCATATATTTGCGATTATCCGGTCAAGACCAATAGTGCATTTATTTCAAATGAAATGCACTAAAAGCTGTCAGCACTAGTGAATGAGTCAGGAAGAGATGATTCTCTCATTGATAGACGCATGGGGGCTCCTCAAAACATCATAAAAACCTTCCTCCACACCAATTTTCAAAACGTTCAAGTCATTGGTCGATTTGTAGTGATTTTTCAAAATTTTTATCCCCTAATTTCACCCCCTTCCCTTGGACCAATTTGGCTGGTTAACGAACTTGCGAACTTGACCGAGATATTAACACTAATGATTTTTGTGCAAAATTTGGTCGCTCTCCGACAAGCCCTTCGGGAGTTATCGTGTTAACAAGAATCTGTACATATATATATATATATATATATATCATCCATCCCTGGCCAGTCTACAGACAGCAATAGTTAACCCCCCAAAAAAAAAAAAATAATAAAATCTCCATTAATTTACTTCAATTCTTCAATTCCCTTTCATAGCATAATCCCCAACTTGGCTACCCTGCAATTTGTACCTACTCCTCCAACTTCCTGTTTGCCCCTCCCACTCAACCTGTATATATATATATATATATATATATAGAGAGAGAGAGAGAGAGAGAAATATGAATTTGAACGGACATCAGTTTCGTGTTCTGGGGGCTCGGAAACGTGTAAAAAATATATCGCATCATATATTTGCGATTATCCGGTCAAGACCAATAGTGCATTTTTTTCAAATGAAATGCACTAATACAGGTTTTCTAATGGGATATTGATTCTTTAGAGAAGAGTTGCAAGCCTCAAACAAATAATATGGATTCCTTATTCTCATAAACTTCAAATAGACCTATGCTATTCGAAATCTTACTGGTTACAAAATTTTCGCGTTCATATGAAGTATGAACTTGAGAGCAGTCACTATAAAGAGAGAACTCGAATGTTTCTTGTATGTCTTGACCTCTAGTTTCTAAACTCGAGTTTCTCTACATTGCTATCTCACATCTCCTGCTTCTCTTACAACCGTACGAGCCTTGAAACTGCATTTGAAACTACTAAAGCCAGCCAAGTCCAGCTAGTTGCATCTGAGCAGAGTTGCCGTTGCGGCTCCGCACGATAAACCAGAAACCAGTTTCTTCGTTCTCATCATCCGGTCGACAGAGTACAATAGCCTGTATCATGTACTCTGTACAATATTCCGCAATGTCTCCTCGGCCAGCCGTTACTGCCTACTTCACATTCTACGTTGTCTTTTTGTCAAATTCTGTTTTCAATACCGTTGAAAGCGTGAAGGTCGAACATTAATCAAAATTCATACATGGAGCTGAGCTCAACCACAACTAATTAGACACTGCCCACAATCCTCTGTGCCAGGAAAGGCACTAGCCCGATTCGCAAAGTTCATGACTTATGACTAATGTTAACTGTTGGAGAGTGAATCATGCCGTGGAAAATCCTTCTTCTATTTCCAAACTTTCCAATGAATAACGAATTAATTAATGGAAGATTCTGAGATCTCAGTCATGAATAGAATACTTGCCCATTTACTGTAAGCATTTTTTAGTTCAGAATAACTAAACGTCAACGTCCAACAAAAGTGGCTTCCAATCTTCAAGCCTCACACTTTCAACATTTGTATTGCTTCTCAGCATCAATCCTGACGAACTGCTCTCACAGCCCCTATAATGTTGAATGAAAGTCAGATTGGAAAATCGAATATAGGAAGTCTACCATTTTGCAGAAATAAATTACAGTATTAGAATTCAGTTATATTTGTGAACTGGTGTGTACTTGATATTGATTTTCATTCATCAATATTGATACAGACACAAGAACGTGATCTGGGTGAGAAAATTCCAAACAAAAAAGCTCAATACAGCAATACTGTATATGATCTTTTATGTAAGATGGACCCATTGCAATCTCGGATATTTTGACCACTTTACTATTGTACATAATCCATATTGGTTATGAATGGCATCTATAGTATGTAAGTTGCAACTTAGTTAAGCTCTTTTTCAGTAGCGAATTAAACCATCTACCGTGTTTCCCTATCAACTGAGTCACAGCCTTCGCAGTAATTCACAAATTGGGGAAAGCATGAATCATCAAGCACAATAACATCGCTTTGTAGTACTCGTCAAGTACAAAACAATGTCATTCAGGTGAATTACCAACTCACTGCATTAAATTAATTCTGAAATACATCTATCTTGGACGAAAATAGGATTCACATGCACTAATGGCATTTCTTTACAAGCTCATTACTGTCCGTATTAGAAGAACTTATCAGGATTTTTCTGATTGCAACCTTTACATAAAATTGTGACATACCACAATGTTTTACATTACCAAGATTTCTAGCTCAACAGGAATGACACATTACAGAGAATGCGTCATTTTAAAGAAGACCAATTCTTTTTTGACGGTGTAGTATGAGTCATACCTTAGCAACATCCACCGTCATTCAACTAAAACTCATACATTGCTCATACCAATTTGTACAGAATGATCTACCCATGGTAATTACAGACATTTAAAGTGAATCAATTCCCTTTTCCAGTCTAGTTGAACAATTCAATTTTGATATTTCAATACTCAATTTTCAATGAGGAGTAGAACTTCTATAAGGACTAGAGCTTTAATCTCGACTAATTATTATTTCTTCTATAAAAATGAAGCACATTTAGGGCTTGATAAGTCGACTTGATCAAGTACCCTAGATGCATGCATGTGTATTACTGTATTTGATTCAACGCTGATAAGTTCTAGTAAAAAAAGGTTCTAAGAGAAGATTTTCAACAAACCGTTCTTAAAAATAGGCCTTCCTAGATAGCTATTACTGTAGCGGAGAGATAAGCTCCTCAAGAAACAAAATTTCCACTTCTTTTCCGTCGTTTAATTCGGATTTCCAATATAATAATTTTTATATAATTTCGTATATTTTTGTAGTACACTAGTATATTTCAACTTTTTGGAAATATAGTTTTTTATGCAGATAATGCCCACGTAAGAATTTTAGCTTGTGCGTAGATGATGGATAATGAGTGAGAAGGTGAATCATGAGGTGAAAAACAGCCATGCCTACTGGGTCTCGAACCCTGACCAGGCAGTCCTAGCGGCCTGAAGGTTGTGACGTCCCAGCCTAATGCGCCAACCGGGCCGGCTTCTCCATTCATTGAGCCTAATCAATGGGCAAACTGTTAAGGTAGTCAAATTGAATATAAAAATTTAAATGGTTTTGATTTATGTGGGATAATTCAAACTAACTCAATTATAAAATATGATGAGTGCCCTTCCTTTCACGGTGAATGCCAATTCGGCAATTTCAAGAAAATAATATATTGATAAACATTTCATTTTAAATGAATCAGGGACTGAGTAAAAAAGGCATGGAGAAAGAGAAATCGTTTCCGAGGTAGAGTAACTTTTCGACTGTTGGGTGATTTATATTCTGGGGTCAAGGTGCTCGCTCAATGTGAGCTGGCGGAACTGCAGTGGAAGACTTTCTCAGATTCATCGATTTACTACGAACCCTGAATTCTTCAATAATTTTTGAGCAATGGATACATTTAACTAACGTACTTACAGTTACAGATCTACGCCTTCTTCACACGTTTACAGACTTTTGACATGGATAAGTTTAAATTTCAGATGAAAATTTCTTTCTTTTTTGAGTTATTACATTATAATTTTCATATTACCGGTAGGGATTCCATGATAACGTTGAGTACCATAATTTTAGTCGAAAAATAATGGTGAAAAATGTTAGCCTACATTCATTATCAGGTCTATCATCTTAAATATATAATTGAAAGAATTTTGTTTTTCATTGCTACGAGGAACCTGCCTGAGAATAGTGGTTCGCAAATAATATTTATATTTCAAGCTCACCCCACTTCAGGCATTACCTTGAGTGAACTCATGGCCTCATTACAATAATTATCATAATAAATTGTTATCATCACCACACTAGCACCATTTGAATAATAATTTAAAGAATTGGATCATTGTGGGGCTAGTTTATATTAATTGGGCTATATTGGGCTATTGTAATAAGTAGAGAACGAAATAATGATTATGTCATTGAAAGTCTGTCAATTTCCATTCACTTTTGAACAGTCATTGGGCAAATTGAGCTTGACAGAGTAAACATTGAGAGAAGTGATTCACTGAATGGTGATAATGAATATTACTGCTAATATCGTCATGGGTGAGGAATTTTCGCAAATATCACAAGTTATAATATATACACTAAATTTTCCATTTACTCCGAGTAGTTTACAATTAGGTCTGTCAGTTGAATAAAGATTGGCTTAATTCTCATGCATCAAATTATTATTCCTATAACAACAGCTAAATTTAGAAAACGTCAATTGTAATACGGTATATGGGTTACAGTTCAGTAATATTGATGAACAGAAAACCAAGAAAGCGTTTCATATCTAGTGGAATGATGATATCATGCATTCTCATGAGAAAAAATAGGAATTTTAATTTAAATTAAATTGTGATATTCACAGAGTGCAATGAGTTTTCTCTCATTCAGAAAAATGGTTCAATATATAAATAGTTAATGAATATCACAGATTAACAGAATTATATCTGACTTTCGGAAAACTTTATACATTTTCTCGAGTTTTCCTACAAAATACCGAGAAATAGTGAATATAGCTGACGCCAAAAAGTTAGGCGGTTTCACCTGCTTCTTTAGTACAAGAATAGAGAGTGGGCGATGAGAGAATACATACTGCAGTATTTAGCGAAGCGAAGGAAATAATTTTCTATTATTTCCTGAAAGAAAACATACAATTTTAAACCAGTTTTCTCTCAGATTGTGCCTGCTGGCCCTTTTTTTGAGGTAATTTTAATAATCCGGATAATTTGATTGGGTCCGGTCCCAATTAACCCGGATTATCGACTTTCTACTGTAATATGAATATAATAGTAGGCCTACTATACTTTTAAATAGTCAAATTCATAATAATTGCATTGAACTATTACTTGGAACCGGAGAAATGAAATTTTATTTTAGAAATAGAACCAATTCTTTAATTTATATTTATACATTTGAAAAATCGTGACGATAGTGTTCTCCACTCTTCAAGAACAAATGTTTTGAGCATTAATGGATGTGCTCACTCACACTGTATCAGCAAGATATAGTTTTGTTTTGTAATGAGATTTTCCATGATTGCATAACTTCAAGACGATTTTACGAAGGACTACAGGAAATGTAGTACATCAACTAATTGTGATATAAATGCTAAATGAAGTCGTGCCTGCGGCTGAATGGATCTGCTGATGAAAAAGAAATGGAATGGAAAAGGAAAGCGAATTACGAAACCCTTTTGTTGTCTGTCTAAGGATTGGAACGTCCGAGGACTGTTACGGTTGACCAGATTATGTTGACATAATGGATAAAATACTTTTCCTGTTCTATTTTCAACCTTCAAATTCACTTCTATCTGCTCAACGCCGTGAATGATACCAACAATCGTAAAAAGTTTTTGATCTGAGGGCATTGACCTTCATTCACATTTAAAAATTCATCGGTTCATATGTGTAGGCTACTTCTTATCAAATCTTTAGTGAAGGCCCTCATTCCCCAACTCTCCCCACTCCCAACATGAGCTCCTTTACTGAAACGTTGGATATTTTTGAAACAGATCTGAACACAGAAACTGGAAATAAACGATTTGCTTATTTCCAAAGATAACATAAACTCAGTAGCGTTTGGACACGTGGCTTTAAAAACTGTTTGTTTGAAATGCATATTTCCACTGCCAAATCATAGAAGAAAATCAGGATAGAATTAGATAATTTCTATTGGTCCATTAACAATATCGAAGAATCAACTAATAAATGCCGATAGTAGACTTTGACGTTAGTTTGGGGAGCTTTTGTTCAAGATTGTGGGAGTAGAACTGTAATTTCAAGGAAATGTATTTTATAGGGCTTATAATTATAGTAGGGGAATAAATTGATATAATATCTATTTATTTGAATGAAAACGCCGAATTGTTTTTGACAAGCCAATGCTGTGTGACAGGCCCAGATGTGACTGAAAGCGGATTACATGTAGATCGCCTCCATCCGTTGCTTGATCGTGTCGTGATACGGCGAAATGAATTGCAAATTATTTGATTTGACTCGTTTTAAAGAGGACAATACAAACTTCATCCATTGTGTATGGTACTGAATGGATACCGCTCAGTATTGATATGCAAAATTTCATAGACTTTAATTCAATCTACTGAAGTCACTGCAGTACTAGACAGATTGTGGCAGTTCATTTAAATATGGTTTTAAACTACTGTGTACTGTAATTTGGAGACTACTGTATACTGTACTTGTATTGATCAAGAATTTCGAAGTACTACAATTGCCTGCCCTTCAATTGGGAAACAATGGTGCCCTGAGGAATCGAGTTTTTCATACATTCTGTCATTTCTTACTGTAATTTATGTAGGTTGTATTAGGTTGAGAGAAAAACCAAAGTGTTTTTAGATCAAAAAACAGTCTACTGTCATCATAATTATTCGAATAACTATTAATTTTTTTTTATTGCGGATGATGCCCACATAAGCATTTTAGCTTGTGCGTGGGTAATGTATATTGAGTGCGAAAGCGATGATGAGGTGAAAATTATACTGGTTAGTGACAAAGTCAATGATTTATTTCATAATAATAGAGAATAGAGCATGCATTCCAACGGAATAGATAGTTGTAAATTCAAACTCAAAACATTTTGCTGATTCAAAAGAAAAATTTCAAAACAGTTCTCCAGTTCTCAAAAGATAGTTTTGTTTTGTGCTTCGTAATTCTTGAATATGTTTCATATTCTTGAAATCATATGATTGTCAATCAATATTCAACGACCGATCTGTATGCTACCATCTTTGTTCTCATGAAATGTCGCGAATCGGTAAATTTTGCATCAATCTTGAACTTCAATAGAGAGGAAGAGTTTTTCTGACTCTCCAAAAGTTCAAGATTGTGGATAATTTTACAAAGTTATTGATCAGTCATTGGCCGCAGTCACAGTAGTCTATTCAATATTTTGAGATACCAGCGTTGATCTACCCAGTTATATTTTCTCTAACTCTGAGAAAATGATCCACAGAAAGAATAAGGATTCTTATTTTTGGGTGATTATAATTCCGATAAACGAAAGAATTAGTTAATATTCTATATAGTGTTTATATTCTTTAAAAAGGTAAATAGAAGTTTACTTATTGGAGTGTTATGTTATATTCTATATGTAACAATATAAGTCTAAACTCTTCAACTCTTGAATCCTCGGATAGAAATAAATGATGGTGGAGAAAGAATACAAAAGCTCTCACATGTCAGCAGACACAGCAGCTTTTCGAAGAGAAAGTCTTGAGGTAGAGCAGGCCTACCGGTTGCCAGATTTGAGCAGACGAATAATAAATTCAGATTGAAACCACTTTCGTCTCAACTGCTGCTCGACCTGCTTTTGATTATGTATCAGTCAAAAGCCTTCAAAGGTCAAGTTTAGCATCATTATCTTACACGAATAACGGCTCTTCTTCGATTTGGTAAAACCTGCTAGAATATAGGACAATAAAGTTCATTTATTCTAATAGACCAGCCGCACTGGCGTGATTTATACATGGCAAAGATTGACATCATCTTATTGTTATATCGTAGACGTAGATAAATGAAATGAACGTAGATGTAGATATGTTATGAACTTGTGAAACTCAGCTTGACAGAAACAAGATTTGCTAATATGATATACGGTATAATACAAACTAGAAAATAAGAAGCCTTGTCCATGAAATTGGATTTGAATTTGCTCAGCAGCAAACTCTCAGTTTTGTAGGCCTGCTAGTCGCTTAACTCTTCATCCGAAAGAATCATTGCTTCATTCATCATAACAGATAAAGGAATGTAATGAACTAAAGATATGCTGCCATATGACCACCACTACACACACATCTCGGTCTAGATGTCTAGACTCTACTAGAGTATCTTTGTTTCAATAAGAGCAAAGCGTGAAACTACATGGTCATGAAAAATTCATGCTATCACATAATATTCAAGTATTATTATCACAATCGAAAATATCAATCAGATAGAAGAACTGATAGTAGGCGTTATACATTAACAAACATAACATACATTATACATATCAAGAAATCTTTCTGGCGCATAGCTCATAAAGTATAGGCTACGCCGGAGAGACGGAAGCAGTCGATAACAGTAGAAAGAAATGGAGTATTGTGAAGTGACAAAGAGTGAAGATTTACGTAGGCAGATTGTATTGGACAAGCCACGGTCATATTGACAAAAATCTCGGAGCAGCCCATTCCAAGGAAACAACCCTCCTACAGTATTTCCATTGCATTTTCGTATTCAACGACTTTTCCTTCGTGGAGAAAGATACGTTGCATGGTATTAGATTATTTTGTTAAAAATTCAACCCTGGAGTAGGTTTGGAATCAACGTCCTACGACGATAATGAATTATTGAGAAACTGATTTGTTGAATGATATTTATCAATGAACAAAACTGCTTTCAACAGTTCACTATGTCTGTTAAGTGGAATTTCACTTATTTATTTTTCCTTTCCATATCCTGCGGTGTTTTATCTTCAAATAATTTATTTTCACCAGTCTATAGTGAATTACAGTAATAAATTAAATTATTGCATTGATTTCAATGAATGAAGCTTATTCAAATTTGATAACTTAAAAAGTTAATAATGTGATTATTATAGGAAAACAATTCTAGTAGCAATACTACACTAACTGCATAAATGATTACAAAAAAAGGCCTGATCTTTACTCGATCTATACAGGGTGTTTCAGGAGGAATGTGCAATACTTCTCAGGATGATTCCTTACACCAAGTAGACAAAAAAGTTCCATGGGACCAGCCCCCAAAAACGCTTTGTTACCAAGATAACAATGGCGGAAAATTGAGATTTTTCAAAATATAATAATTTTTCTAATTTTTTAGAGGCTTTAGTGAGGTTCTAAAATAACCAAACCCTATGTAAAATTAGCTGAGAAATTCAATGGGACCAGTTTCAAGTTTGTAACTTCAACGGTTATTGAGAAAATTGGAAAAATATGCTGAAAAACGCCATTTTTCAACAATAAGGGTTATAACTGGATAAGGAATCATAAAATTGTATTTTTTATTAATGGAAGTTGAAGAGAGCCGGATTCTTAAGAAAAAGTTGAATGGCGGCGATTGTGTATATCTTACCCAAATCTCAGAAATGGCGATCAAAAATCGCGAAATTGACAAAAGTGATGAATTTGTGTTTAATAGCGATTTTGCGATTTTTGATCGCTATTTCTGAGATTTGGGTAAGATTTACACAATCGCCGCCATTTAACTTTTTCTTTAGAATCCGGCTCTTCTCAACTTCCATTAATAAAAAATACAATTCTATGATTCCTTATCCAGTTATAACCCTTATTGTTGAAAAAATGGCGTTTTCGAGCATATTTTTCCAATTATCTCAATAACCGTTGAAAATACAGACTTAAAACTGGTTTCATTGAATTCCTCAGCTAATTTTACATAGGAATTGATTATTTTAGAACCTCACTAAAGCCTCTCAAAAATTAGAAAATT
Organism: Sogatella furcifera; assembly: GCA_017141385.1. NCBI lineage: Eukaryota > Metazoa > Arthropoda > Insecta > Hemiptera > Delphacidae > Sogatella > Sogatella furcifera. The sequence goes on along the minus strand of CM029547.1, from coordinate 21,302,838 downwards.
AATATATTTTGAAAAATCTCAATTTTCCGCCATTGTTATCTCAGTAACAAAGCGTTTTTGGGGGTTGGTTCCATGGAACTTTTTTGTCTACTTGGTCTAAGGAATCAGCCTGAGAAGTATTGCACATTCCTCCTGAAACACCCTGTATATAACGCTGTTATTTGTAGGCTACCCTGAAAATATAGGAATAATCGAACAAGCGTTAGTATTTGGTGAAGCCGTACGGTAGGAGAAATTCATCTGGAAATAGCACCGAGTATCGTGCAATTAGCCCAACTGAGAACTCAATCAACTCACTGAACTGAGAAGCGATTATTACACGATCTAGGAAAACTAATCTGCCGTGATGTAATTGATATGCCACAGACCAGAAAACGACCTAGTCCTGCAAATTTGTACTCAACTTTCAGTTTAGCATCAGAAGCATCTTTCCTGATAACTTGTAACCGACAGTGTCTTATATCCTACTTTTAGAATAATAAATACTTTTTAAAAATCAGTTAATTCTACTCTTGAAGAAGTTTCTCATGAAATGAGAATATCAATAGAAAAAATCGTTCATATCCTCGTTCACAAAAAAAATCTTCAAAATCAATCGTATTGCCCACTGAATAACATGGAATTGAATTGTTAAAAAACTGAATTTCTTATCAAGGTTGAAAATGACAATAGGGTTGATGTAGCATACTTCCGTGATTCCGTCATCCTTTGAATGCGAATTTACACTCCTCATGTTATCAGTAACAATAAGTCTGACGAAAACTTCAAAATGAATTCTTATTATTTATACCAGATCATCTAGTATATCTTCCCAAATTTATACAATTATTGTATAAAGTAAAGTAATACAATTATTGTATAAATTTGGGAAGATATACTAGATGATCTAGATAATTATTATAATACAATTATTCTGGAAATTTGCAATTCAAATGACGAGAAAAAAATTCATCATCACTGTCTGACAGTGAGGTAAAATTGCGCTGGTAAAATTAACTTTTTATAGAATTTGCTTGATAAATGATTCACCTTATCGCTTTTTAATAAGCTCTAAGCTAAAATAAATTTTAATACTGGTTGCTTGTAACTGTAATACGATCAAGGTGTAATGTGGAGACATTAATGAGTGGTACTAAATTTACTGCTAAATGGAGCGCACTGAATTATCTATTTCTCAGGCCAAAAGACTTGAGGAGACGCCTCAACAGTTACAAACGAAAATAGTCCAGCTTCATTGCTCGAAATGAATCCATTGGAGTCATAACACACTTTTACTTTTTGAAATTAATCATATAATTGATTGAATGATTCTATACTAGTTTATTCTATATTTTATTTATTATTCTATGTACAATTCTATATTTTTAAAAACTGATTGAGAGCTTTTTCAATTGACTGATGGCTTGATGTTTTGAGTCTGAGAGTGATCAATCTTTCTTTAATAATTATTTCAGAGTGAAAGCGATCATTAAACAATCGAAAAATTAGCTTTATTATAACATGACGAATCAATAGAGATGACATTAGATTTTATAATAATCAAAAGGGAGGAAATGTATGTCAGAAACGGCAATTAATGTTCTTGCCTTTTCTAAAATGTTAACAAAAATTATTATTAAGGTATTACGGTCTATTTATGATAATTTTCATATGTATTATTTATAATATATTTCTAATTATAATTTTTCACAATGGTCTATAACCAGTAATGTATGCTTCTATATAAGTACAATACAAGAAATAAAAATATATCATTCTGAAAATGTTTTTTCAGTCAGTGAGTAAAGAAGAATGCATATAGTTGGCTATAAATAGCTTAGTTTACCTATTTATATTTTATATCATAATATTAAAACAAATTTGAGCCACAACACAAATTAATATATTGCATATCACGGAAAACAATTATGTAAGTTAGCTTCTCTTACCCACAATCATGGAGAAACTCCCATGCTCGAATATGAACTCAAATTCGAAAAACTTCATTTTACACAAAGAAAAAATAATATCAGAGGTCTGAACAACTCACCTATTGTTTTGATGATGTCGAAATCGTCGACGGCCAAGTCTTTTTCAGCGTCAGATGCGTCGCTCGTGTCAACAGAGGAGATTTCTTTGGGAAGGCTTTCCTGACGACACCTGACAACTTTCGACGATGCCATGTCGAGCAACTAGACGCTAAGAATAGATATGAAGTGCAAGATAAGTGAATGTCAAACGAGATGAAGTTCGCCTGATAAGAGATCCGAGTCTATCATCATACGTTAACAAACCGGCTGACACTAGATGTGATCGAGTTGGTTGAACTGCAACAATCACCAGAAGCACTGGGAACGCAACGCAACGCACCACACCGCACCAAACACTGGACTGGACTACGCCGCGCGTCTGTCGGGCAAAGCTAAAACCTAGTCGCACTGCTTGGAGTAGGATCGCTCACCGTGGTGTGCGCCTGGACAGCTGTTCTGCTGTCAGCTCACGCACCTGCTTCTGAACCCATCGTGAACGGGTGGGGCGGAGGTTGAGGATTGTGACGTAGCGGAACGGAACGTTCTACCCGAATAAACTGCTCTGTAAAAAATAAAAAATCCTTCATAGGAGGTGCATGCGGAAAATTAGCACACACTCCATCTTCAAGCGATAGCTTGAACTGAAATATTTTGTTTCAAGTTCTTCGATGTTTGTTTTTAGCATGATGGATTCAAACGCATAAGAAGGTGAATTTTCAATTACATTATTGAAAAGTACAATGTGATAACATTATTTTATAATAATTTATGGTGATAGGCATCTCCCTCCAAGTGTCTAGAAAATGACTCCCCTCATCATATCAAAGCTCTTCTAAAATTTTAAAACACATGAAAACGTAAATAAGAGATTTGTGATAGTGTGAATTTGTCAATTCAATGAGGTGTCGGCCTATACATTATCTTAAATAGCTCATAAAAATGGAAAAAGTAAATTGAAGAGCGTCCAAGTTTTTGCTGTAAAATACCATTTCTGCCACAATCTTCGGTAATACAGTAACTTACTGTATAAAATTTGTACAATGGTTATTTATATACATTCGAATATTTCCACCGTCATTTCGACAGATAGGATTCAATCTCTATATAAAAGAATACAAATTTCAATTTAATAGAGATGAATAAAATAATTATTTGAAAAAAGATTGTTTTCAATATTAATATATTAACTAAGTTTATTTTTGCTGTGGATGAGTCATTTCAATTAAGTTCTTATATTCATTTTCAACTTATAAAGTTCACTTCATAGAATACTAGGATATTATCTGGATCAATTCGACATGTACATTTGAGTAATAGAATATTGAAACCACAGGTTCTTCATTGTTTGGGTTACGTCTAAATAATAAGTATATAAGTCGTATCTAGATATAGTTCTATACTTGATGGAGTAAGTGTTGAAACTATAGGCCTGCATATGATATATTTTTCACATTCTGAAGAAATGAAAAATATCTGATCTAGTATAGAATATCTATAGGATATATCGATATAGGATAAAAATTATTCTTAATCCTATTATCAAGTGGATGAATAATTCAATACGTCAGATTTCGACAATGAAAGGCCTACTCAGGTGCTTTACGGGTTTCTCAATGATGAAAAATAATATAACATATATTCACATTTATTAGATTGAAGTAGCAAATTATAAATATTATGTGGGAATGGAACTATATCGTACGGTACCAGTAGGCCTACCCTACTCAACAGATCTTGAGTTGACAGCTTTTTTTTATCAATAAGCATTTCAAGTGTTATGTGACAAGAAGGCCTTTATACCTACCAATCAATTAAAACTTGTGGATAATTATTGAGTGGTTTGAAGACAAGAGGTTTGATAAACAGAGGCAAGGCCTAATGTTTTGAAACATCCTATGAAATCTTGGAAACTTAAATTTCTTATCATTGTAGGAGTCACAGTATGAATCAATTTATCATTGCTGATGGTTGCAGTTTAAAGCCTGTAGGAACAAATCAAGTTCCAGTAAAATTTCAATAGTTGATAGTGATCATAGTTTTAATTGAAGTCTACTTGCATTAACAACGACCAAAATGGATAAGCCCAATAGTGCCATGATTATAAAACAACCAGCAACACACCAAGAGGGGAGAAAAATTACACAGTATTTTGTTTCTATAGTGGGTGAGTAGTAAGCTTTGAAAACTTCAATTATAATTAGGCTGAAAAAGCGATGATTAGTTGATTGATTCATTGTCTTCCTGCCAATAATTAGAAGAAATTGAAATACTATTAAAATATAATTTCTTATGAGTTTGTGAATTTTTTACATTTCATCAACAATAATTATTAAAAGTTGGGGAAACACAGTGATGAATAATTCGTTCGTAATAATTATCCTGACAAAATTGAGTGTGAATAATTCAACTCAATACAAGCTTTGAAGAATGAGATAATGATTTCGAATTACTATTAATAGTTGAAAAAATAGACTAAAAGTGAAAAAATAAATTCTTATAGAGTACCTAGCTAAGCTTGATTATTCTATCGTTCGAGCCAGGATTATAAATCATAATATCAGAAGAGGAAGTAATGAATTTCATTTCCATAAGAAAAACAGCAAAACTTAATCACACTTTAAAATCTAGGAAATTAACTGGCCACTATATATGGCCAGTGTACAACTGAAATTTGTTAAACTAAAATAAAACAATTTGGACTTTAATATAATCATAAAAAGTACTACCTGCATCGCTATATATAATCAAAACTCAACACATTTAAATATATTAAATAACAAAATAAGCATCGCTATAAATACAGTAGGTAGTGGAAAAATCAGTATAAACTAAGTTAAAGAAAATAATTACTAAATATCTATAGAGAAATCTAATCTCATTTATTTCCAATGTAATCTCATATTTCCAAAGGCGTAGTCTCAAAACTTACATCAGGATAGCTCTCCTTGCAATCGAACCCCCCCCCCCAATACTGTCAATATTAACCCTCTAATGACGAGAAATACAAAATTTTAAGCATACATTTAACATTGCAATAATTAATAGGGGGTTTGTCAAAAAATATTTATCTTACAAGATAATGACTACCGGTATGAATAATAATAAAAAATCTGAAATATTCCTTTTCCTCCCACTACCACACAACAAAAAATACCTCAGTTATGAAACTTAAATATCTAGTACTCCTTGTGTGCTAAAGATACAATGCCTCAAACATGTCAGACAAACAAAAAAAGTTCAAGTTTGAGTTAACATAGATGTAATATATATTTTATCTTGAATTCTGACCTCATTTGTTGATTAAAACCTTTCAGTAGCAAATTGTTCACTAAATCACTCTCATCAACACTCATTTTCACAATTCACAATACAAACGTACATGCAATGTTTACGTAAATTATTTGATTCACCTAAATTAAACAACTGAAAACAATGCAAATTCATATTAAACAACGTTGGAAAACGCAAACACACTGTGCTGAAAGATAGGCTACCAAACCGTCAAACGTACACACACAACTGGTTTCTTAAATTTATTAAATGCGCTTTTACTAATAAATTCAACTGAAATTAAACGCTAATTCATATTAATCAACGTTGGAGAACGCAAAAATACCGTGCTGAAATGAACCAAACCGTCAAATGTAACACCAAACAATAATATTACCAATTGACATTGCACGTGTCGTCCATGCTCAACGTCTGAACTAACCCAGAAATGCAGAAGAACAAGCAGCCGGCTTCAAACCAGAAGCTTGACTTCGACAACGCCACACTCTACCTTACTAAGTTTCTAGAGTAAAGGTGCATAGAGGCAAGATTCATAGAGAGCCTCAGTTTTGATGTTTTTGCTTTTTGATGTAATGGTAGCCACCCGGCAATTTGCCTGCTTTGGCTGCAGTCGGCTGTGGTCGTAAACCATTCGGGCAAGCAAGCTCTGTCAATTGAGCTAGCATTGAGCCATTTCCACTGCAGTAGATACCGTGCTCACTCCCACCCCACCTCTCTCTTCCACACACGACTTTAACATTACTGTACTTATATGGGCTGTTGGAACACCCCTCATAATAGGGTGTGATGCAAACGCCCACCACACAGCATGGGGAAGCACCAACATCAATGTCAGAGGTGAGTTACTTCTTGACTTCATATACTCAAATGACTTAGAGATTATGAATATAGGTGACAAACCAACCTTTGTGACTGCTAGTTGCCAGGAAGTCCTAGACTTGACACTGGCTGATGGGCAGGCAAGTGGGTTGGTGTCTGGATGAGGAGTCTCATCTGAGGCCTCATTGTCTGATCACAGATATATCAGGTTTGACCTGGAGGTTCTGGAGGAGACTCTGCATACCTGTAGAATCCTTAAGTCTACAGACTGGGCTCTATATAGGGAGGAACTGGCTTCAATCACAAACCAGATAAACCCTCCCATTGTGACTGAGGAAGGCTTAGAGAGCAAAGTCACAAAAATTGAAGAGGCTATAATAGAAGCCTACACCAAGGCATGCCCTTCCAGAAGCAACAAGGTGCATAGAGATGTATCCTGGTGGAATGAAGGGCTTAGCAGGATGAAGTCTAAAACAGGAAAGCTTTTTAATAGGGCAAAAAGTTCTGGAAACTGGACTGAATATAAAAATGCCTTGACCAAATAGGCTACAACAAGGAGTTGAGATGGTCCAAATGTAAAACATGGAGGGACTTCTGCTCAGGTATAGAGTCACTTCCAGTAGCCACCAGGCTATAGAAGGTCCTGCAGAAAGACCATGTTAACCCACTAGGCTCCCTATTGAACCACAATGGGGAGATGACAGGTAGTCAAAGAGAGACTATTGAACTTCTGCTAGATACTCACTTCCCTGGATCTGAGATCAGGGGGACAGGGGCTGAAGAATCCCCCAGAGTTACTAGCAAATCCTGAAGGGAACTAGCCTGGGCTTCAAGAAGAGGGGGTAACATCTTCACCTCAGGTAAGGTGGACCATAAACTCATTCAGTCCTTATAAAGCAGCAGGTGCAGATGGTATATTTCCAGCCCTGCTACAAAACGCCACAGAGGAAATTAAGTCCTCAATGGTGAAAGCATTTTGAGCTAGTTATGCTATGGGTTACATTCCTATAAGATGGAGAAAGGTGAAGGGTGGTATTTGTGCCAAAGGCTGGGGGCAGAAGCCCTCTTCTGCCTAAGTTGTACCACCCAATAAGCCTTAGCTCTTTCATGGTTAAAATCATGGAGAAGGTAATTGATAGATATATAAGGGATGAAGTGTTCAACAATAACACTTTAAATAAGTCCCAACATGCCTATCAGGTTGGACGTTCCTCTATAACAGCCTTACATGTCCTCACCAGGGAGGTAGAAAAGGCTTTAGAGGAGAAGGAGACGTTAATTGGGGCGTTTATGAATGTGAAAGGAGCTTTTGATAGCACCTCATTTCCATCTATTGAAAGAGCAATCATGAGAAAGGAGGTTGATAGTGATACCGCCTCCTGGATTATGTCAATGCTTAGGAATAGGCTGATAACTGCTGAAATGGGTAGTGAGTCAGTCACTGTAACAGCCCTGAGAGGTTGCCCCCAAGGAGGGGTTCTTTTGCCTCTGCTATGGGCTATGGTTATTGATGATCTTCTAGAACAAGTGGCAACCAGAGGATACAGGATGCAAGCTTATGCTGATGACCTGGTCCTTATAAAAGGGGCAAATCAGCAGACACCCTGTGTGACCTGCTGCAAAGGGCCCTCTCCTTCATAGGAAGGTGGTGTGGAAAGGAGGATCTTTGGATCAATCCTGAAAAGACGGTAATTGTTCCATTCACCAGGAAAAGGGAGCTGAACTTAACAGCTCCAACTCTGGGAGGAACAACAATTCCATTTTCCACAGAAGTGAAATATTTAGTGATAGTCCTTGACCAAAAACTTCTGTGGAATGGACATATTGAGAGGACTCTTACAAAGGCCACAAAGGCTATGGGCCTACTATGGGGGCCTGCAGGAGGCTGTGTGGTAAGAAATGGGGGCTGAGGCCCAGTATGCAGTTCTGGGTTTACCAAACTTTAATACTGCCTATGGTTACTTATGCTGCACTGGTTTGGTGGCCTAAGGTGGAACAGGAGACTACTGCAACTAAACTCCAAAAATTGCAGAGGTTGGCAGGTCTGGGCATTGCAACAGCTGCGCTAGATGCAATATTTGGAATGTTGCCTCTGGCGCAGGAGGTCAAGAAAAGGGCAGCACTAAGTGCCCTCAAAATGACCTAACAGAAATATCAACAACTCCATGGAGAAAGGTCATTTGACAATATTAAAGGAGTTTCCTGAATTAGCTATGGCTTTAGCTGTCCCTGACTATAAAAACAAGGAATACTTAATGGATTGCCCCTACAAAGTCACAATCCTGGAGAGTGACAGGGGTGGAAGAGAGTATTCTTGGGAGTTGAACGCCCTGAAGTGGTACACTGATGGATCACACAGGGAAGGAAGGACAGGAGTTGGAATATATGGGCCAGGAACTAAATTCTATAAGGCCCTGGGAAAAGTGGCAACTGTCTTTTAGGCCAAGGTAATGGCTATAGAGATGTGTGCTAATCAACTCATTGAAAGAGGACTGAGAAGGGCAAAGATCTCTATTTTGAGTGACAGCCAGGCAGCCCTAAAGGCAATGCAGGCCTGTTCCAGTAGCTCAAAGCTGGTAACACAGTGTCAAAAGTCCCTAAGGGAACTGGCTGTCAGGAATCAGGTTATCCTGATGTGGGTACTGGGGCACAAGGGTATCTATGGAAATGAAATAGCTGATTGCCTTGCAAAAAAACGTGCAGATTCTCCATTTGTAGGACCAGAACCAGGTTGTGGGGTTCCTTTTAGCTATTGTAAAGCCAAAGTCCGAGAATGGGAGGAAAAGAAGAATATTTTGATTTGGAATAGGACAGAAGGATTACAACAATCAAAAATGTTGATTAAACCCTCAACAAAGGCTTCCCACAATGTAATAAAATAGTTAACACAATGAGGCAAATAGTAAGCCTCCTGACAGGACATGGCCCATTCAGGTATATGTTAAAGAAGAAGGGACTATGTCAGGATGATGAATGCAGATTCTGCATAGAAGAGACAGAATCAGCAGCACATTTGCTGCTGGAATGTCCAGCACTATTGCAAATGAGGAGGAGACTTCTTGGAAAGGCAACCCTCCTACCGGAGGAGGCAAGAGAACTGGACTTCAAGGCCCTGAGTAAATTCTGCTCTGGCCTTGGATTATGGAACATGGCATAAGCCAAAGAGGGGATGCCACAAAAGATCGAATAGCGGTCGCGGTGGCTAAGGGTTACAAAGCCCAACCCATTAAAAAAAAAAAAAATGGGCTGTTGGACTACCGCGCTAGCCTTAGCTTGTTTGATTGGAGAACTTGCGTTGTGTACGTCACTTGGACTTGTCGCGCTGCAGCACTTGCGCGAAATTTGAAATAATACTTCAATGCTAGTACTTTTTTCAAATATTAAAACGTCTCGAATATATAATCTAAATAATTTTTTAAATAAAAACTGGTTGGGCTTCGCAGCTAGCCTAGCTAGCTTAGAGAATACGCCACTGCATATTTCCAAGAAGACAGGCGTCACTTGTATGGAAAAAGCCATAATTTGGCACTCTTACAAAATATAATGAGTAGCCCTTTTTCTAAAGTCAATTGGCACTAATTTGGTAATTGGTATATTAAAATGGCTCAGATATAAGAAAGAGTGCTGTAAAATCTCTTTTTTGACTTCAGGAGTACTACAACGTAGACTATCTCCACTTCTTGATGAATAATACAAATTTTGTAATGTACAGTACCGTATTGTTCCCACTCATCAAAGGTAGAAAGAATAATTTTAGAACTTTAAACACAAAGAATCTGATTCTCAATCGAATAAATAGAATAGCCTATTCACCCGTGATTGCTCCTCATCTCAAAAATATGTTTGAAAGCAGTGACAAGACATTAAAATTAAAAGAGAGGAAGTTGTATTATCAGTAGGCCTAGGTGTGCTATTGTTAAAAAACAAAATTTATGAGATCTTGGAATAAGTAGGCTAATTTGTGAACTATGGCACTGTAACAGGTAGTTTAGAAATAGAAACCTTTCACCAACAAAATTTCATTCTTATCATCAGCTTGCTATTCAATGATCAGCTTGTATAAAAAAAAATAATGATTCCTTAAAAAAAAATCATTTCAAAATGCTTCAAAATTTACCTTTTTTCAATTTATTAGCACATTGACCCTTTGTTATATTCTCTGTTCTTTCCAAAAATTGAAAGATTTTTCCTGAAATTTAATTCACAAAGGAAATTATGAAAGGAAAAATGAACAGAATTTTGTTCATGCAAGCTGGCACTCATTATATTTGCTTAAGTAGAATGCATGAGAGTAGTCCGATGATGCTCGATGCAACGTTGCCAAATCAGCTAATTATGAATATGAATACTGTACTTATTTATCACTCTATTGAATACTCCTGACGAGTAAACATCCTATGGTTTTCCATTTTCTATCGGATTACTTTTATGCATTCTACCACGGACTAAGGTCTACCAAATCAAAGGTTCTACTATAATAATATTCTATTGAATGGGTCAACTGAAAGCTAACTAATCATGTTCCTCAAACGAGTTAAATAAAGACAAATTAATAAAGTAGCAATTATTATAATAGGTATTTCTATACGTTATTGATTTTCTCAAGCCATTTGTGACATATCTGCGTATCTGATTGCTTTCTGATAAGTTCACTGCTACTACTACCTTCACTATACATTTCATGGCGAATAGATCCCTGTTCCCTGTGTATCCAAGAGGAAATAAAAACATTTCTCTATCTATTTTATTAAAATTTGTATTTAAAATGCAATTCATACATTTATACTATTATTTATAGAGAATAAACATTGATTTATATGTATTCATATATTCTTTATCTGTCATGATAAGTAAATTCATACCAAATTGACAATTTATTGTCATACAAGCAATAGAAAAAACATGATACAAATGGTTTTATAATATAAAATTTTCAAATCATGTGATATATCTATGCAGTTACACTAGCCTATATGATAATATAATTTCACAACTGAAGGCACTTTACAATAAGAATGGTAAATGTATTAAAAATAATCCTAACAATGGAACCCTAAAGAGTTAACTCTGTAGCTAGCTGTATCTGTAGGTATTTGAATAATATCTAGAAATATACTAAGAGGAGTATTATATTTATAGAGGCACTAATCAAGTCCATCACTTTTGCTCTGAAAGATTCAAGTCACTGAGAATTCCTGATTATCTTTTCTGGAAATGCATCAAATACTTTTTGCCCATGTAATTAGGACTTAACTGATAAAAATTGGTCGTGTGTTGCTCAGTTCTTATTGTATTTGGGTCTTGTGTTGTGCTGATGGATGTCAGCTCCTCTTACCCAATTATATTAAAGTTTATATGAGTTAACAGCTATATGATATATGTAGAGGTAGGTAGAGACTTGAGACTGAAAGTATCTCGAGAACAGTGAACTTAAACGTGATAAATGAATAAATGAATGATGAATGGATGATAAATGAATACGCATACAGTTATCATCTTTATAAAATGAATTATTTAAAATGACTCTTTAATAAATGAATTTCGCCACAAACACCAATATTCAGGTGAATATGCTGATGTTGATAGGATTCAGCATAGAATAAGGGAAACAATCGAATCGTGTTTGGTTTCAGCCACTCTGATGGCGTTCAACGCGGGAACCATTCTGGCGTGGACGGCACCCGCCCTACCAGTGTTGGAGTCGGCCAATTCGCCGCTCAACTGCAACATCACCGATTCGGAAGCGTCGTGGATCGGCTCCCTAGCCGCCGTCGGCGCCCTCTGCGGAGCGCTACCCAGCGGATACATTTCGGAAACTTTCGGCAGGAAGCTGCCGCTTCTAGCGCTCGGAGTTCCCTCAGTCATATCCTGGGCTATGAAACTTCAAGGAACATCGCTGGAAATGCTGTACGCGGCTCGTTTGATTGGAGGCTTCACTGCTGGAGCTGCTTCTGGCATATCACCAATGTACATTGGTGAGATTGCTGAGAGTTCAGTTAGAGGTAGGTAGGCTGACGCCAAAAAGTTGAAAAGTTAAGAGACAACTGTCTCTTGTAGGCTACATGATGTGATCTACTAGCAGCTGACCTATAGCATCTATTGTTCCTTCTAATTTCAAAGTCATAATCTACACGATGACATCTCTAATAATTAGAATTAATAATTGTTGACTCTCTCTAATAATTGTTGACAATTATTGTCAACATCAGCTGCTGAAGCGCACAAGAAACAGAGAAACCACCCAACGTTTGATTATCTCATAATTTGAAAAAATAGTTCAAAATTATTACCTACTTACGTATTACAACAATGATCTACATATTAAAACGACCTTATACCGTAACTACTATTTGTTTAGTTACTTCTGATTTAAATGGAGATGGATTGATTAGGTATAGAACAGTTGAAGTAACGCGCCCAGTGTACACTGTACAGTATAAATAAGTCTACTAATAAATGTATATCTAAAGCTAAGCGTTAGATATGATGGATTGATTAGGTATAGAACAGTTGAAGTAACGCGCCCAGTGTACACTGTACAGTATAAATAAGTCTACTAATAAATGTATATCTAAAGCTAAGCGTTTTATTCTTTTATCCTGGTAAATTTTTATTTGCTAATTTATTCAATCACAAGTAAAAATAGGAATTTTTACATCAAATAAAAATAGGAAAATTTTACATAAAGTTTCAAATCTTACAAACAATTATTGTAAATCTGAAGGCAGTGTATAAAAATCCACATTAACCAAAATGTCCAGGTTCTAAATTAGATTGAGATTGGATTCATAAATCATGTAGCCTAGTTTTATAAAAAATGTGCTGTGCTTTATGAGTTATTGGAGATATTACGAATATTGAAGACTTACGGTTCTTCAAGTCTATAAGGAATATACTAACACTGATAGGAAACAGACTTTAGTTGCAGTAGCTTATTAGTTTTAACCGACACGTGAAAATCTTTATATTGTAGAGATTATTAGTTAGGTATCATTAAAGTTTGTTAACTATTTTTTGGCTTTAAAATTTTAAGTGAGAATTGATAATTTCAAATCATTTTAGATATTTTCGATGCTGTTTTGAATAATTTACTAACCTTTCAAATTTTAAATTTATAAATAATGGGTTTTTTTATTCTTGTGAGTTGAAATTTGTGAGCATAGTGAAAGTGGACATTCTGGATAGACATATAACCTACATCTTAAACCTTCATCATCACTCATTCATCCTTTGCTTAAAATACTTGGAAACCAAGTCGCAATTGTAAAGAGAGAATAAAGTCAGTAATGAATTATATATAAACCCTCATAACTTCAGTTTATACCTGAATATTGCTTACACACAACTAATTCATCAGAGTAATTAATATTGAAGAGTACCTAATTGGGGATTTTTGTTTCAGGTACTCTTGGAACATTTTTCCAGTTGATGCTTACTGTCGGGATTCTGTATGTTTATGTAGTTGGAACATTCTTCAGTTACAGTTCACTACAGGTGTTGTGCGGTATAATACCAGTTGTATTTATGTTGCTATTCCTGAAGGCACCGGACAGCCCGACCTATTTGCTGAAGAAGGGCCGCCGCCATGACGCCGAGAAGGCACTGCGCATGCTCAGAGGACCATCCTACGACATCCACACTGAACTCAACAACATTCAGTACGAATTGGATAAAGCTTCAAGACAAAAAGTTTCTTTTGCAAAAGCTATAATGAAAAAAGCATCATTGAAAAGTTTATTCATATCACTTGGTTTGATGCTATTTCAGCAATTTTCAGGTGTAAATGCTGTCATATTCTATTCAGTTTCTATTTTTCAAGCCGCTGGAAGTTCTCTGGACCCATCGATTTGTACAGTGATCGTTGGTGTCATACAGGTTATAGTTACTTATTTCTCAGCAGTTTTGGTAGACAAAGCGGGAAGGAGAATTCTCCTCCTTATATCCTCTTCTGTTATGGCTCTCTGCCTAGGGTGTTTGGGATACTATTTCCACCTTCAACAGAAAGGCGAAGATGTTAGTAATATTGGTATGATACCTCTAGTAAGTGTTTGCGTTTTCATAGTTGTATTCTCTTTAGGATTCGGACCGATTCCCTGGCTCATGACAGGTGAATTGTTTTCTAGCGACATCAAAGGATTTGCCTCAAGTGTGGCGGTTACACTTAATTGGACATCCACATTCATTTTGACAAAAACTTTTCAATCTTTCCTCACCACAATTGGAGCTGATTGGACATTCTGGGTACTAGCTTCAATATGTAGTGTTGGAACAGTATTTGTATTCTTATTTGTCATTGAAACAAAAGGAAAGAGTTTGGAAGAGATTCAATGTGAACTAGCAGGAAAACCATACTTACCCAATGAGAATGATAAGCTATAAACATGCTACTAAAACATGGTTTCAAAATGATGCATCAAATTTTTTTTAAATTATTTATTTATTTTTTATAACAATTGTTACAATAATTCTTATTTGTATATAGTTACAATAAGAATTTTATATAATTCTTATTCTTATTCTGTAAATCAACAATGGAATGTAAAACTTATTCTGATCTCTACTTAGTGAATCAAATCTAAATAATCACTGCATACTTTTCAACAAATTTGAATCGTTAGATGTTACAGATATGTGTGGATCATTATAAAGGGCTAAAGATTGGATAAGAAATACGTTATATATATTTTCTCATCTAATAAAAAATATAAGAGAATTGTAATACAGGATTTTTACTGCAGTGTGAAAACCTTTTCCAAAGTATTTCAAATTGAATAAGACCCGTCTAATTATCAATAGTATAGCCTACAGTAGTTCAACTATAATCAACTATGATTATTCAGTCATAAGGAACCATCAGCTGACTCACATAAAACTCATTATGATAATTGCGACCATAGTTTGATTTAATCCTAAATTGATTTTTATTTGGTTCAAACTGGCATTGATAATACCTTACGGGCCTAATGACGCGTCCACACAAAGTCGAGTCAGTCAAGTCAACTTGATCAAGTAGTTAAAGGCGGGTTCATACGATGCCAATTGTCATGAGACAACTGTTGCCGGGCTCCAACAGCAGTGGTTATCAATTAAGAGTTTTCATTTACCAATTTTTTATTTTTCATTAGTTATCATTTAGGCATTTAGCCATGCCTAGATGATGGTTTTAAAATCAAAAGATACAATGGATACTTTTCATCAGCTTTTCGGCCATGGTCTAGTGATTTTGTGAAGTGTTTCAGTTTTAATAGTTTAATATGTTTTGAAATGACTGTTTTAAAAGAACTATAGCCCAAGTAGTTCTCCATGTTCCCATTTGTTATATGGGGTAGTGGAAAAACCCTTGGGTCTTCCCTAATAGATAAAATATCCTAATCCCTAATAGATAGTGCTAATAAATAAAAAGGACACTAGTTTAAAAGCCATATACGCTTAATTATAATAATGAACGTTTCAGAAGACAATTGGCATCGTATAAACCCGCCATAGAGTAGTTTGGATAGAGAGGCTTCAAGTGAATACTAAGCTGTTCAATCAAAATGGACCACAAATCTTACCTAATACTCGCATAAGTCATTGATAATGAATGTTGATAAATACAGGCTACTAACCAATTTTATGAACGGATGCTGATTTTTTGTACGGCTATTTCAGTGGTTTTTGAGTGTTGTCATTTTAAATAGTATCAGCCTCTCTGCAATCTACTGGAGTCTACAAATGTCCACAGCTTTAGTGTACATATTTGAGCACATAATAGAACTATCAACTATCTATGAATATAGAAATATAGATGTCAACATTATATCTTATTATTGGTTTTACAACTGTTCATTCATTACTAAATTCACAAGATCATGACTTGTTGATGCATGATTATGTATAATATAGCACATCACAGAATCACTTTTGAATATCTGTAATAATATATACAGATGAACTGGGTTTGAGAAAATCATGCCTCAGCAGCCAAAATATTCATTGACTCAAAATGTAAGTTAAGTTTCTAAGCGATTTTCATATCTATAAGGCTGAGGCCGCACTGCCGGTGGGTAGAGCCTGGAGGGTGGAGGGTAGTTGGTAAATCTATAGAACATACACACCATCCACAGTAATACATTGTATGAATGATATGACGTCATTCTGTTTTTGAGGTTATGTTGTTCATATTTAAGAATTTCAAGATGGTGGCTGAACACATACCATTCATATGATGTATTACTGTGGATGGTGTGTATGTTCTATAGATTTACCAACTACCCTCCACCCTCCAGGCTCTACCCACCGGCAATGCGGCCTCAGCCTTAAGGCTATGTCATCTCTATGACAGTATGGTAGATTACACTTATTAATTACATTCTTATAGTATTTGTTATTGTAGGTGGAGGAAAAATGTTGTGTGCATCTCGGGGCTAAATTAAGTTTTCTCCCTCGGGAAATTGTCGCCCTTGGCCTATGCCTCGGGCACCAACAGTTTCCCTCAGGGGGAAAAAGTTGAACATTAGTCCCTAGATGCACAAATAACAATTTTTTGGCGTATAAAATATACAGAAACAGAAGACTGTAGAATTAGTCTGGGTGCCAAATGCTAAATAAGGGGGTAAACTTTTTTGTGGCATATGCATATCATTGGTTTTTTGATCAATTATTCAATAATAATTGTATAACTTACATATAGGCAAGTGCTACAGGCAAATGCTCAAAACTGCCCCTCTACCAATTTTTAGAACAGATTATGATAGATTTTGATGGGTACCGTAAATCTATAGAACATACACACCATCCACAGTAATACATCATATGAATGGTATGTATTCAGCCGCCATCTTGAAATTCTTGAATATGGGCAACATAACCTCAAAAACCAGTATGACGTCATACCATTCATACGATGTATTACTGTGAATGGTGTGTATTTTCAATAGATTTACCAACTACCCTCCACCTTCCAGGCTCTACCCACCGGCAGTGCGGCCTCAGCCTAAGTGTTAGTTTCATCTGAATATGTTATAAACAATTATGTATAGTATGGTAACTCATATGATTATGTATAGAATGGATTGTCTGTGTATTATGTACTTGAAAGTTCTAACTTGTCACGTACAACAAAATAATATGTTCTTCAAATTTTAGTACAAATCAATATTATATTATACAAAGTTGATATCTAAATTGAGAAAATTGGCTGCATTGATTGTGAAAAATATACAAATATTCATTGTAATCCAAAAGATTTAAAATTTCATAATTTGAAATACACTATTTTAATTATCAAACTGACAAAACAGTTTATAGTTTGTCCAAGCAAAGAAGACCCTCTGGCAAGATGAGAAAATGACTCCTGCTTGGTCAATATTTGTTCAAGAATTATAAATTTGGTCTTCAATTCTTATATCTTGAATTGATAATTTTAAAACCA
Source organism: Sogatella furcifera (assembly GCA_017141385.1). Taxonomy (NCBI): domain Eukaryota; kingdom Metazoa; phylum Arthropoda; class Insecta; order Hemiptera; family Delphacidae; genus Sogatella; species Sogatella furcifera. Next base: position 21,285,306 of record CM029547.1, on the reverse strand, counting down.
ATATTGAGCTTGAGTCATTTTCCCATCTTGCCAGTGGGTCCTCTTTGCTTGGACAGACTATATACATAAAATTATTTAGATAATACACGAGCTTCTCATTTTCAACAAAATATACACAAAATTGATTTTTATCTCTCAATGAATAATGACAGTGAAGGAACAATGACTATGGTAGCTCCCAATTCTAGTATAGTAGGTAGGCTAATATTAATTATCGCAGTTTGTGATGGAAACATCGAAGAGTATTCATCATTATTGGGGTCATAGACTCTATCAAACATCAAGCACTATTTACTATTGAGTTTATAAATGAGAATAATCGGATAATATTATTTTGTTGAGCTCACTTAATTGAAAATAATTATTACTATAGATAGAAGTTTTCAAGATGAAAGTATATAGGCCTATCAATAATGTGACATTGAAAAATGAATCAAGAGTACCAGGGTATGTGAAGAAATTGATAAACTCGTGTTTGAGATATTCATTCAATACAAAACACTTCAGTTGCAACTACTGCACATTGCTACCTGTTGTAAAATGTTGAGAATGGATGAATACTTTTACAATGGTCTTGAGTGGATCAGAAAGAAATTATTGATAATATATCAATTTCACATTGCTATAAAATGAGCGCAGAATTTACAAGTTTCAAGTGATGCTTACAATTCCAATTAGTTGAAGAAATAGATATCAATTCCAATTGAAGTTATATTTTTGCCAAATACCGTACCGTACCATAAATTAGTTCATCAAGAAAAATATTACATAAGATAGCTCATACAATAAATTGTGAAGAAAAGTTGAATTTAAAATTGTAATTTTTTCAAAATATCCAGTATTTTTTATGTAAAGTATAAAATAGGGAGACTAAAATCCAAGCTGCAATAGAAAAAACAAAGAAGAAATAAACTGCATCAATTGACCAAAAAGGATTGGGCTAATCTCATTAGAACAGTGAACAGACGTCCACCTATTGAAGTCACAGATAACAAGTTTTCTGTCTTTCAGAAGTTTGTTGAAGAGGAAATAAGTTGATGAAAAGTAAACTCGGAAGGAGAAAGTATTGGAGTGACTGAAAATAAAGTGCGTCCAATATCAAGCTGATGCACCCGGTAAAATGTTCTATCAATACTTTTTCGATGTATCTTTCGATGATACTTTTTCAAGTAAGTTAATCTGCGAAGAACAACACGGAGACAAAATGGAAGTGATCAATTGATTCAAATGAACAATTTGGCTATTCAACTTCCTCAAGCAAAAGTAAATGACTTGCAGTAAGTTTTAGATTCTATAAACCCAACAAGTTATCCTTTCTACAAAAATCTGGCAGGCTTCGAGGGGGAAGAAGGTTTTCCAAATGAAGACTTGGGAGATGAATATGAATAATACATGTCATGGAATTGGTAATGCCATTAATATGTCAATTATTTTATATCCTGTAAATAGATAATTTCCTACTATAGCAATATTCTAATCAATAAAAATAATATGAATTTTCCATATTCTTTGTGATCATTATTCATTTCGGAAATACTCCTTTCTCACTTTGTCCTACTGTGGTATGGTACTTCGTTATGCTTCTTGTTCACTATGAAAAAGATCAAAAACTAAAGTCCGTGCAATCTAAGATGAATAAATTGCTCTTCAGCCGAGAAATAGCTGCGTTGCCAGATTGTGTGAAATTGGAACTTCTTCAAATTCGCGATTGGACCCCATATCTGGACATAGAATTTCATCCTTGATATGCCAGTAGTATTAAAAAGCTCCTGGGTAGAAGGATTTGAAGGAAATTTGATTTTTTTAATAAAATTCAAGAATCGCGAAAATATTACTTTAGTGGTATTAATGTATACCACTTCTCTCACAATCATGGGTTGTAGTAAAAATAAAGTTTTTTACATCAAAATGGCAAGAATTCGAGCTTTCTAATGGTTTTTGGATTTTCTATATCCGACCAATAATTATGTTTCAATTAATGAATATGTTTGTCAATGTCGAGTCAACTCCATCAGAAAACATGAAATTTTCGATGATAATTTTCGTTCTGCAAGATAAGAGCTATGCCAGACTCTTCAACCTTTATATACCACAACAGTAGACTTGAGCTCAGAAAGCCATTAAACCAGAAGTATGGCAGTTCCTGTAGCTGCCTTCTAAAGGAATCTGTCAAGACTCTAACCCCAATACATTCTGTTAGGAAGGCCTTAAATTCTCTGTGTTGGAATAACACAAATGACTATTTAGTACAATCAAGCAGACTCCATTGTTGGCTGCTTCATGTCTATTGGATACCAGATTCAAAAATGTACTTCGAGGATCCTTCAAGATTAGTCAAGGCCAGGGAAATCAATCATCAACCTCAAATGAAACTGAATCACCACACTTAGTCCATGCGTCTATCTTGAAAATTATTGGTGGTAGAAAGTCGCATTTGGACCCATAGTCTCCTCTATAGTTCCATATATAAAAATCTTGATATATCAAACTTCTAAAGTCAATTTTATTGGCAGAAACAGAAAAAGGAAAACATTTTTCCGTTTTTCCTCACTATTTTAGTGTTAGAAATTTGATTCTAAATTGTGAAAGATTCAAGTTATAAATACGATTTTGTGTTCAAATTGAATAGAATTAAATTCTCTACGATGTAATTTGACTTCAATAACTCTCTAATCCCGTATTTTATTAGAAAAATAGCGTAAGAAGTATAAAGATGAATAATTCTGATGGTTTTTGAATTTACAAAATTATACATAGTTACTCTTAGAAAAGAGTATTCCATAATTTTATTAGATGCAAATGATAGAGAAGATTATGTTCTATAATTTGAGCCGAAATGCGACTTTCTACCTCCACTTTCTACTTATTTTCAAGATAGGCGCATTTAAACACAAAAAATTGGTGTTTTCCCGGTATATAGGAATAAGCCGGAAGTACTTAGGTCAATGAAATTCTTCTATTTTATCCGAATTGAACATATAGTACATGAAATAGAACCGCCTTTTAAAGCGGAAAACAATGAGCTGTAGTTTGTTAAGATCCGTTCACTTTTACGAAAGTTAGGGATGTCCTTAGATTATTATCCTTGAAGGGTCCTTTCTACTGCAAATAGTCCAGATTTTGAGCAGTAAAATAAGTATTCTGATGATGAGTGACCCATATAGAATATCAGACGGTGACATACAAAGTGGTCTAAAGCACAGTGGTCTAAGAGCAATTAAAGTCCGCTGAAAAGCTTCAAAGTGGTCCAAAGACCAGTTCACAGTGATGATTGGAACTTCGGCGATGGGAAAAAAGGGAAAAGATAAATTTACCTTTACAATGTTGATATGTCGCGTTGCTGTTGACCGAGTAACGGTCAAATATTATAGGTTAGACAAGTAAGATAACCCAAGGTATTATTAGATATTATTATTATTGTATTAATGGATATTTTTTATTTTGAAGCCCAATTCAGCCTAAAGTGAAGGGACAGTTTCATACCAGTGAAATATAATTATAGTCGTTCACAGATCATTGGAATGGTCAAGGACAAGCAATTCTTCCGACACCACTCCCTGTTTCTCCCTACGGTGATGCCGCTTTGTACTTAGGGGTAGCTAGTAAGAGAGTGTGTGTGAGAGAGAAGGAGTGATGTTTTGTTTGGGTGAGGGTGGACAACAGTGGCAACAGGGCTCAGCAATCCCGTGACCTTGGTAATTCCAATGATCTGTGGTCGACTATAGCTAGGAAAGATACAAGAGGTGTCTGAATTATGATACCGCTATGATAGGTCAACAACAATATATTTAGAAGTCAGATTATATTTCATTATCCTTGAACATAATCAACTTATAGTGAATTGAATTGAATGAATTTAAGCAAATTATTTTACTCAACTGTCTAGAAGCCCTAAACATGAAAGTGAAGAGGTGAGCCCATGTATTATGAAAGATAAATACTAAATAGAGAATCCTCAGAAAAATTTTGAATGAAATTGTGAATGAATGCCATGTAAAACTATGCTATATATTATTTTAGCTCAACCTTTTCTTTCAGCTACCTTTTTATAAAGCTTAAAATTATGAAAATAGTTAATTTTTATATGTAGGCTACACAGTTTTATTATATTTGAAAAGACTTATAGTTATTCCCATAACACAAGAAATCGTTTCAAAATTGATATTCCCAACGACTGTCTATCTAAAACCGCCAACAGCTACGACACTTAAGGAATTTAAATGTTCAATAAAGTACCCAAGGAACTTATTTTGGAAACAGAGATAAGATTAAAAATTAGATTATCAAAGTGGCTTTCGTTGAATCATTTTATTGTATGAGCGAGTTCCTTGAAAGTGCAGTTATTGTTTAGATAGGCACTCATTTGATTTATGTATCTTATACATTTATAGGCTACCTCACTTTTTATGTTTGCTACTCTATTCGTACATGTAGGCCTACTCTATTTTCAGACTTCTAGGTTACCTTGTTTTTATATGAACTATAATTAAGTTATATTAATGAAATTTAATTTACTGGGTGCAGGTGAAGTGCCTTCAAGGACCTCCTAAAGAGACACGTTGAACAGAAGCCATACTACATTCTACAAGAAGTCTATGATGACGGTGTATTCAACAGGGGCAACCCATGATGACCACGGCGCTATAGCGCTACTAGTGGGATATCTACAAGTAAGTAAAAGGTAGTTCAAGTAAGATGATAATTATTTTTTTAAAACACCGGCACCAAAGTGCTTATTGGGGGTATCTTTGTATTGGTGACCGGTTCCTCTGAATGCAATTTATGAGCCTCAAAAATTGCTTCTCGTTGGTTCGGAACCCACCTAGGTCCATTCACCTCTCATCATCATCCTTCCCATTACCCACGCACAGGCCCAAGAGCCCATGTGGGCATCACCCTCACAAGACAAGAAGAAGGACCCCCTCATCCGTTTATTATATTTATGTGGACCCCCACTACTGCTTAAATGCTCAGTTATCAAAATATTTTCATTTACCGCCAGCCCCCCATCCTACAATCTTAATAGAAATAAGTCTAGTTTCAGCTAATCTTATTAAATAACAAAGTTAAAAAAATATATAACATATATGTCTTGATAAATAAATGAAAAATGAAATACCCTTTTTAAAAAACTTTAGAATTATTATTCTACAGACATGTTTCGGGACTCAGCCTATTATCAATGTGGGTAAAAAAATGTTTTTGATTTTTCATTTAATTTATGAATTATTCTAAACAGACCTAAGTTTATTATATAGACCTAACGTTTATTTATCATATGTCTTGGATCTATCATCTTTTTAAATTTGTTGTCAGAGTATTTTAACTTTATAGTGCAATCAGGAAGAGACAGTTTAATGTTATTTTCTATTGCTTCAGACTATGTTGAAAATTTATAGAAGTTCATAACTCAATTATATAACGAGAAGAAGTTGACGTTTCAAGAAAAATGTAGGTAGTTTTTTAATCATTGATTATAGTTATTTTAATCTCGGTACGTTAACGTTAAAATAATCCTCAAATTGTATGGTTTGTTGACAATGGGGAAGTAATTTCTAAAAATAATGCAGTATTCACCAGTTTACTGTAATAATTAATATTCAAATTCAATAAAAATAGCCAGAAAGGTTTATTGTTTCTTAAGTTTCATGGTTTCCAACCTTAAAACAACCAGAAATAGTAAGCTGCTGATTCACAAAAATGTCATCAGAACTGTAGTTGCCCGGAATTTAAAAGTTTGTATGATTAAAATTTTTTCTATCAAGTGTTTTTCCATTCATGTTCTTAAAGACAAGCTCTATTAATTCAAGAAATGCGAATAAATTTTCGCCCTATAGCCCTATAACCTGTAAGTCCTATACATGGCTTGGTCGACTGATCAACGCGCTTTTGCTGTCAAAGAGTATTTTTTCCAAAATCAGTCTGTTTTTTCAGCGCAGCGTCGATGCGATCTCGCTATCGGACGGATCCCTTCTCATAAAGCTGTTCCTGACCGCAAATTCATGTTTTTTAGGTAAATGACGCATATTCTGCTTATTTACCATTCCAGAAATGTAAAACCCGGGCATCGTGAGGCAAGTCAGTGATTTGTTTCACATGCCTGCCGTTGTTCCTACCAGTCCCATTGGGTGAATTTTTGAACAATTACCATTTAACGTTGATGGAAGTGAAGTAACTCATGGAGAATACGACGCACAGTGCGACTAGACAACACCAAGGCGGATGCATGCTTGCGAGCTGAATGTTGAGGAGACTGCAAGATCAATATTCTGCCACGGCCAATTTTTTGAGGAGTCCGGACGGTCCTTTGAGTCCAAACTGTTTTTCGCAATACACTAACACATTCCACACTCGCGGAAGTTATTTACTCACAAAGAAATAGATTCGCGGTCAGGAATAGCTTTGTGACTAGAGGCTTGATAACGAGTTTGCATCACATGCTGCACTCCAATAACAGAGAAATTATGGAAGAAATACGCCTCTACAGCAAAAGCGCGTTGCTGAGTCGACCAAGCCATGTATACGACTTACAGGGCTACTAAATAAAACCTTTAATCTGCTGCATCATTTGTGTCTATTTTCACTGTTCCAGAATGCCCCCACTACTCACAATGTCTTCTTAAAGCTGTGGATACTTCCTTGCCCCACCTTGAAGATTTCGAAATTTGAAAATGTGATATTACAAGAGAATGTAACATTACAAATTATAGTGATGTTACTAGGTTTTTACGAACTGATTGAATGGAATTCACAATGAAGCTTTCTAATGATACTGAATCTGCATAAGAAATTGATAACAGTAATAAATGTTTCGAGGAGTTTCAAATAGTAAAATTTATGGATTCTAAATTAAAAGTCGCTAGTGGACTAATAGAGAGATGTTTTATAAATATTTTTTGAAATGCTAATTGTTATATTTCTTCTTGGAAAATTCCAAACCCAGTAGTAAATAATGTTTTGAATTTTCAGCGGTTCATGTTTGGAGTTCAACTTGGGGACAATCTTTGGAGTTCCATCTTCAAATTCAAGTTTCGAGTACAACTTCTGGTTCCAACTGTCATCTGCTTGCACGCAAACCTTACACTTCGTTTTGGGTGGAGAACCGACGAGATGTAACGAAAATCGAAGTGGGCAGTGTCACATCAAACGAGGTATCGTACGTAAAAATATTAACAAGTGAAAAGTGAGCGGAATAATGTGATCAATCATAAACAGTTATCGCCGTTTATTAATAGTTCTTGAACGTTTTTCTTTGAAGTTTAAGTTTGAGTAAAGGATATGCAAATTGTTATCATTTTGTTTTTGTGATCAATAATGTTAAATATAAGTGCATCCTTAGTTGGTAACTTTGTCTTTTCAATGTTTCTCCCAGTTTTCCAAGCTGCCCGAAATACTATTATTTTTTAGAAATTTTAACTTTTTAAAATCAATCAATTTGTGTTACTTATAAATTCTTTATTCAAAATTCAATGTACCTTATCAGTTATAGCATGAATGGTCGAAAGCGACCTCAGCAAACTTTTTGCTGTTAGTTCAAACTATTTGTTACCTATTTGTTTGGTACAATTTTTCTCTTTTACCCCGCATGAATGAAAGGTATTCGCCTACCGTAAGTTTTTTAGCTGAGATACCGTACAATCGGTTGAAAATGTTGCTACTTTCCAATAAGGATCAAAGCTTTTAAACGTCATTATGATCGGCGTTTTACTCAGATGTAGCCGATTTTTCAAGTTTTAAAACCCATTTTGGCACTGCGATTGGTCGGGCTATTTTTTTACAAGTCGTTGAGTTTATTTTTTCAACCCTTTAAAACTCCATCACAGTGTTTCTCAAGCTAAAACAGTTATTATCCTTTGTTTTCCTGTAAACTGTTTTTCTTTTTCTTTTTTTAATTTTTCTATTATTGTTAATTATTTATCAACAGATGATGAACATTCCCCATGAAATTTTATGGCCTCAATTATAAGTGTGGAGTCTTAAAAACTGCGTAATCTGAAAGTTTCAAAATGGCGGCCAACTGCAATATCAAATCCGAATTTAACGTTGGAAATATTGTTTTTACAATAATTTGTATTGTTGCAAAAGTGTAGAGCTTAATGATGCCTGATTTTTTTAAACTTGGATGATAAATAACTGAGGAATGGTGTTGTATTTTTGATGTTATATATGGTGTATATTTTTATATTTGTGGATTCACGCAGTCTAAAGTGTGACTAGCGTGAATTGAAAGTGCATGGCTTGAATTTTGCCAGTCATTTTCTGTTCGTTTCAGTTTGAAGAATACTGTGGTGGTACTCGAAGCACTTTTTTGGAACATTATGTGCAGGTGCGCCGCTTTTCTGAAGAGTACTTGTTAATATTGTAAGCTTCGGCCATGTATTCGTGAAATCATGTATAAGATTGCCATACTCCTATTGGAAGAAATAAACTTGGATCCGATTTGGCGCATCAAAGATGTTATGAAATAGAAGTACTTCATAACTTTTCATTATTCCGCTATGTCTTTTTGGTAGTCATTTGTATAACAGATTTTTTTTTTGCTTCCTAGACCGGCTTCAAGAAATTGAGCAAGAAAATTTTGATGATTTCGAAAGAGCAAACCTACATAACATTGAGGTGAGGCTGAGGAGAGGGGAGCAGCTCACCGCCTCGATCAGGAGGAGCATGAATGACCTCAGAGATCAGAGAATCACATTGATCCATTTCTTGCGAACAGTGTCGCACACAGCGGATGGATTAATGGATGTTCTTGATCCTCCTGACCAGGACGCAGACGCTGAGGCGGATTTTGGAGGTGAGTTCTTCACAAAATTTTATCCAACTGTTCAATTACATATTTGTTACCTTCTGTATACTGAAATTGAATAATTTATCAAAGAGTGAGCCGCCACCTACAGGAAATGAGTTGAGAAGAACAATGCTTTCTTTCCTGTCTAGCTGTGAAAGTTTCGTGGAAGAAATCCATGATTGATATTAGTTTGTCCAAGCAAAGAAGACCCTCTGGCAAGATGGGAGAATGAATCCAGCTTGGTCATTATTTGTTCAATAATTACAAATGTGGTCTTAATAGTAGATAAAATTGTTTCCTACAATTTGAGATGAAATTGATAATTTTTGATCCAATATTGATCGAGCTTTAGTCATTCTTACATCTTGCTAGAGTGTCTTTTTTGCTTGGACAAACTATATACAGAGTGTTTCAGGAGGAAACATAGCACACATAGAAACATTGACAAAACATAGCACAAGTGATGAATTTGTGTCCAGTAGCGATTTTGCGATTTTTGATCGCCATTACTGAGATTTGGGTAAGATTTACACAATCGCCGCCATTTAACTTTTTCTTTAGAATCCGACTCTCTTCAACTTCCATTAATAAAAAATACAATTTTATGATTCCTTATCCAGTTATAACCCTTATTGTTGAAAAAATGGCGTTTTTTAGCATATTTTCCAATTATCTCAATAACCGTTAAAGTTACATACTTGGAACTGGTTTCATTGAATTTCTCAGCTAATTTCACATAGGAAATCATCGTTTTAGAACCTCACTAAAGCCTCTAAGAAATTAGAAAAATTAATATATTTTGAAAAATCTCAATTTTCCGCCATTGTTATCTCAGTAACAAAGCGTTTTTGGGGGTTGGTCCCATGGAACTTTTTTGTCTACTTGGTGTAAGGAACCAGCCTGAAAAGTATTGCACATTCCTCCTGAAACACCCTGTATAGAGACAGGTAGAGTCATGAGGAGAGACTATCTTTTTTCATACACATGTATTAATTCAAACAAAGTGAAACTAGACATAGAGTAGACTCATAAATGGCACACAACAATATGTGGGTTGAGAGAAATGACCCGCCTTTGGCCGACTTACATTTAAAGAGAAAATATTACAATATTTAGCAAGTAATATTTATTTTCAGATTATGAAAGGTTTCTTAATAAACGTATTGTGTTAATAAACTTATTAAACGTTAATTAATGCTGTCTCATGCTGTTCGATCTTTTCAAACACATACTGCTTACTAGAAAATTTCAATATATTTCTATATTGACTTTTTATTACAGATAATATTGTAAACTGGGAGGAGTTTATGGGGCAAGGTGTTGCAGCTGAGGAAGAGGTGCCTCCACCACAAGCTGCTCCACCACAAGCTCCTCCACCACAAGCTGCTCCACCACCTCCATTACCTCAACCTGCAGCTGGAGGTGCTAGAAGAGGCCGAGGCCGTGGCCGAAGACCTAGGAAAGGGAGAGTGGGACGTGGCTACGCTGGTCGTGGTCGGGGGGAAATTCCCATCCCTCCTGAGGTTGTCCCCATCCCTCCAGAGCAGGCAAATCCAGGTCGGGTCCGGCCATGCGTGATCTGCATGGACCATCCTTCGACACATATATGTTTGCCTTGTTTGCATCTACGTATGTGTGAAGGATGTGCCCAGCAGAACCAACAAATCCTCCAGAACGACGAGGAATTCCAAAATTTACGATGCCCCTTATGTAACGTCATATGTGAGCAATATGCTCGTGTTTTTTTATTAAATTTCTTAATAATTACAAAACGTTTGCCAATTATTTGTTAGTGCTGTTCATTTTTATATTAAAGATGTTTTTGTGTATATATTCTTTTTAAGGGCAAGTTATTTATTGATTTAGTGCGTTATACATATTTGTACATATATTGTATATACCATAATTGATTAATATATTGTATTGATTACTTCCTCATTGAAGATACTTTTGTGTATATTCTATTATTGAAAAATTCAATTAAAGATGTTTTTGTGTATATATATTTCTTTAAGGGCAAGTTACTGTTTAGTTATTTATTGATTTAGTGCATTATACATATTTTTACATATATTGTATATACCGTAATTGATTAATGTATTGTTCACTTTCTTATTAAATATACTTTTGTGTTTAGTCTATTATTGAAAAATTCAATTCAATACTTTATGTTATGAAGGATTGAACGTTTATAGACTACCATATGTTTATAAAATAAATTTGTATTACTGAAAGTCATTTACAGAGTTCAATGATGATTTATTACTTATTATTCCTTTTCACAAATCCTCTGTTTAGAGTCCTTGTCTAATTATATCATAGAAAGGATATAATATATTTTGGAGTGATATGCTACTAATATAAAATGCAAATATTTTCCCACTCTTGAAGAATAATTTGAAGAAGGTAAAAAAGGTACTTTTAAAAATATATATGATTAATTTAAAATAGGTACCGATACTTATTTTCTCAATTGGATACTATATTCGTTAAAACTTTGAAATAACAAAAATCTAAGTACCCTTCTTTAAAATAGTTTTATTTAACACTACGGCGTTTTATAGCCATTTTTGAGTGACAATATTATTTACACAATTTTAATCACTTTAAAACAATAACAATCAAAATACCCTTTTTAAAAGTTTTATTTCACACTACGGCGTTCTACAGTCATAAATAATATTTACACTTGAAAATGGCTCTAGAACGCCGTAGTGTAAAATAAAAATATCTAAAAGAAAATTCGCTCCGGCAGCTGGAGGTCGGAAAGAGTACATTTCAAACGCAATCAATGTCTTATCAGCCGTTTCCAATTGGATTTGCTATGATAGCTAAAATCATATGACTTACGAGTATGAATTTAATGGTAATCGTTACATATATTCTCGAAAACACATGGTAAACACCATTTTTGGAATATTATTTTCTCCACCATTTCTAATTGGATTCATATGTTCGATATCTCAAACTGTAGGGAATAAAATGGGTATTATACATACCAAGTTCCAAAGCGATCAGGTAATTGGTCGAATTGCAGTGATTTTTTAAAATTTTCAACCCCTATTTTCACCCCTTACCCTTGGACTGATTTGGCTGGATAACAAACTTGACCGAGATATCAACACTAATGATTTTTGTGCAAAATTTGGTTGCTCTCCGACAAGTCTTTCGGGAGTTATCGTGTTCACAAAAATCTGCACATAAATAAATATATTTATAGCACAACATTGAAAGTCACTTTAAATATATATAGATATATGAATTTAAACGGACATCTGATTCGTGTTCTAGGGGCTCGGAACGTTTACAAAATATATATCACCATAAATTCTCGGTTGTCAGGGCAAGACCAATTTGTGCATTTTTTCGACACAAATAGGCCTATTATTGTCCAAATATAATAAAATTATTGTCTAAATTTGTGCATTAAAGTCGACACAAATAGGCCTATTATTGTCCAAATATATTTGAACATCTGTTATTTCTTATTGGATTTTGCTTCATACAATAAACTTGGGCATGATTAAAATTATTTTGTACGGCATGTACGGCACTGTAATAATAATAATTGTCAAATATTTTTAGACCTACCAAAGTATAATAATGTCAGTATTCAATGTTGGGTCTGGAAGAAGTTAACAAATTATTCTACATATTTGATAGTAATATAATTATTGAATGATTTTAATATACGGTACCTAGCCTAAATAATTTTTTTGAGCTCTATAAATTAAGAATTGAGTGTAACACGCTGTAGCTGAGCATACGATAAAGATGAATAGCAAAAGTTGGTTAAATAAAATAATACTTATACATGTAGATATATTAATTTGAATACACAATGTAGGAATCTTCAGCTTAGAATTTGAATAATATAAATTTTCAAGATTGATTTATGCGATTTGAATTCTGGTACAAGCAAGATGGCGTCACCATGCTAATGCCTTCTCGATCTGTGCACTTTCAACATTTTCAACGATAATTTATTTTAAAAAATTAAGTTTCAATTGTTTGATATCTTTTATCAAGAGATTAAAAGAATATAATTGTTGAAAAACAATAATTTCACTTGATTTTCCAGCTTTAGAATGAATTTAATGCCGAAAACTGTTAATGAGCTGTGTACTAAAATATCGGAAAGAAATGCTATTAAACATATTTATTGAGATATTTGGGATTATTCTAAATATATTATCATACATTATTATGTATAACTACTGAAATTTTGACAATTGTATGGAAATGGGAATATTCATGAGAATGGGAAACTGTGGAGTTTGTGTTTTTGAGGCACGTTGTGACACCGCCTTTTTCTAGACCACTTTGCTTTAGACCAGTTTGTAGTTCAGACACCACCTTGAATATAGTTATTACTTCGTATGTATATTTTAGCATCAAAATATTGACAAAAACCACCTGTACCTGAATTTGGAGGAATTCCATTCTAGGAAAATTGATTGTTGAACTTCCAAAAATAGGTCAAATATAAATATTTATATGTTATTTGGACTCTACTTCTCATGCTCGACAACTAACAAGGCTGCAATTGATCTTGCTGATCAGCTTTGACTTGCTATGCAACACAGCAGTGACTGACGCGCATTTTTTGTATTCTTCAATAGTACAAAGAAAAAATTCCATTACTGATTTTCGAGTGAGTCTTGTTCAGGAACTAGTAAGAAGTGTTAGGCCACCACAAAATGAGATTGTGGGCCAAGACTTTCATAAGCTTGTCAAAGCATCCAAAGGACGTTGTGCTCCCTGCTACTCAAAATATGCTGCAACTTATGGTAGAAAACTTGCTCAAATCAAGATCCAAAAAGACACGAACAAAATGTTCAACTTGTGAAATTTTCTATTGTAGGGACTGTTTCTTTGATGCACATAAAGTGCGCAAGTGAGAATGGACTTGATTGATTATTCACGAAACTGTTGTGAATGTTCATTTTTTAATACTTTCCGTTATGACAATTTTTTTAATTTTTCAATTATAACTTGCTGTTCACTATTACCATTTTCTATTCTTACAATTATCTCTTATTCCTCAATATTTGATGAATTTTCACCAAAACTTCATTTATTTGTTTATACTCCCAAAAACCTCCATGATTACCAGATTTACTTGAAACATATGGCACTGGGAGGCCATGAGATCCCATATGGTGTCTCAGGCTTTAGAACGGTTAAAATTGTATGTCTGCACTTTATTGAATACAGAATGACACACATAATTCATTATTATCAATTTAAGATGTCATATACTTGTGGCCAGTTGTGATACTTCATAATTTTTCAGCATGGCCTCCAGTGACAATCGACTGAGACTCCAATTGGGGTCACATGGCGGTTAAGTTGTTAATGAAAAATTTTATAAATTGGAGAAAAAAATCATGAGATAAATTCTCTATTCCCTATTATTCTCTAAATAAATTCTCTATTGGTTTGTCAAGTAGGCAAACCAAGCAAAACACTCCAAAGCCCAAGGCTAGACATAAACACAGCTGCTCCATTACTCTCATCCCTTAAAAACTTGATAGAATGTAAGCGAGATAGTTATAAGGAATATGAAGAGAGAGCCTCGGACTAGCTGACGATGAAAAATACGAGGAGAAGCGCAAATACAAGACAAATGTTCGTTTAGCCACCCTAACAGTACACAAGCCCCAGAGGTAGATATGACACCTTCAGATAAGTTCAGAATAGGAAGTTTCCTACCGCTAATTGACCAACTAGAACAAGCGTTGAACAAAAGAGGCTTAGGCTTACAGACAAATTGATGAGCGATTTGGTTTCCTGAGAAAATTACATGAACTTTCTATGGAAGAAGCAAGAAGTGTATGTAGCTAGTAAAAAATCTAGTGGGGACATATAAAAACGATATTGAAGACATCTTGCGAATGAACTTATACAGTTTAAGAATTTCTCTGAGCAGTACCTTGATGAGTAAAAAAAGATTAATTCTTGAGTAAGGAGAGATGGTTTTATAAAATTTTGCTTTAATAAATAGTGATCTCAAGGACTGTCCTTGATGATTACTAACTGTTCAGCAGAAAGATTGTTCTCCAAGCTAAAACTTAAAAAGAATAGACTTGGAACTTCTATGACAGAAGACCGACTAAACTGTTTAACCTTGCTCAGTATAGAAAATGTCATCGTGGAGCAGATTAATTATGATAATATTATAAATAACTTTATTTATTTGAAATTAAGAAAAACCAATAAAACCAAGTCGGCAGGAAATTCAAGAATTTCAAGTACTGTAGCTATAGTCGGGGATTACTCAATTAGTCCAGTGCTCGATTAGTCCAGTGCTCGATTAGTCCAGTGCTCGATTAGTCCAGTCCCTATCCTACATTAAGAAACTGAAAAACTGGACTAATCGAGGCACCTGGACTAACCGAGGCGCAGTGGTTCGATTAATACAGTGACTTGATTAGTCCAGTTCTTCAATAAGATGAGCGAGTGCCTCGATTAGTCCAGAACTGGACTAATCGAAGCCCTGCGTCTCGATTAATACAGTGCCTCGATTAGTACAGTTGGCGTACTGAATTCGTACCAGGTGATGAATCCACTATATGCGTTGACAAGGAATTGACTATAACTAGACGGCGTCAAAGTGGTCGTCTAACAAATAAAACCAAGGCGGCGCGGCGCGATCTTTGAATTAGGTTGCAAATGACAATAGCTTGGTTTTCATTATACAACCATGTTGTATTTATTTATAATGTAATATTCTGAATAATTCACCGGTATCTTTTAACTTATTGAATCTTATTATCTTTGTTTAATCTATTAAATTAGGCTACCCCTATTAGAAATTCGGGATTTAATATTGTTTAATTCATGGAAGGACAGTTTGATTAATTAATATTAATATTTTTATGATTTACAGCAATATTTGAAATCTGTATTGGTAATTATTCAGAAGCTGAATTATTGTATTCATGAAACTAAAAATCTAATGAACCAAAAAACCTTTAAATTCGGCTCTCTATATGTGACTTTATTTACCATAACTTTTTGTATTGAAATTTTAATATTATCAACAGTCCTTAGGGTGGCCGTGGATGAGTGGGTTAAGTGCTAGAGTTAAAGCCTCCACATAAGGCTAATTTCAAAACAAAGAAATATTTACGAATCCACTAAAATATTTTTGGATTGGAAGTATTCAAATTATACATCGTGAAAGCGTATATCATTGTCAAGAATATACACTTTTATAAAATAAAATTGTTAACTAGTAAAGATCTGTACGATTTAAAACCTATCAGTAATGATATATGTTTGAAGGAACTCTTCATAAACCCAATTCTGCGTTCAGAAATGCGAAAATATCAATAAATAATCAGTTATCAGTTAATAGTAAATAATCAAAAATAATGAGCAGTCCAAATTCAGTTTATTATCTAGGTAGATCACTCCGAACTTTTTGAGTTTTCATTGCATTAAGATATAAAATCCGAAAAATATGAATAACTTTTTTATTTGTTGTCAGATTGACTTGAATTTTTATGGGGAGGACACTAATATAGAGAGGAATGTTCCTGTTTTTTGTAGAATTTTTCCAAGGCTCCATCCCCCCCCCCCAGATCCAAAAAACCGATCGGACGATTTCAGTCATTTTAAATTTCCCGGCTTAGAAAGACTTGGCACTAAGGCATGTGATTGTTTGATAATTGCACGCGGAAGAAAAAAATACATTCTTAAAAGTTGAGAGAATGACACCAGCTTGGTCAATATTGATTCAAAAATTATAAATTTGGTCTCAAATTGTAGATTAGAATGTTTTCTACAATTTGAAATTCGATTTTTGATTTTTGAAGCAATATTGACCGAGCTGGAGGCATTTCCCCATCTTGCGAGAATGTCTTCTTTGCTTCTTCTCTGTGTGAATTATTGTTGTCTTAGATCAAACGATCAAAGCCTTTTGAAGTTCCAAGAAACCTACACTTGTATGCGCATGTCTGTCCAAGCAAAGAAGACCGTGTGGCAAGATGGGAAAGTGACTCCAGCTCGGTCAATATTGGTTCAAAAAATATTAATTTTGTCTCAAATTGTAGATCAGAATGTTTTCTACGATTGAGACTAGATCAATAATTTTTGAACCAATATTGACCGAGCAGAAGTCATTTTCTCATCTTGCCAGGGGGTCTTCTTTGCTTAGACAGACTATTATACTAGGCTACATCATCATTCTATAGTATTATTGCTGATAGTGATGTAAAGTCTCTCCAAGCAAAGAAGGCATTTTGGCGAGATGGGAAAATAACTTCCGCTTGGACAATATCGGTTAAAAATCATAGATTTGGCCTCAAATTGTAGGAAACATTCTGATCTTCAATTTAAGACCAAAATTTTACTTTTTGAGCGAATATTGACCAAGCTGGAGTCATTTCCCCATCTAGCCAGAATGTATTTCTTCCTTGCACAGACTACAGTAAATAGCGAGAAATTACTACAATGATCATCAGACTCTATAAATGAGTGCCTTTTCGCTTTCATTAAATTAGATTAATTACTCATATCGGTCTCTTTATCCTGTTGGTCAAGTACAAGGCAGGACTTGGTCCTAACTTCGCCGTTTCAATGCTGTAACAAAGTAGTCATATTTTATTATCTATAATTAATGTACATGGATAAAGTTATTCTATTCACCTTCTCTCATTTTACTCTCTCTTTAACCTCTCCTCTCTATCTCCTCTCTCGTTTTATTCTCTTTATCCTTCTCTCTCATTCTTTTCAATCATTTCACTGCCTCATTCACTTTTCAATCCACTTTTTCCTTTCTCTTTTCTCATTTTACTATTCTCTCTATCTCTTATCTCATTTACCCTCTTTATCCTGTGCTTTCTCTTCCTTCTCTCATTTTACTCTCCCTTCTCTCTATCTTTTCTCAAGTTTCTCATCTAGTAATACATCAAGATATATTATAGTCATATTGCATAACTATTTGACAATCACAATTTATCTGATTGCACGCATACCGGGTAACTATGAAATTCAAGTGAAATTGACAAGATGTGGTTAAATTGAAGAGCAAATATTTTGTTTTTGAAACATGAGGGACTTAAGTAATTACAATGTGCCATTAAAGGTCATACAGTTCAATATCATTATCGCTTCCATTATGTTAAATTTTTGATGAAACACTTATTGTATAAAATATAAAACTTGATTTCTTAATTTTCTTTTCATTTCCTCTTTTATCAGTTATATAGTTTTTTTTCCTGGGACTGATGCTCGCATAGGCTCCTAGGCCTGTGCGGGGCTAATGGGAGATGGCGACTGGTTTTTGGGCAGTCAAGACCGACGGCTTTACGTCTCCTTTAATAGACGGGGTGCCGTATCTATGTGATAGTACTGCGTTCGAAAATATTGTTCCCTGGTCAAGGATCGAACTTGGGTCCTCTTGCTTATCAGAACTCGGACCAAAGTTTTTTCCCTTTGCACCTTTTTTCTCCACAAATTAAATTTTGTTAGTATTTATATATTATGACATTTATTTATATCTATAGTATTTAAAGTATTATTATTATTATCATCCATGCTAACTATTATGTCATGAATAAATTCAAACTACAAAATCAAGTTGTCACATTTAATTTTGGCTATTAATGATTATTTTATAGAATTAAGTTTATTCTGAGCTATATTCTGCAAGTCTTATGAAGTGCATAAAATGATGTTTTATGAATAATCATTTTTTTTGAAAAATGACAATAAAATTTAATTGGAATTTGATTGGATATGGGTATGTATTATTACGGTATGTAACTGTATTCATCATTCCTCAAACTAAGCATAATCAGAATACAATTCATTCAGTCAACTAACTATATAGTGATAACGAGAAGCAAAGATATTATTATTTCCTTCTTCATGGCCATTCTCGCAAATATGAAGAGAAGTTACTGGGTGTTTTTGAAGTAAGTTATATACATATACAAGTTCTTTATTGATCTACTCAACAATGAATGTAAGTCGCTATAAATCGCTATACCATTAGAAAGACACTGATTTTTCAATTCATAACTTTATAGCTAATTCAATTAACACTACTACCAATTTATATACAACATTCTTAATTTTTCAACAATTTATGTATAATATTACATCTTATCAAGATAATGTAGGCTATATTGAAAGTATTCAACATTTTTCAAGATCATTTAAAGGCGTCCATAACCAGATGAGATAAGGAAGCACCCTGAATGCTCTCTTAAGCTTGAAGGAATTCATTATAGTCAGCCAGCATTTTTAAGAAATGAACTATACAAGAATGAATACGGTACTTGTGGTAGGTATTTAGTAGTAACTTAGCCTACATATAATGATTCTTAACACGGGAGTAGTGAATAATACAGGACTAATAGCAAATATAATTTTAGATTTCAAGTACCTAGCTGAACATTCATATTATAGGCTAACTTTTGCTCTCTTCAAAATGAACTGTGGAGCCAAAATTTGCTGCCAAAATGACGCTTCCTCCTCAAGTCTTCAATACTCTTGCCTTGCCTGTTACAGAGATTTACTTACTCCTTTGGTCTTCCACATGGATCAGTGTCTGAGGAGTCGTCCTTACCGTGTAGTGGTGAATTCTCTATAATTTTACTTATTTATTGCAAGAGAAATAATTTTAAAATTTTGAACTTTGATGGCATCTCCCACATAGAATTTTCTCGGGAGTGCCTCTTATTCTCTGTAAATTTGGAAATCATATCTAAACTATATTTTTTAGAGTACCTCATTGTATACATTTCGTGGAGGTTTAATGTTTTCTTTGTACTAGTTTGCTTACTGAGAAATAAAAATTTATTATTATTCATTTATTTTTCCCGTGGCTATTTTCCTACCGGTAACCCCATCCCTGTCCTCCAATTTATGAGATTGAGAATGCAATTTATACGAAATTGATCATACATTCCTATTATACAAGAGTTCATTGAGCCTATATTCCAAGTAAGCCTACTTGTTGTGAAATCCAAAGGTTTTGACTTGGATTTTCAAAGACTGAATTAATCTACCCCTTTTCGGTACATATCAGCTCTAAAAGAATAGATCAAAATTCAACGTGTGACCTTAAATTTTCCAAGTAATTTTATTGACTATAATCTTTAACTGAATATTTTTTCCATAAATAAACAATATCAATTGAAAAATCAGAAACAAAAAATTACCAAAATTTAAGGGTTTTTTCAATTTTTAAGGGTGAAGCCGTACCCTAGGACGGCAGAAAACTTCAATTTTGGATTCAGCGCACTGGAATACAGTCATAATATAAAACAATCGGAAAAAAACTTTCGCACCACTTGTCTGACAAAACTACCATTATTTTACTGGGCTATCATAGCGTCAGAGTTTTACTGGAAACCTGACGT
The DNA here is from genome assembly GCA_017141385.1 of Sogatella furcifera. Classification (NCBI taxonomy): domain Eukaryota; kingdom Metazoa; phylum Arthropoda; class Insecta; order Hemiptera; family Delphacidae; genus Sogatella; species Sogatella furcifera. Next base: position 21,265,140 of record CM029547.1, on the reverse strand, counting down.
CAGAGTTTGCAAGCTACTTGAACTGATCGATAACTTTTGCCGTTGGCGATTATGGCAGCGTCTCCAGTGTAACGCTGAGAGAGTGATATAGTTGATTCCACATATTATAACCGGTTCAGCGGGTCGCATGAATTGGCTAAACTGGACTAATCGAGCGCCTTGCACATCCTACCTAATAAACTAACTTTACTGTACTAATCGAACCTCTAGACAAATTGAAATACACTGCCTCGATTAGTACAGGAAAAACTGGACTAATCGAACCACTCTCATAAAACAACTTATATATTTGAAAAACTGGACTAATCGAGCACTGGACTAATTGAACCCTACCCGCTATAGTCTGGTCGACCAAAGAAAACATTCTGGCAAGATGGGAAAATGACTCCAGCTCGCTCAATATTCGTTCAAGAATAATTAATTTGGTCTAAAACTGTAGAAAAAATTCTGCTCTACATGCAATTTGAGACCAATTACCAATTTTTGAACCAATATTGACCGAGCTGGAGTGATTTTCCCATCTTGCCAGAATGTCTTTTTTGCTCGACCAGGCTTAGTATAGCTCTAACATAGTTTTGTAGTTCTGAAATATACAATATTATTCAATAGAATCAATCTATAATTTATTAAGAAAGCTATAAGGGTATCTTAAAATCTATCTTGAATGGTGCAATCAACAAAGTTACTTTATGAGTTCAATTATATCAAATGTATTTTTCATTTTCAAACATATAAGAATTGTTGGAAGTATTTAATTGAATTCACTGCTTATGATTCTTCAATAAAAACCATATTTTGTAATACTTGACCAATTATTAGTCACTAATATTACCGATACCATTGATCTTGATTTGAATATAGCTATTGTTAATTCAAGTATATTTTGATCCAGGTATATCAAAAATATAATAAATAATACGATCAAAAATAAACTTTAAATCTCCCATCAAGTGAATTTTTAAAAGTATCTTTTCATCAAATCATAATGTTTTTTCCAAGACATATATATTTTTCATACAACTAAGTTGTCTACTCAATCTACTTTAGTATGAAATTTGATTTTTTATTGAACAATATAATAGCCTCCATACAATTCTTTGTCATGGATTGAATACTTTCAAGTAACAACATCATATCCTGTATATTTGTCGGATTGATTCAATTGTGATTATCTGTATCTGTATTCTTTGTGCGATAATCAATTTCTATTATAAGATTGATATTTTGTGAAAAAATAACGATTGTTTGGCTATTTCATGAAATAATATTTTTTGTCTACTTGGTGTAAGGAATCAACCTGAGAAGTATTGCACATTCCTCCTGAAACACCCTGTATTATTGTAGTTTTTTGTGTGTTCTATATGTCTTTTATCAGGTTATTGAACTGTTTGGAATTATTAAGAAATTATGAGAATGAACTTTGATTTTTGAAGTAATATTGTTCAGTGAGAGTTGATTATGTTCTATTTAAATTGCTAAATCACTGCTTATGTATCTGAAATAGTGCAATTTTCGTGTTTTTTCGAGTATCTGTTTCGATTCAATGTTGAAAAGATATACTGTACTCGGAATTGCATGAACATTGAACTCTTGAGAAATTTTGTTGGTTCAAATGAAAATTTTGCTCGTGGAGCCGGCCGGGTGCCGATGGAAGTTGGAAGGGGAAATTTTTATTGGAAAAAGCAAGGAGTCTCAGTTCAGACACGATAGCAAAAGGATGTGATTCGTGGACAGGCCTCGGCTCTCTGAATGTAAATGCTTCCATTCAGAGGGGCAAATTATTGTTTTTTTTTTAAGTTAATAGTAATGTAAAGTCAAATATTTAATTCTAATTAGGGAAATAGACAAGTAAATCATAGTGGAAGTTTTTGTGTCTCAATTTGTGTAGTTTTTGTGTCTTAATTATGGTGAGTGCCAACATTTTCGTTTTGTTCTCTGGCTCAAATTTTTAATTAATGTCAGTAGTAATATTTTTTTAACCGTGGCCTAGGTCTAGTGTCCAATGATATTAACACTTGATAAAACATTAATAATTGATAAAATAACTTTGTTTCGGAAAATTTTGATGTAACCTGATTGAATGTAGTAGTTTCATTTTTTAATTTGGAGTAAACGTTCAATAAAGAACCGGAGTATAGAATATCACAAAATATTTGTTTTTCATACAAGTTCCTGACTCGTAGTTGTACTGGTAGTTGCTAAAATTAGAGTTGTTCAAAATTAATTAGAAATAATCTGGTAGTTGAAGGAACGAATCCATGTAATGCTCCCAACCACTGAGGGATTCGAAAAATATTTAGTTTCAGGATTTTACAAAATAGTATAGCTATGGGGCCACTCGTTACATATGGTGTCAAGTTTGAGGTAAAAGGGTAATATAAATTTCCGTGGGTTACATTATTATCGCCCTTTTTACACAATACCGACGAGTTGTCTTAATCAGAGTGTGAAAAATGCTTGGAAGCAAATTATAGCGTGTGAGGTTACCGCTCCCTCTACTAAGGGACCAGCTCTAAAAGAACTTATCGTGCGTTGTTCATCATTCAGCAAAGAATGTGGTCTAGAGGTTGTTGCTGTCACTTCTGACATGGGCTCCAACAAAAGGGCCATGTGGAATTCATAAGAAGTGCAGGTTACAAGAGATTCCAGGCAGACTTCTTTCAATTTCAATAGTAATGCCATTTTTACAATACCTGATGTTTGCCATCTGCTAAGAAAAATTAAAAAGCTGTTTGCTGAGCAGTGAACTCCATCTCCCACACTCTCTTGTTACTAGTGAAAATCTACTAAGCACATTTGTCTCCGCAATCTATATTGAAGAATTGTGGGATAAAGAAGTTGCTGAAAAGAAAGAGGTAAGATTGCTTCATCATTTGAATAGAAACGATTTGGAACCAAATCATTTTAATAAAATGAATGTTGGTTCTACTGTTTGATTTTTTTCTGTGAAGACAGCAGCTGCCTTGGAGTTGGCAGTAAAGTTGAAAATCGCTCCACCAGAAGCTCTAACCAATGCCTACTTTTGTCGGCTAGTTGAACAGTGGTTTGCAATCACGTCGTCAAAAGTGTCTAAAAGTGCAGTCACAACAAGAAATAAAAATAATAAAATAGCCATTTTGAGAAAATTTGTTGTATTATCCAACAAACCACAATTGGAAAGTGTTGGAAGCCCTTGAATACAGGCATCATAATGTCTACTCTATCCTTGATAGAAATTTGTGAGTAGCTTCTGACTCAAGGGTACAAATTTGTAATGCTGTATCGATTCTCACAGGATGCTCTGAAAAATATATTTTCTCAGATAAGAAGGAAGTGTGGATCAAGTCCCACCGCTCTACAGTGCTTGCAATCTCTAAAAATGATATTAGTACCACAATTATTTGTCTCTGATGTCAAGAGATCATCATACTTCACCGACAGTGACAAATTCTTAGTGGACAGTAGTGTGCTCAAATGTATGAACATGTAAATCTAGCTATTGAAATTGAAGTGAACATAGAACCAGACAGTGAAATTGATCTTGAAATGAACAATAATATTGTACAAGATGAGAAACAAACCCGAAAACGAAAAGAGAAACAGTATACATTAATGGAAAGAAAGAAAATCAAGACTGATGCTATGAAATAAAAGCATACAGTTTTACCACCATGTGAAAACTGCAAAAAGAAATGTTTGACAAAGATTGATCAAGAACGTAGAATGTCTATCAATGACCAATTTTGGAACATTGAAGTTTATTAAGAAAAGAGAGCATTTATATTTAATAGTTGTTTTTGGTGGTGCAATTATCGTTGAATAAAAGATCCGGCTCACAGCGCGCCAACACACTCACGGCATGAGCTATCTTGGAATCAAACTGTGTTGACGCGGTGTGTGCAGGATATTCCATTCACCAATGATTGCGCCACCAATAATAAATTTACAGTTACAAAAATATACCATTTTGTAGCTAAAGAATTGTTCTACAACATAGTGAGGTTTCAGAATTTCACATCCTAACAAATAAGATATGAAAAATGAGAGAAAACGATTTTATTGAGAAAAATCTTTTTTTTTTAAATTCAAATAACTGATCAACAATGCATTTAAGAGAGTTATGAACGGATGGAGGTTGTAGCCTAGATTAAATGGAACATTTTGGTTGAAAGAAAGTTGAATATGTCGAGCATTACTCAATTTGCAACGAATATAGTGAAACACTGCAACCACAAACAATGTAATTATTGAGCAAAAGTTTCTAGAGGTAACATATGCAACCACAAACAATGTAATTATTGAGCAAAAGTTTCTAGAGGTTGGACACACCCAAATGGAAGCTGACTCAATGCACTCCTGCATTGAAAGGAAGCTTAAAAAATAAAACTATCAGTGTCCCAGCAGATTACGTTACAATTTGTAAAGAAGCTAGGACAACGCCGGCTCCGTACACAGTGAAGTATTTGGATCACACGTATTTCAAAAACTTTCAAAATCACTTGTTTTATAACATTATTCGTCCAGGAAGGCTAAGTGGTTCTCCAAGAGTGGTAGATATACGTGCTTTGAAGTATTCACCTAATCAAATGATTCAATACAAGCTCAATTTTTCAGACGAGTGGAATGATTTAACCCAAAGACGGAACAAACAAATAACACCAATGATCCTTCATACACTACCTAGTCTGTATACTAGAAGATTACCAATCAAAAAAAGGAAGTATGATGATTTGCAATCCTTGAAATCCATTTTAGAACCAGATTTTTACACTTTCTATGATACTATACCTCATGATTGAAGGGGGTCATTGGAACTTGTTTATTTGTATAACTTTTTGTAGCAACTATTCACTTTTAGATTATGAATATTGAATCCAATATTCACTTTTGATTTATGAAATCCAATTTTCATTAATAATAATAATAATAATAATAATAAATTTATTCTCAGACAAAGAAAATACATGAAAAACTTTCATACAAACAAAACCATTTTCAGCTGAAAATAATACTCATATGCAAAGCTCGAGGAGCTTGTCCGCATATGGGAGCACAGTAATACAATAATAATTATTTACAAAAAAAAAACAATCAATCAACTTATCAATAGATAACCTCTCCAAACACATTATCTATCTCTCCAAACACATTATAAATAAACCTTTTATGGACAATATTTAGGAAAACTTAATTGATGAATAAAAAATACAATGAAGCAAATAAAACTCAAAAATAAATGGATACAGAACAAAAAAGAAATTTTACATCACTCAATGACACAAAAAAAAAAAATTTAAATAATGAAAAAATAAAACCTTATGCATCTCTATACACTGCACAGAACCTCGATGAATGAACAGCCTGAAAAGGAAGAGATTACCACTATTTAACAATTAGCCCACCAATTTTTTTTTTCAATTGAATAAAAAAAGTTAATAGAGATAAGAAATTGGGGTTTAAATTATTACCAGATACATTCTCTCAATTTCATCCTCAGTTAATGACATAATGTATTTTTTAACAGATTTCTTGAATAAAGAGAATGAGTCACAGTGCTTAATTCCATCTGGTAAACTATTATGAAATTTACCCTCAAGAAACAGGAACGACTTTTGAAAAAACGTGCTTCTAGGTCTGGGCAACCTGACTCTCTCCATGAAGCGTGTGGCAGGCCTAAGCACCTGTGCATCTACTGTATTGCCCAGGTTACCACTCGCTTGATAGAATTGAGTAAGCACTTTATAGCAGAACAAAGATCTTAATGGGAGAATATTCAATAGAGCAAAACTATTTTCTCTACCTATATGTCTTCCAGCTCCAATAGTGTGAACTAATGATTTTTGTAGTCTCATAAGAGGTTTCATATGGGTAATATATGTGCAACCCCAGCAAGCAACGCCATAAGAGAGCCTAGAGTGTGCCAAAGAGAAGTAGATATCTCTCAAAACTGACCCAGGACACACTCTTTCCAAATAATAAAATCTGTGACGAAGCTGTCTCAATCCATTCCTGAGTATATTGATATGGGCCCTCCATAAGAGATCTCTCTCCACTACAACTCCCAGATACTTAACTGTATCTGACTGCTGGATTATACTACATAGGCAATTCTCGGAGCTGACACAGTCGATGGAATGGTATTTGAGTGGGCTATTAAAAGTAAAAGATTGGGTGAGGCCAAAGTTAACAAATGTTGTCTTTTCAGAATTTAATCTTAGATTATTGAAAGTGAACCAAAGAGATAGTAAATTTAGATCTGCCTGCATACTAGACTGAAGATTCTGCAGATTAGACTCACCATATGTAAAAGCGGTGTCATCGGCAAATGCTGTTATTTTTCCTATGAAGGGTCCACTAAAAAGATCATTAATAAATACAAGGAACAGCACCGGGCCCAAAACTGATCCTTGAGGGACACCTGCATGAATTAATTGATTTGTACTCACAGCACCATCAACACACACAAATTGATTCCTTTCATGGAGGTATGATTGGAACCAATTCAGAGCCAACCCACGGACTCCCGCCAACTCCAACTTTTGAAGCAAGATATCGTGATCAACTGTATCGAATGCTTTTCTGATATCAAGGAAAAGACCCGAAACCCTAGACACATCCCCTTGGTTCAGATTAGCATGAATTTCAGAGATGAACTTTCGCAATGCTAGCTCCGTGCTCAGACCCTCCCTAAATCCAAATTGATTTGAAACAAAAAAATCAGACACATTCAGAAAAGAAATGAGACGTGATTTAACAATTTTTTCGAATATTTTTGAAAATATTGATAACAAGGAAATAGGTCGAAAATCTTCAACAGTTGTACTATTGCGCTTTTTTGGGATTGGTATGATCTTAGCAATTTTCAATTTTGATGGAAACTTACCATTCAATAAGCTCATGTTGAAGAGGTGAGCCAACACAATATGTATTCTTGTGGAGATACTCTTTATGAGTGCTGACGAAAACCCATCCATGCCTGGAGCCTTGGAACCATGCAGTCCAGCAATAAAACTGGCCACTTCCTCTGGACACACAGGTCTCCAAAACAAGGATTTAGCGTTCCTGTCAACTTTAAAAGATTCTCTATACGTTTCAATCACCTCTTCCAAAGGAAGCTGACGTTGTAGTGCCCTCACCCCTGATACACCAACGAAATAATTGTTGAACATTTCAGCAATCTCAGATTTATCTGTAACTTCTATATTATTTGATACTAGGCGTAATGTAGAATTTTTTGTTTTTTGTCTCCCAACCAGAATATTTATAATTTCCCATTGTTTTTTGCTATTACCCCTATTTTCATTAAAAAGTGTTTTATAATAAATTTCTTTTGCACGCTTTATCCAGGCTCTAACCTTCCTCTTGAATGAGATGTAATTTTGTTTAGCCAACTCATTACCACGATTTCTATTCATTATTCTAAATAATTTATCTCGTGTGTTAATTGCATTACAGAGACCCTGATTCATCCACGGTTTAAGCATCCTAGATCTATGATTTCCACCATTTCTTACAGTCCTAGTAGTTGCCAACTGAATGTGAAGTGTAATACACTCTGAAAGTTTGAATAAGCTAAATCAAGATCATCGCACCCATAAACAGTCCCCCACTCCTCCTCAGCAAGCAAATCATTTAATTTATCATAATCTACTACAATGCGCTCACTGCAAGAACGGTGATTACTGACCGCCCTAGCGCAGGGAACAGAGACACATACAGCACGGTGGTCAGTTATACCAGCCTCCACAACAGCTGAAAAAACATCCGAAGAGGACCGTCCTCTGTACAGAATATGGTCTATACAAGTAGAAGAAGTATCAGTAACTCTTGTATCGACGTCTATCAGACTCTCTAAACCATTTATAGCACAAATCTCAAAGTACTGATCCACAAGAGGGTTGGTAAGATTAATATTAATATTAAAGTCCCCAACACAGACAACTTCCTCATGATCAATCCCAGAAAGGAGTTCAGAAAATGACTCAAGAAATGACTGAATATTGCTGTTTGTATGCCATCTGTAAATACCAACAAGTACAAAGCTGAACTGCCCATATTTAAAATTTAAAACTATAGAATCAGCTCCAGCCAGTGAGCTCTCAATTAAATTGCAATGGAAACACTGCTTATAAAATACCACAAGACCACCGCATCTGTTCTCAGTACAAGAAGTCATTTTATCATACCCATCAATATTAAATAGGTTCATGTTATCGTCAGGCTTTATCCATGCTTCAGACAAAACAATGATATGAGGCTTGTTCCTCATGCCATTCATGTATAGTAATAAATCATCAAAATTACAATTAATACTATGGATGTTCATTTGAAAAACAACTACGCTATCAAGCGAGAAAAAAGTGTCATTAAAATCATTGAGTGATGTTATATATCTACATTCATTAATAGAACTGGAATTTTCCATAAGTATTCAAACTTTGCCTTATATATAGTTATTATTTTGAAAATTTTGTCTCAATATAGGTAAAGAGAGAGAAAAAAAAATGTTTTCACTGTATTCTGTCCAATCTCGGACTGCCATGCAAGACAATAAAATATTCATTTACTCATTTATCTTATTAAATGGGAAGTTGACCTAAAAAATCTCGGAACCATCACAATAAACCAGCATATGAATGATAAAATTTATTTCAATTCCTGGAATTTGAAGTGATTTGACCAAAACTGATCCATTACTCACAATATCAATTTTTCAAAATATCCATTGGAAAAGACGTAGACTTTACAATATGTAAGCTAACTATCAAATGTATTTGAAAATGCGAAAAAATAGTGATGAGAATCATCATCAAACCATTGAAAGATTCATCGATATTACATTAACCTACCAAAAATGAATACAGCAATGATAATAGAGCAATAGGATTGCAGCGATAAGATTGATCAATAATAATGCAGCGATAAGATTGAGCAATAGGATTGCAGCGATAATAAGATTGCAGATCGATGAAAATCATTTCCGTTATTGTTCACAATAATATAATTTCACTAATTGAGCATTGGGACTCGATGTAATTATTAGATAGGTAATGTTATAAAATGTTGTAAAATTAATTTGAACGATTGAACATCACATAAAAATCACTGCAATAAATCCTCATATAGGCTATCCCATATTAAGTTATCCATCACAATAATTCAGTCCACTGTTTATTCCAATAAACTCAATCAATAATAGCTCTTAATAATAAAAATCTATAGCGATGCTCATATAAGTTAGCTTCATTGTTATTCGACAACAGTAGTTTTATTACATTAATTTCTATTCTTTTCAATGGAACTGATCAATAATGCCACAAATTATTGAGAAAATTATTTTAGGCGTCAAGTCATTAGAAACCACTCATTAATACAAATCAAGAATGAACTATCACTCTCAAATCTCGATAAAGACAATTTAAATATTCATGAAGAAAAACATCATAATTAAGGCAAACTGTACAACAACAACAACTTGAATTAATAATTACTATGTTACTGTCCATCTCCAGTTGTATCAACTCAGAAACTGTATATTATAATTATATATATTATTCTAAATTATAAATTTACTTATTCAATTATAATATTGTTCTTACATGAAAAAATTCAAACAACATTCAATCAACCCACTAATCACGTTCAATGAAGTTGGACCCATCTTAATCAAATTTAAGTTCATTAACGCTTTTAATTAGGGAGATTTCTCCATCAAATTTACGTATTTTAACCCTGCCAACATGGTCGACCCAGGCATCCTTAATTTTAGCCTCCCTTTTCAACCGTCGTGCAACACCAAGAAGTTCTCTCCGCCTAGGCGACAGACTACGGTTGATAAATACTGGTTCCTGTCCATTAAAGCCCTCAATCTGATTTCTACACAGTTTGCCGAATTTCTTCCTCAAATCCATCATTAAATCAGCATCCAGTCTCCTTACAAATTTAACGATTATACCAGGTGGGGATGGTGCTGGTCCAGGCTTACCTTTGAACGGCCTGAGACGGTGGATGGCGTCCACTATGACTGGAGGCATGCCGACCGCCTTGCTCACTCTCGCAAATGTATCCAATACATTTTCATTAGCCGGTTCGGGGAGGCCATGTATCTCCAACGTGTTGCGCCGCGTATACATCTCCAGGTCGTCCAGACGCTCCTCAGTGACTCGCAGGCGTTCCTGGACACCATTAACGTCGCTTCTTAGAGATTCTATCAGTGTCTGTTGTCGTTCAACAATTCCACTCTGTTTAGCAATTATATCCTCCAATTTATCACGTTTTTCCTGCCCGGTATTGACAATGGATTTCAGTTCCTCAATAGAATTCAATAATTCATTTTTTAAGCACTCCAATTGACCCTCATATAGTTCCATGGATTTTATTTGCTTGCTAGGAGCCGTAACTTCACTTTCCCCTGCGCACTGTTTATTTATTTTAACAGGAGTAGAGTCATTCACCCTCAGAGATCGTTGGGCACTAATACAATCAGGACAGTTCCATGACTTGTTTTTAAAAAACGAAACATCAGTCTCCTGCATATTAACACACGCAGGATGAAATAAACAATTACAGTCTTTACATAATAAATTAGAAGCAGTTGAAGAACGATTTACAGATTGCTGGCACTTTCCACACGTACTCATTATGTTATGTAATAAGAACGTTTTTCAGTAGGTATAAATAGATTGAATAAGTCCACTTTAACCACTTCGTACTCGAATAAATTCCAAGAAAATCTCGATAAATTCCGTTCAAACGTTCAAAACAATTCACGGCAGTCCGAAACAGAACACAGTTAGCTAGTTATCATTAGCGATAAGAGACCGTTCGAAAATTCAACCGTCTAGTTCGACAGCCGAACTGATACTGATACTGATACTGATTACAAGTTCATCTACAATACTAGATCTATTTCTCATGACTAAAGATCAATGTTTGGAACTAGAAAGAAGTTTGTTTTTATATTATACTTTTTCATTGCAAATTGAATTCACTAGTAGAGAAAGTTTTATAGTTTGAAACATGTAAGTACATTATTATGCTTTACGAATTGCAATACTAATAAATAAATCTCAGTGCCCTTGAAATCTTTTTCTTTGCAAATTAAATCTCCTTGAAAACCACGTATCTCCAAAATAAATTGTGAGAAAAACTCGTAACTCCACAAAATGGGCTGGGAAGTAGAAAAAGCAACAATTTGTTATTTGAGTAAATATAACCCTGTAATTCCATTGCCTGAGTCAACAAAAAATCATTATTACAGTTTATATCACCTTGAATAATTGTTTAAGAGAATTAATGAAGAAAACCTCGTATCTCCACAATAGATTGTGTGAAAAGCTCTGAACTCCACAAAATAAGCTGTGAAGTGAAAAAAATAACAATTTGTTATTTAATAAGTAGAAACTAACACATACTTGATAAATTGCATCTTGCAAATAATGATTTTGGAATAACTATGTTTTTAATGTCTCCTGAAAAATTGACCAGTTTGGAGTTACGAGGTTTGCTAATTAGGGTAATTAATAGAAGATAACTTTCACAATATTTGAAGAAGAGTCTTCTTACAAAGTATTGAATGAGGAGAAAATCTCTGCCTTAGAAGACTCCATCAGAATGACCGTTATACTAAATCTGAAATTAAGGTTTAGTCTTGGTATTCATGGTTACAACTATTTAAAGTCCACAGGGTACCCAATACCTCCAATAAGCCCTTCGAATACAAGACTGCAAAAATAATGAAGAAATTCATTTTGTCATGTTTGAGAATTCAAAAGAAATTTAAAAGTGAAAAGTTGAAAGAATGCAGCACTTGAAAAATTATGTAGACTACTCTTTCAATAGATGAAATGCGGATAAGTGGTCATTTTGATTACAATAAAAAGCAAAGGAAATTCGTTGGTAATGTCACTCTGGGGAATAAAGAGATTGTTGGAAATCATTCAACAGTCGTTTTGATGCAAGGGGTGAGAAAGTCATAGAAGCAAGAAATTATTTGTTAGGTCACTGCATCTTCCACAGAGGGTCAAATCAAAAAGAATTAAGGGGACCTGGAAGGTCAAAAATGTGACAAGTATAGCTTTTTTATGTTGTTTATTTTATTATCCTGCAATTCATTTTGAGAATTTTGGTATATGATACTTTATCAGTGACTTCACATTCTAATCATAAAAATTGATTTTGAGTTTCAAGCCATGTTAGAAGCAAAGCCCTATAATGGAGAAGAGACTGAAATAAATAAATTGGAATGCATTGGCCACATTCAAAAACAGATGGGAAGTAGACTCAAGTCCTCAAATAAAAGTACAAAGATTTCAGATAGGAAGACATTGGATGGAAGAAATCGGCTCTCATTTGCTGTCATTGACCAACTGCAGACCTATGATGGTCTATAAATGAGACTGTTCATGATATGAGACAAGTCATATGAGGTTTATTCTACCATAAAAAGTCCACTGATGAAAATCTGCAACATGGGCTTTGTCCAACTGATGAAGGCAGCTGGTTCAAATTCCAACAAGCAGCAGCCAAGGGTGAGACTTATCACTTACTTATAACTTAGGAAAACTTATAAGAACAGTATTCTGTAACGTTGTTGAGGTGGGAAGAAACTTTAAATTAAATTATTTGATCCTTGTATAGATTTATACCTGACCTTATATTATTTCAGATGAGCAATAAGAAGATATCAAAACTTAAAATATTTATAGGTTAATATAATAAATTCTGAAATCATCAAAATTACACACCCGACATAATACAAGGGGATCGTGAATGTAAGAGAATTCAAAATCAAACCACCACCAAAGAAAAGGATCTCATCTTTAGAATTGTGAAAGAGGTGATTATAAATTAATAACGAAAAGTTATAGTAGCGACATCCCTTGGTTTATTACTAAAAACCAGAATAAATAAAATCAAAAGATAATAGTAATTGGATACCGGAAATACAAATTACATTATTTTCAGAAATATGGGTTACAATCGGTTACTTAAATTCTTAAATATGTTAGTATACATAAATACCTGGTGTGGTGAGGGCCCCCCATAAACTTTCACACTATGTATCACTATTGCCTTTCAATTGCACTTCACTTGGTTGATAAAATATTGGTTTCGATGGAAATTTGAATCTGATCCTTCTGAGGTTTTTCTTTGTAATCCTGATGTGCAGAAGTCCGGGTTTCCTTGGGGTTTTTAACGAGATACCCTCGGTCCATCTGCGAAGTCCATGCTACAGTATTGGTTTACTGGTTAATTTCAGCGAGGTGGATACATCCAGGTTGATACATCGAGGTTGATACATCGAAGTTGATACATCGAGGTTGATACATCGAAGTTGATACATCGAAGTTGATACATCGACCGCTGAATAGAAATAAATACAAAATACTTATTGTAAAGATACAGTATTGATTTGTAAAACAGCATTTAAGTGAATAAATGTTACAAACAAGTTGAGGTATCGAAAATTCAATTTTTTAATGAAGAGAAGCTTCTTATAATTTTTCAAATGAAAAGGATAATAAAGCATCTTTAGAAAATTTAACAAAGTTAAGAGAAAAAGGTACCAAGAGTTTATAATGAAAAGAAAAGATTATTTCAAAACTTTAGAATACCCAAAAGAAAATCATATTAATTTAATTTTACAATGAAATTTAGTAAACCAAGTTAATAACAAGGAATATGTCTTTACCTGATACAGCGGATTTGGAGATTGGTAAAATTTGAGAGAAGAATCCAATAACTTGGTAAATTTACATATCAAAGAAAAATTAAAATAAAAAAATCAGGATGAAGCTACTATGTAAAAGAATGAGAATTTAATTAATGTGACTACATCCTGTACTTCAAAGAACTTTCAACAAATCTTATAGAAGAAAGAAAATGTCTATCTGAACTGGTTGGGAGCTGGATTCGAAGTGAATTGAAATTAATAGAGGAGCAAACCGTACAAGGCCATCCCCACTCCTAAGCAACTGTCGATCAAGCAGAAATTTGTTCAAGAAAGAGAGCGACCGAGCAACATACAAAGTAATGAAAAAGGAGGAAAAATATAGAGAGAAATCTACTAAAAGAATAAGCTTGTAATTGCAAGAACAATGATAAAGTTGTTTTTCGAGTAATTGGAAAACAATTTTATCAAGTAATGGAAAATTTATTAAACGTTTTTGGTTGAAAAACAAGATAAATGAATCATGTTATTTATACCGTTACAATTCCTAGACCCATAATGGAATTCATCAGGCCAGGTTTAAAAAGCTTGCCAGAGACTGAACTCCTCAAGAAATATCTGCATAAGAAAACCAAAAATCCCAATAATAAAAGCGTCAGCAGTGTTGAGCTTACAGTATCTACCTAAAACTGGATTTTTGCAGATATAAACTTTGCATTTTGGTGTTTATGAGGCAGTATCAACCTTCAGCATGGGGCAAATAACAAAGTGCAAAGTCAAAGTATATTAGAATATTAGGGAAAAATTAATATTTTTCAAGGAATAGTCAAAATGGAAATTCCTCAAGCTAAATTACATATAAAGATGCCAATGCTGGAAATGTCCAAACTGTAGCTCAAATTGTATTTGAGAAAAGTGTGTCACAATTTTTTAAAATTAAAACTTGCTATTTAGGGCTTTCCGGGTCCCCTACAATGTTTAGCATTTGCCTACCAGTGTGGTCTGAGACCCATTGCAGATACTTCAGACATTGGTTCGAACAATAGAGCCAAGAGATAAACTTTGGATGTTAATGGTAATGCAACCACAGTCAGATATCATTCAATTTCAATGAATCTGACATGCAAATTATTCCTGATGTGTGTCACCTCTTGAAGAACCTGAAAAGTTGCCTTCTCAATACCGGGCTACATTTTCCACAATCGGCTTCTACAAACCTTTGTTCCAGATATATACTGTCAGGGAATATTTTATCCAATCAGTAATTCACTCAAACCAGAGTGTTTTAAATTAAAAAACGCCCGCCTTTTTGACGCCTTATGACGTCATGACAGCTCACTCTTCTCTCGAAATCACGTGGTACCGGTACACCGTCTTTTTAAGGTTATACTGCCAATTTAATGCTCAATTCGTATCATGAATAAATTTAAAATTATTTGTATTGTTCAAACATAGCTCATTCATGTCATGAACTCGATTTGGAGTTATTTTACTATTTTCATGTGCTACAGTGCCTTCTTATATAATGCAAGTATCTTAATTGTTTAATTGTCAAAGTTGGCTAATTAAAAAAATTTCTTGTCAGCTGTAGGAAGAACCCTTTTCTAGAAAGAAAAGGATTTTTCTGGAGACAGAGACCTATTCTAGTCTAGGCTACGGTGATTCGTTTTAATATAAATTGTTCATCTGTGATAATCCTAGTCAAATTTCTAATTAACTTCTGCACTGTAGCACTTGAAATGTTCTAATTGTTTTTTATTCAAATGTCCCATATTATTTGAACCGTCTTGAATTTAATGACGTTTGAAATTGTGAACCAAATGTGATCGTGAGTACAATAAACCAAATTCGTTGCTGCTGAAGTCCACGAGGGTGCTACATACCGGTATTTATCCATCCACATAATTGAAGGGCCAGCAATTCATCATACGAGTGAGTGTTTTCAATTTATAAAATCCTGATCAGGTGTCACAGAAATTTCAAATAATCGTCGTTCAGTGCGCGACCAAAAAGTGAATTCAATTTCTAACATTGAATTTATGTACAAAAGACCGTTCAATCATTACCACTTTATAATGAAATTATCATTCCTCACACAAAGGACTTGAAGATTCGAATACCAAATTATCAACCAAAGACTTTTATAAATGCAATTTATTATTCATTTATATTCTTATATCATTTCTGTGAATTTGCACATCAGCACTGCTTAATAATTAAAGTTCTCAATAAATTAAATATTTGTTATATCAACTTGTAACCTTTCATTCAGTGTTCTTGCTTGTTAATTTGGCAATTTATATTATTTCAATTAAGCCTTCAGTAAGTTAGTTGTGTGTAAATTTTCAGGGTTATAGAACGCCCTTTATGCTTCTGGTAACCTGGGTTGTATACCACCATTTTATCAGAGGTGTATTGGGCGAGATAAATCGTGTGATTTGTTTTCTGGAGCAATATACAGAAGCCTACCATATCCGGAGCAGAGCTCTATGGAAATAAAATCTCACAATACATGAAAGAATAGTGAGAGAAAGAAGTTGGAGAAGAAACACTCAATGTGCTATTTTCCTCGACATAACAAATAAAAAATTTCACACATCTGCACCCCTCATTTTTTGTTTAGAAACATGGACCTAGGAAACTGATTCATTTGAAATATATTTATATTATATATATATTCACAGGATATATTTTGCAAAGATCTGATGTATGCAATCATAAGAAACATGCATATGGAACAATGATATTTTGTGCGGACAGCCACACAAGTTCAACTTCATTGCTGTTTACAAATGACTGCAAACTTACCGAAGAATCATGTAATCAAGCATAAGAAATAAGGCAATTATTGCATTAACAAGCCACCAACTACACCATACCTCAAAGTTTCGTCCCAAATAAATTGAATGATCAAGATGAATTCAATAAATAATTCTGGTAAATGGTAAATAATTCAAAGATGAATGTTGTCCAGTCATTTTGCCTCTGAACCATTGGATACATGTGAGAGATGGTCTAAAAGAGAGAAAAAATTCGTTACCGTTACAAGACCGGCAGTTATTGGGAGTATAATTCAAATATGGGGAGAATCGATCTTGCAGACAGAATAAATGCTGTCTGTCCAATGAGAGCCCGAACAAAAAAATTACATTTTTTCAAAATTGTTCCAAATTCGGACAATATTACATTTTACCGATCTTGCTGTCACAAATTCTTGGATCGAATACAGACAAAGTTTAATTGATAAAACCGGTTCAAGAAAAGGAATAATGCAGATGAGAGAATTCAAAATGATATTGGGGGAGAAGTTGATTGCTAGCAATGTACGGAATGACAGTGTGAGTGAATCTGATTCTGAGGAGGAACTAGAGCCACAAACAAAATTAAGTATCACTCCAATTCCTCCTGATTACATGAGAAAGAAAAACGCAGAGCACATGCCACAAATAATCAAAATAACAGTGTTCAAAAAATGTAGATTGCCAGGATGCAAAATATGATATTATGGACTACAATTGTGAAGTCCCTATAGGGATTCCATTGTAGTTCACAATGAGCAAGGAACAAAAATCAATTTATTTTTAGTAGGCTCATCGCTCATTGATTCTATCAAATTGTAAGAAGCACAATAGAATATCCAAATATAATTGGCTCTGAGGGGACATGATAAAAGTGCAGACTTCTCTAATCCTGGAATTTTCAAATTGAATATAAAAAATAAAACAAGTGTACATGAATGCCAATTTCATCTACTGTTACACTTATCAATTAAATTTGATCTTAAAAAAGCTACAAAGCATATTATAGAAACAAGAGTATTTTTTGCGAATTTACATGGTTTCTCTTCATTTTGTTGGAAAATCCCCCAAGACACAGCTGTTCTATATCGAATTGTTCAAATGAGGCTTCCAAAATCAGCTTTCACAAGGTGGAATTTCAACAGTGAGATGTGTACGTATTGTTTACACTATCTCATCAAACGCTTAGATAAAATAATGGATAGTGACACAGACTCAAGTACTATAAATTAATGCAGTGGATATATAAGCTATTTAAAAAGTGACCAATTTGTGTTCTGGCTGAATTTTTTTCATCATGTGTTGTCTCAACAAAGAAATATTGCCCAAACAACTAGAAAAGCGCAATATTGATGTCAAAACAGTAAATACATGTGTTAGTCGATTCGAAAAGATTTATGCTTGATAAGAGGAGCTCTATTTTGAATGAGGAAAATCCTGAATTAGAGCCGTCAACTTTAAAACTCAACGGCTTGATGATTCCAAGAGAAGAAGAGCAAATAAAGTAGGCCTATGTTATGTTATCAGGGCGAAAATAAAAGACAGATTCAGTTCCAATGATCATCTTTTTGCAGCTCAGATGTTTGATAACAATAGATTTAGTGAATTCAAGAAGTCATTCCCAATCAATCTTCTTCGTATCGTGAAATCAACTAATTCAGTTGTAAATACTAGCAAACTACGTTCAGATCTAGAAGCAGTGTATAACCGATAATATTTTTGCATAAACAATGGTGTTCTGGATCTCCTACAATTATTCATCAATTCGAATCTGTGTGAATCATTCTCCGGAACTTTGAAAATTCTATGAACAATTCCAATGACAACCTTATAGAGAGAGAGTGTGAGAGAGAGAGCATGCAGTAGCTGTCTTTATTGACTTCAAAGCTGCATTTGACACACTATCGATTGATGTTTGAACTATGAACTCTCTTCAGTTTTTCCACCCTCAACAATAAGACTCTTCAAGTCATATCTAACTAATATAGTTATTTGTGTATCAGTGCGCAAAGTGTGATATTGCTGCATCGAGAGAAAAACTTACGCATGAGCCGCAGGCGAGTGCGGAATAGTTTCTCGAGTGCAGCAAGAAACTTTGTGCCCGTATTACACATTACATTTTTCATACAACTACCATATTGAATGTGAAAGGTAGAAATTGAAACAAATTTGTCATATCTCAGTTATTTATCATCGAATCCTGACATATCAGGCACCATTTTATTCAGAATTTCAAGCTCTAAATTTTTGTAATGAAACAGAAGTTTATAAAACCATTACTTTCAACATTAAATTCAAAATTAATATTTTAAGTTTAAAATTTAAAATTAAAATTAAATTAATTTAAATTTTAAATTTTAAATTTTAAATTTTAAATTTTAAATTTTAAATTTTAAATTTTAAATTTTAAATTTTAAATTTTAAATTTTAAATTTTAAATTTTAAATTTTAAATTTTAAATTTTAAATTTTAAATTTTAAATTTTAAGTTTTACATTTTAATACACCTGTAGGCCACTACAGCTGTTCTAGTTTCGCGCTCTGGTGGCTGTATTCAAAATTACTCCTCTTTCAAATTTTCTGTTTTGCGCTCAGGTATTCTTTAAATTATATTTTACGACTGGCAGCTATCATTAAACTTATTTCTTTATTATTTTATCGAGCTTACTACAGCTCACATTAGAAGAAATTGTCGCTTGCACACTTTGTCGGAGTCGTGCTCTCTCAACTGTCTTTGGTGCACTCTGGCAACGTCCACTCTCCAATGTCTTTGCATCTAAGCTATTTCCTTTTGCTCTTCCTCGATCAACATGGTGGCCAGACAGTGCTAAGTTTTCTATTCCTGTTTTGTATATGAGTCTTTTTGTCAATATTCTTCAATTAAATGTATTTTCATATGTGAAATGCAATTTGTGAGTTATTTTCGACGTTTTGAGCCATCATTCGCCAAAATCGACCTTCACAATCATCGCCAAGGGCCAAATCTTGCTGGTCGTCCTATTCCACATGGTAAAAAACGAATGTACTGATTCGTTTTCATTATATCACCATCACAATTCATGAAACAGATGTACCAAGCTGTTTCAATCTTCACTAGGAATTGGTTGTACCAAACCATTTCATCTTGTCGCCCAAGACCATATGGGTACTGAGACGGATGCACCTAACCGTTTCACTCTATCATCATCAAACTCTCACCAGAAACATCGGGAGCCAAGTCTCTGCCAATCTGGACCACCTGAGGTCGCCTTATCACTTTCTTGCCGTTGGGGTCGCACGCTGACTGTAGCTGTCCTGCCATCATCAACCGGACCAACTCCTGGACCATTGGGATCCAGCATTCCTCTACCTTGCTGCTAGGAATTACTAAAGGTAAAGTCTTTTTTCACATTATTGTGTTTCTTATTATTGTGATTTTTAATGATCAATTTATCTACCTAGACGATCACGCACGTCTAGGCCTATATCTATATTTTCATATGAAGGCTAGTTCAAGTACCTGGCATAGTATGCACTATGTTCCAGTGTAATTCCTAATTGTGACATTTGATAATCAATTTATCTACCTAGGCGATCACGCTCGTCTGTATCGATAATTTTACATAAAAATTAGCTCAAATTACCTGGCATAGTATGAGCCATGTATTAATGCAAATTTCAATTGAGATTCTCAAGAATCACATCACCTACCTGGACGATCATGAACCAATCATTCATGTCATTATTATTTTGATTAGTTTTTTTCTTGTGTTATTGTAATTAATAAATGCTATTTGTAACCCTATTGTGACTTAAGCTCTAGCTGCTTTCAGATAGGCCTATTGCCTGAGAGTGATCCTGACATATCATCGATTTCTGGTAATGAATTGTTTTTTCAAGATTTGTTATGTAAAATATTTTCAAGGTAGGCTCTGGTCAATCTAAAAATGCTAATTTCGAACTTGTGGATAAATAGTCAGGGAGCTTAATATTATTAATATCATTTAGGATTTTTGAGCGAAATTTATACATTCTCATGTCTCTTTGAGGATTATTTTTACTATTGTCTAATGTAATCTTGAATTAATCAGATTTATTATTGAGTATATTTCTATACAGTATCTATATATTTCTCATTCAATTTTCATATAAATCATTCAATCAAAATATTCAAATATCAATCTTATTGAATTGTATTGTTTACATATAATTTGTCATACACCATTTGACACGACTCTTTGTTAATGATCAACAATCTTGTTCATTAAAACTTATTTACCCTCAACTTTTGTGTCAATCACATTATTACTAACCTTGTTCTATTCTAGCTACCAAAGGTGCCGTCTACCTTTTTGCATGTATAAACTATTGGCCAGGGTGAATACATGCACAGGGGTGCACTGGTAATTTATTATGTTGACTTTCGCTTCCATCTCTCTTCTATCAAATCTATCATACTTGTACATTAGTCGAGTCATTCTAGCTCAAAACAGGGGTCAACCTGGAAGTAATTGCAACAAAGTTGTTTTATGGTGGAAATGGTAGCTGACACCCTCCTTTTTAACGTGTAAAAAATCCCACTCTCAACTCGTGTCGGAAAGTTGTTTTTTGGCCGCCATATTGGAAAATTTTGCTCATTTTTTGGTTTTCTTAGAATAACGTTAAAACGAAGCGTCGGACAAAAGAACTTGTTGAACCTTTTTTTTAGGAAATAAAATTTGCAAGAAAATGGTGGTAGAATCATCTCTTTCTCTTTACTAGAAACCGAGTTACAAGTTTTTGAAAAATAGGTTAATTTTCAAGAAAAACTATAATTGAGTAATTTCAGTTTTTGTTTGCTCAGATCTTTTGACATATTCCTTTGAGTTGTTCAATTCAAAATCCCTCTGGGGATAATTTTGTCCTCTACAATTTGAGACCAAGTAGACCTTTCTTCCTTGTATAGTTTTTGAACTAGAGCAATTAAAAGATATCCTTGTATTTAAAAAAAACCTATTTTGGGGGGAAATGGTCTCCAAAAAAATTTTTACCGTGCTTGTATTGATATTTTATCTGGTAATAATGTCTTTCAGATCAATTTCTAGCAGATAAGCTACTCACCGACCTGAATTTAGGTTGCATTCAATATTAAGGACCCTTCAAGGATCTCAATCTAAGGATACCTCTAACTATTGTAAAAGTCATCGGATCTCAACAAACCATATCTCATTCTTTTCAGCTCATCAAGGCGGTCTAAATTCATATATCATATGTCAAATTTGGTCAAAATTGTGGAAAATAACTCTGGAGAGAATATTGACTTTTCCATCATATACCAGAAAAATGTATTTTTTTGCTTACAGATGAGTATATTTTCGAAGTCCTTCGTGATAAAGAATTGTAATTGGTCTTGAATTGTATAGCACAATTTTATCTCTCATTTGGATATAATATTACTACAATTATCTGTTTAATAAGAGGAAAAAATATTAGTTCTTATGAGGTAAAGAATGGTCCATAATTCTACTCATTTCACTTTTCAATCATATTGTAATCGAACAAAGTGATTCAAAAGGTCAATAAGACAATTGAGCATGTAGAACTAATCTCTCTCTACAATTTGAGCCCAAATACGTGACTTAATCTTGCTACATTCTTGATTTAGAGGCTATTGATTGTCTGACAAATAATTAAAAAATAGATGTATTGAATTTCACCATTTATTTAAGTTGATGTAACTATTCTGAATGCGTGATGCCATAAACCTTATTCATGGGAGATTGAAGAGGAAGAATTTTGCTACATTTTTTATGTATTTTCATTTTTTTATCACGAAGGACTTCGAAAATATACTAATCTGTAAGCAAAAAAATACATTTTTCTGGTATATGATGGAAAAGTCAATATTCTCTCGGAGTTATTTTCCACAATTTTGACCAAATTTGACATATGACATATGAATTTAGATCGCCTTGATGAGCTGAAAAGAATGAGATATGGTTTGTTGAGATCCGATGACTTTTACAATAATTAGAGGTATCCTTAGATTGAGATCCTTGAAGGGTCCTTAATATTGAACATAACCTAAATTCAGGTCGGTGAGTAGCTTATCTGCTAGAAATTGATCTGAAAAACATTATTATCAGAGAAAATATCAATACAAGCACGGTATAAATTTTTTTGGAGACCATTTCCCCCAAAATAGTGTTTTTTTAAATACAAGTGTTATGGCCATTTATTTGAATCCAAGCTGCGGTCTTGTCTGTACGTGCTGCCGCCTGGATTGTGCCATCTTTTCGAAACTATAGTTTGCTGCAATCGTCTGTTGCATTCGCAGTGAGAGAGTCTCACGGTGCAAAAGCCGGCGAACGGGTTTTTGTTGTACTCGCCTGGCTGGGCAATATGTGTTAATTGTTGTGTTGAATGTATAAATATTTGGAAAAAGCAAGCAGTTTATCAGTGATCAATACTACACCAAGCAGGACAAGGAGCCACCATAGCCAAAGTATCATCAGGTATCTCCCTACCCTGGGTTATATTATATTCCTCTCTTACCATTATTCCATCCTATCTATTTATTTAAATACTGATGATTGATAATTTGGCTCATAAATTAGAAATTACCTCTGGTGAGTTAATTATTTATATTATTTTGAAAATTGCTATAATAATTTTGTCAGTAAACCTTTTGGTTAATTTCAGCTTGGATATTAGTATTAAAACAACCTTTATTATACAGTCCACTCAGTTTTATCGTACATTTTTCTGGTCCCTTGGGCCAAATATTCATTAAATTAGAGATTTTGTTGCATTTTAAACTTGCTTTTTCCAATTATAATTCGTATTTGAATGATGGAATTTCTGTTTGTCATGAGTATGCATGTTTGCCAGTACACGTTCAAAACAGGTTCATGCTCAAGGTCGAATTGAACGGCCTGTTTTCTGCTTATCAAGCGTTATTGTTATCGGTTGATTATCATCAACTGCCAATGAATATTATTGTAGTTTTTGTTTTATGGCTTTGTGTTTGAATGAATCTGTTTTTCACTCAATTGATTGGAAATAAAGAAACATCAGCTTGGATGTTTTTCTTTTTCTATTTGTCATAGTATTTGTTTTTGGGGTTTGATTTCGACTGGTATAGCATCATTCGGATGGCTATCAGTGTAATTCAGCCTACGGTATTTACTTGTAATTTTATTTGTAGCTTGTGTGGAATCAACTTGTTCTGATACAAGTATTTTGGAAATTTTCGAGTGAAATCAGATTCAAATTGTACTTTGTTTGTTATTTTGTATTTGTATGTCATTTCTTTGTCAATATGACAGAGAAGGTGGAAAAGACTTTGAGAGTCCTTCAGGCAAGGAAGCAGCACTTATTTTTAAGAATTCAACGGCTGCATGATTTATCCAAAGACATCAAAGAAAAAAAGGTGGCCGAACAGTTCATAGTTTTAGTCGAAAATCTTCCAACAACATTGGAAGAATTTGAAAGTTGTGAACTAAGAATTCAAGAGATAGAAATTGAATTAAAAGAGAATTATGTTCCTGAATTCACAGATGCTCATCTCGATTTTGTGGCCTTCATTAAGCAGGCATTGAACAAATTGAATCAATCAGCCAAAACCGAAGTGGTGGTAAAACCCACTGCTCCAGCAGTTGTTCAATCTAATCCTGAGCTTAATTTGCCGCGCATAGAGTTGCCGACTTTGACGAAACCAATTGAAATGGGCCAGTTTCTATGAATTGTTCAAGGTATTAGTCCATGATAACAAATCTTTGACCAATCAACAACGGATACAGTATTTATTCTCACGATTAAGTGGTGAGGCGGCTAATCTTATCCAGCATGTATCGCCCATCGGGGCCAATTACCAAAATATATGGACGTCATTGGTCACTTGTTATCAGGACACAAGATCTCAGACCGAAGCCTATTTGAAGCAGATTTTTGAATTTGAGGGTCTTAAAGTCGAAAGTAGGTGTGGTCTAACTGCAATTCTTGATCAATTTTGTGCTCCAATCACAGCTTTGAAGCGCGTATGGGGAGTCAATCTTACTGATAGTATTTTCTTGTATCACGCATTGAAATTATTGGATCCCGTAACAAGGCGTGCTTTTGAGGCTGCAGTACGAGATAAAGATGTTCCATCTTATGATGATTTGGTCTCTTTCATACAAAAACAGATTAAATCTTTGCCGCTTTGATGATAGTAAAGTGTTGAATTCGTCAGGTAGTTCATCAATAAAAAGACTCAGTCTGCTTCCAAAAATTTCAAAGCTCACTCTCATTCGAGTCCAAAGGTGTTTGTGACTCATTCACCGGCAATGACTAGTCCACGGCTGGGAGAGGTGTGAGTTGTCTGCGTTGTTCAAAAAAGGGTCACAAATTTGTTGATTGCAGTTTATTCCTGAAACAGACCCCTAGAGAAAGATACGCTTTTGTGAAGGAAATTTCGTATTGCTTTCGTTGTCTTGAGGATTCTCATTCTAGTAGAGCCTGTAAGAGTAATAAAACGTGCAATCTTTGTAATCAGATTCACCACACCTTGTTACATTTTGGATCTAACGAGTCTAAAACTAATGTAGAGTCTGTGAGAGTTGAGAAAAATCTTTCTGTCACCTGTTATTCCGCTACAAATGGCAGTAATAGCGTTGTCGTTTTGTCTACTGCTAGGGTGTTGGTGAAAAATTCATCTGGTGGATTACATGAACTTCGAGTTTTGTTGGATAGCGGTTCTCAATCACATTTTATCACATCCAGTGCTTGTAAGAAATTGAAGTTTCCAATTACTAAATTGAATACTGTTGTTCATGGCTTCGGAGGAAAGGAGACGGTAGCACGTGGACGACATTCTTCTCATTTCAATCTAAAATTGACTCTGATATTTGTTTCTCCGTCGGGTCTCTCGTGGTAGAAAGTATTGTTGTCGTGTTGCCCTCTTGTGAAATAGATACGTCCAAATTGTCTCATTTGAATGGTCTACAATTGGCTGACGAAGAGTTCTCTTCACCCAACACAATTGATATGATTATTGGTGCTGAATTGTTACCACATTTGCTGAAGTCCGATCGTGTGGTGGAAAGGTGAATGAGATTACAGCTATAGACAGTCTTTTGGGTTATATCCTCATGGGAAGAGCTCCGGTTTTGTCGTCGTCGCGTGATAAGAGCAGTCATGTTGTGTGCAATCTCTCATTGGACAAAATTGTTCAAAAATTTTGGGAATTGGAAGAGTGTCCTGCTTCAACGCGCGCTGAAACCTCAAGAAGTCAACTGTGAAAATAACTACGTTTCATCTGTTTGTCGTACTGAATCGGGAGGTTTGTCGTTTCATTGTCATGGTTGAAACCCCTGATAATTTGGGTGACTCGTATAACACTGCCAAACAACGTTTCTTGAATTTAGAAAGACGTTTGGAGTTGGATTCTACATCGCGTGTTGCCTATCACGACATATTAAAAGACTATTTGAAACAAGGTCACATGTCATTGATAACCGATCAGTCTGATAAGAGTGGTTATCACATCCCACATCATGCAATTGTCAAAGCAAGCAGTTCAACAACGCCAATTCGCATTGTATTTGATGCTAGTGCTAAGACAACCACATCATTATCGTTAAATGAAATATTGCATGTAATCCAAAATTGCAAACGGACATTTTTGTTGTTTTGCTCAACTTCCGATTGTTTCAAATAACATTGACAGCCGACATACGTCAAATGTATTGCCAAATTGTGATGGAGCAATCGTGTCGAAAATACCAGCGTATTTTATGGAGATTTTCTACCGAGGATCCAATTGAAATTTACGAGTTGAACTGCGTAGTGTTTGGAGTCTCGTCGTCACCGTACTTGCCTACGAACGGTGCACCGCTTGGTAGAGGAAGAAGGAGATAATTTCCCTGCTGCTTCCACACGCATACCGAGTGATATGTTTGTTGACGATCTTGTCACTTCAGCCCCTTCTCTATCAGACGCTAATGACCTCTATCGTCAAACCAAGGAACTATTCAAACAAGGTGGTTTTGAATTGACGAAGTGGGCATCAAATTCGGCTGAATTAATGGAATGTATGCTGGAGAACGACACGTCAATTTTATCTAAAAATTTTGATTTTGAAAATTCGTTGTCAATTCTGGGTTTGAGGTGGCAACCAGTTGTCGATTCGCTTCATTTTGTAGTCAATCACACGGCTGACAGAGCGACAAAACGGAAGATACTCTCAGCAGTTGCGCGAATTTACGATCCAATGGGTTTTCTTGCTCCTCTCACGTTACTATTGAAGTGTTTGATCAAACAATTGTGGCAACACGGCGTTGGTTGGGATCAAACACCACCGTTATCAATAACGAAACGCTGGGAAATATGTCAAAATGAGTTTGATTTATTATCGAATATCTCCATTCTTCGTCATCTCGAGTGTACTTGAATACAACAATTAGTTTAATTCGATTTTGTGACGCATCACAACAGGCACTTGGAGCTGTCATCTACCTGAAGAGTCACGGTGACGATGGATCGCCACCAACTATTACTTTGCTGTGTGGAAAATCGAAAGTCGCTCCAAATAAATCAGTTTCCATTCCTCGGCTGGAATTATGTGCTGCACTGCTATTGGCGGAGTTGTTGCATACTACCTATAATATAATTAGTGAAAGGTGTCGTGTGTCTCGTGTAATAGCCTTATCGGACTCTAAGGTGGCTCTTTGTTGGATTAGGGCCTCACCTTCGCGTTGGACCACTTTTGTTTCGAATCGTATCAAAAATTCAGGATTGTCACGTGCAGCAGTGGAAGCATGTTAGTGGCTCCGAAAATCCATCAGATTGTCTGTCACGTGGATTAACACCAGCTGAGCTTGCAAGTCATAAATTGTGGTGGAACGGTCCCACTTGGTTGGGAAAAGAGGAAAATAATTGGCCAGTGAAAGTGGACTTTATTGAAGTTGAAAATCCACCGGAAGCTAAAACCAATGTTCTAGTGACCCTTCACACAGATGCGACTTGTGATAATGTTATATATTCATTAATTCAACGCTGTTCAAGTTACCAACAATTATTACGTGTGTTCATTGTGATTTTGAAATTTGTTCGTGTATTGCCTAAACAGGGTGAGTCTGATTTGAATGTAGCTGAAATGTATTTATGTCGACTAGTGCAGAAAATCCACTTTGCTAATGAATTCTCTCAATTGAAGACGGGAAAAGTTGTGTTCAGTTCGTATGCAGCGTTTGTCTCCATTCATAGAGAAAGAAATCATTCGCGTCGGCGGTCGATTGTCAACAGCCAATCTCGGTTTTGATAGTTGTCATCCAATTATCTTGCCGAAAAAGGACAATTTCGTCACATTATTAGTCAATGATTTTCATCTGAAAAATTGTCATGCAGGACCACGTCTTCTATTATCCTTAATTAGACAAAAATTCTGGATCCTGTCTGGTTGTCTTGTTGTTCGTAAATGTGTTTATCTCTAATAAATGTTTTCGGTGTAAACCAAAGATTTCACCTCCTAAAATGGGTAATCTACCGGCGAGTAGAGTCACACAACTGAAACCGTTCGAGCATTGTGGGGTGGACTAAGTGGGACCCCTCAGAATTACAATGGCTAAGCGACGTAATCCCGTCATATTGAAAGCTTATATATGTCTATTCGTATGTATGTCTACCAAGGCAGTACATATTGAATTGGTCTCGGATTTATCCACTCCAGCATTTTTGGCTGCTTTTCACCGTTTTCTATCTCGGCGTGGGCCTTGCAGAGTGATCTACTGGACTGCGGAACCAATTTTGTTGGTGCTCATGAACAGTTAATTCAGCTTTCAAACTTTGTTAACTCTTCACGCCCAAACCAGTTTGACAGGTGATTTGTCCGATTATAGGATCGACTGGAAATTTATTCCACCAGGAGCGCCCCATTTTGGGGGGATCTGGGAGGCCAACATAAAGGCAACAAAATCACATCTTTTCCGTGTGATTGGTAGTCAATTGTTAACGTATGAGGAGATGAATACCGTTCTAGTTCAAGTCGAAGCTGTACTGAACTCGAGACCACTGTGCTCTATGAGTGAAGATCCAAGTGAGCCACTTGCATTAACACCAGCACATTTTCTCAAACTCACCCCATTGAAGGCTTTTCCAATGGAAGATGTGGTTGATTGTCCTATTAATCGTCTTACTCGATTTCAGCTGGTGGATCAACTATTGCAACTTTTTGGCGCAGGTGGCTAGTGGAATATCTTCATGAGCTTCAAGAACAAGGAAAATGGTGGAAATCGTCTACTCGCTAAAGTAGGAACTATTGTAATTGTGGATCAACCGAACCTCCCTCCACTGCAGTGGCCACTAGGCATCGTGGAACAAGTTTTTCCAGGGACAGACGGCCAAGTGAGAGTAGCCCTGGTGCGTTTGAAGAATGGGTGTCTTAAACGACCAGTCACTAAGCTTTTCCCCCTACCCACTCAATAGTGGATGGGTGTAGTGATGAAATCTTTGGTTTTTGTGTTCTTTGGTTGTGGTTTGCATGTTTGGATTTTTTTGTAATTTTCGGTATCGCCATTTAGTGTTTTGAGCCCTAGCTGAAAAATACTTTTCAGGTGGGGATACATGTTATGGCCATTTATTTGAATCCAAGCGCCAGCGGTCTTGTCTGCAATGGGTGCTGTTGCCTGGATTGTGCCATCTTTTCGAAACTATAGTTTGCTGCAATCGCCTGTTGCATTCATGCAGTGAGAGAGTCTCTCACGTGTGCCAGCGTTAAACGGGTTTTTTGTTGTAATCGCTTCTGGCTGGGCAATATGTGTTAATTGTTGTGTTGAATGTATAAATATTTGGAAAAAGCAAGCAGTTTATCAGTGATCAATATTTTACACTTAAAGCAGGACAAGGAGCCACCATAGCCAAAGTATCATCAGGTATCTCCTCACCCTGGGTTATATTATATTCCTCTCTTACCATTATTCCATCCTATCTATTTATTTAAATACTGATGATTGATAATTTGGCTCATAAATTAGAAATTACCTCTGGTGAGTTAATTATTTATATTATTTTGAAAATTGCTATAATAATTTCATTAGTAAACCTTTTGGTTAATTTCAGCTTGGATTATTAGTATTAAAACAACCTTTATTATACAGTCCACTCAGTTTTATCGTACAACAAGGATATCTTTTAATTGCTCCAGTTCAAAAACTATACAAGGAAGAAAGGTCTACTTGGTCTCAAATTGTAGAGGACAAAATTATCCCCTCAGAGGGATTTTGAATTGAATAACTCATAGGAAATATGTCAAAAGGTCTATTTTTAACAAAAAAAACTGAAAATAGTCAATTACAGTTTTTTTCTTGAAAATTAACCTATTTTTTGAAAAAATCCCAACTCGGTTTCTAGTAAAGATAAAGAGATGATTTTACCACCATTTTCTTGGAAATTTTATTTGATTGAAAAAAAGGTTAAACAAGTTCTTTTGTCCGACGCTTCGTTTAACGTTATTCTAAGAAAACCCAAAAAATGAGTAAAAATTTTCCAATATGGCTGCCAAAAACAACTTTCCAACACGAGTTGAGATGGATTTTTTACACGTTAAATAGAGGTGTCCC